>VWZE01008912.1:22381-35237 GCA_013396675.1 Eubucco bourcierii | reverse complement strand
AAAAAAGCCCAATGACTAATTTAGTCTGCTGTTTCCCAAGGTTTTGAAATCTATCTTTTCATGCTATTAGTGCAAAGGATTCATTATAGTATCTCCTGTTTGAATTCACATTTAAGAAAACTATTCCAGGGGGTTGAATCTGTAGAGCCAGCTGGGTTTGGAGATCAGCGTAATTAGATCATATCTGTGAAATACATTCAATGAGCTTAAAGTTTAGTTTTATAGTAGAGTGTAAATTTGTTTTTTTTTTGCCTAGTTAGCCTGACTAGTATGAAGTCTACATAGTAATGATGAAAACACTACTTCATCTCTGCAATTTCTCCTTCGCATGATTATAGAACTGTAGACTCACAGAATCGTTTAGACTGGAAAAGATCTTTAAAATCATTGAGCCTAACTGTTAACACTGATAAATCATGTCCCTAAGCACCACATACACAAGATTTTGAGTTCATCAGGGATGATGATGTAACCACTTCCCTGGGCAGCCTGTTCCAGTGCTTGACAACCCTTTCAGTGAGGAAATTTTGCCTAATGTAGAACCTAAACCTTACTTGGAGCAACTTGAGGCTGTTTCCTCTCATCCTGTTCCTATACCAGAATCTCTGCATTCTAATCAATATTCTGAGCATTTCTGTAGATTATAAAGCACCTAATTTGCTAAGCCAGGTTTTTATAGTACAGATAGGGAAGTGATGTGAATAACTTTATGTAAATGGGGATGCTAAAAACTCTGCTCTCATTTATTTACTTGTGATGGTCTTTGATGGGGAAAGATTTGCAACCATTTTTATGCCCATTAAATTAATAGCAAATATAAGAGCATCTACATTCATGACAAGACCCTTCTAAAACATTAATGCAAACACAGCGTGACATTAAACTATCCAATACAAATGTACAAGAAATGTTTAGTGGTAAGTTAACATGAACACTCATTGAGCATAAATAAAATTTGTAGTTGGAATAAATTACTTTGTCTAAAACTGGTTTGCTTTTTCATATTTGCCATTAACTTAATTTGGGACAGGTTAGTGACATTTCTTAAATCCTTAAAACCACTTTGAAAATAATTGATTCATTCTTTAGTGGCTGAGAGGGCCAGTTTTCTCAGTTTTTTTGACTCATTTGACATAACACATTTGTCTGAGGACATTCCCTTTCTTCATTTTCTCTGTGTATATATATATATATATTCATCTCTTCTAGGGAAGACAGTTTCTTGGGAGTAGATGTTGGTCATCTCCCTACTAAACCAAATTTTGTACTTTATATTCTGCTCTGAAATTATTCCAGTTGAGTTTAAAGGAGAGAATTTTTTTTTCCTGCTAATTCTTATTTGTACTTGGGAAAAAAAAAAAAAAAAGAAAAAAAGAGGGGGAGTAGGTGTTTCAGAGAATTTCCATGTGAAATTCACTAAATGGCTGTCCCAGGTTGGGAACTATAAGGTTTAAAAGAGTCCCCTGGGGACTGGAAGATTGTTATTCAATCCCATAATTCTGCTATCTGTTCATAAGCTCCCAGCAAGGCCAGTTTTTTTTTCCTTTCCTCCCCCTCCAGCCTTGTGCCAGGCAGGAGCTGCGTTATCAGGATAAACATGTAAGGATAGGCCTGGTTTGGGGCTTCCAGAGGGTGTACTTAGGCCTCTTGGATGGCAGTGGCATGGGGGGAGGGGGGGAAAGATTGGAGCACTGGGGATGATAGATTTAGTTTTGGATTGGGGGAAAACTCAGAGGGTTTGCTTATGGATTCTGTATGTGCTTTGTAATTTCTGTCTGTAACACTCTCTCCAAATACAATTCTGTTTTTCTCCAATTCGTTTGAGAGCTTCACTCTGTCGGCTCTTTAAACCCACGACAATGGTAGGAAGATTTGAGAAATTATTGGGAAGTGATGTAATGACAGCGAATTTGTACGTAATGGTGCAGCACGATATCAACAGTGGAAATTAGCTGTAATCTAGTTTAACAGTTTTGATAGATTTATGGGAATCATATTTCAGAACTTGAAAGCATTTTTTGCTTTAGCTGGAGTTGATGGTCAGTGAGGATTCCTGGAAGCTGTCGTTAACTTGTCTTGTGCTGGAGACCTCATCAAGTCTCAAACTACAAGATGCATGCGTGCTAAAGAGCCCATGCTTTTACTACTTGTCTGTGATGGTTCAGGAGTCGTTTCCCCCCNCCAGGGGGGGTTAGAAGGAAAGTGGTTAGTGAAGATTAATTGGCAAAGAGGAACCAGAAGCTAGATGTCCTGAGATGCTGTGCCCCCAGAGAGACAGACTGAGACTGCCTTATCTAATGTTTTGGTTTCTTTTCCCAAACATCTCAGCACGCCTATGAGTGAAATAAACATCACCATGTGTTCCTTTCACAGCCTATAGTGTAATTTTCTCTATTAAAATATTCCAATTAGCCTCAAACCAGCACATTGTCATTTGAGTCATAGGTGCTCCAAACTCAGATAAAAATAAAGTTTGTAGTGGTATATTAATGAATCTGTCCTGATATAAATTATATTCTTTTCTACTGTTTTGGAGGAATCTTCCACTCAATTCAACTGTCAAATCAAGTCAAATGTCAGCATAATTGGTTGCAAAGTAGTCCTTAATAAGTCCTTAGTAATCAGTATTTCAGTTGTCAGTCTAATTTAGTGTGACTGCAATGTTCATAATTATAACAAGTTTTAGAGCTGTAGCTAGCAATTGGAGAGGCAAGGGGGCCCACCAAATGCTTTGGTGAGCTGTCAAGAAATCAGAAACATTTTAAAATTTGAATGTGCTTTTAACCACTTTACTGTGTAAAAGGAGTATGTTAAATGTCATCTTTAAAGGCATCTCTGTAATAATAGCATGGACTCAACGAGATGTGAGTAATATAATAATTTGCTGCCATTTTACTAAGTGATACGGTAATAGCACTGTGCCATTACTTGGAATACTTCTTAAGTGCTTGCAGATTAAGTATCAGACGCCCTATTGTTCTTCCTAAACAACTTATCTGTCAATATGCTGATATTTTTATCCAAAGGAAAAGGAAATTTTAAGTGTTGCCATAGGTTTCTTATAGTAACAGTTTTGAATGGAACGCATTCATTGTGCTGATAATGGGAGAAAACAAAACAAACATTGTTGAATTAACATAATAGGCACAAAGTGGCAGGAAGATTTGCTTGTGTGACCTTGGAATCACTGACTGGGACTTTCTTCTCATTTAAAACCAGCTCCAATTCAGTGAAATAAGGTATAGCATTCAGTGTCTTAAAGGGTTACAGGTGTGATTTATTTACAGGCCTGCCTCCCCTCCCTTTCTTCTGGAATTATTTAACACTGACAGTCGCATGAGATAGATGATTCCACTGGAATATGGAATTGTCATTCCTTGTATGCATTTCCACAGCACCTTGAAAAAGAAACATTTTAAGTCAGCTTTGTTGACATTTATTAATTTTTTGCTAAATGCTATTGCCTATTTCAGAAAGTTCACTCAGGACATCTCTTTCAGTGCTTGGCTGCTGAGGCCTGCTGCTTCCCAGGCATCTGAGATAATAACAAGGTATGAACATAATATTAATAACAAGATGTGTAGGGGAAGGTAGAGAGGATTCACCTGACCAAACTTAGATTTCTACAATTTCTGTGACCCTTCAGTTCTAGAAAAAAAAAAGCACACAACATTTCTAGGATACAATTCATCTGTCCTCTGTAGATGTCTACTTGCAGATGTAGTGAGTAGTTCCTCAGAACTATATATGCTTTCCATCAATCATGAATAATCACAGGTGAGATGAGTCCTATACTTACCTGTAATCTTTGTGATGCCTAGACAGTAATTTGATTTGCTCAAGCTTTAATTTGCCTAGCTCCAAAGTACACAGTAAAAAGATTGCCAGGACTGCATTGCTGAAACACAAAAGGGACATACCCGTGATTTATATAGAGACTGTTATCTTTAGAGGAAGATATAAAATAGATAAGTTAGGAAACAGGTGGGTTTTGTTCATATTTTTTGTCTGAGCAGGATTATCTATCACTGTTGAGAAAAGCCCAGAGAGCTCCTTCTCCGAGTTTAAATATCTTGATTGTGGTCATAGATTATGAAGCCTCCTTTAAGCATCTAACTTGCTTACAGTATTCCTACATATACAATCTGTACTGGAAGCAAATTATAAACCTAACTGAAATGTATGAAAAGGTAATAGTAAGAGATAAAAATAAAAAAATAAAACTCTAAAGAGAAAAATTCAGCTGTAGTGTAAGCAGAATCATACCTTGCCTGCAGCACTTACACTAGGCAGAGGCTGCACCCTACAAAGGTGAAAGATGTTTTCACCACTTTCTCCCTATAATTCACAAATTTTAAACAAACTTAAAAAAACCCCCAAACTTTCCACTATTAAAAGTACAGCTACAGTAACGTTTGCATTTCAGACATGTAGTAGCCACAAGCCAAAAATAGGGAGATAGTTCAAATTACCCATTTCAGGAAGACTTCACAAAGAACTTTAAGAGTTGACCTATAGTATAAAAAAAACCCCCAACAAACAAAAAAAACAAACCAAACAACACCCCAACATTTTTTTAGTATCTAAGGCTTTCTTTTAAACCCCCATGAATTTCTGCTATTACCTAAACCACAAATGGGAAACATAGCAACATGACACAACCTGATGAGAGCTGTGAACGAGTTGTGAAGATATCCTGCCAAAGTGGAAGAACTTCCCCTTTAAAATCTTATTTGGCTTGTGAGATAGTAATGGTTATTTCCAAATTAAATCTATGGTTGGTAGAGCAGAATCTGGCTCATTTCTCACTTTTCTAGTCTTTTTAAATGTTTGGTTTAGGCTCTAAATTCTGTTTGCTGCCTCTAATTTCTCTTGAGAACACAAAAATAGTGTCAACTCCACTAACATAATATTTAATAATTAGCAATGTATGGAATATCTTTTGATGTGTTCAAACAGTAGGTCATGTTCCTATCTGAGAGTTGTCAGAGCAACATCAGCATATATAGAGCATAGTAATAATTCTAATGCATTACAGAACTCTTCAAGAAAAAAAAAAATCTCACAGATTGTGAGTAATCACTTTCTGCAGTTTACTTAAAACGTGACTGCTTCTTTTAGTGTGGAAAGGGTTTTATTTTAACTTGTGAAGCCAAATAGAAACGATACAGTTCAGAGATTGAACCAGATTTGTCAGATCAGATCTGTCCCACATGACATCTTGGTGACCAAACTGGAAAAACATGGACTTGATGGGTGGAGCACTGTTGGATAAGGAATTGGCTGGATGGTCACACCCAGAGAGTGGTGATCAAGGGCACAATGTCCACCTGGAAACCAGTGACAAGTGGTGTCCCTCAGGGACCAGTGCTGTTTAACACCTTCGTCAGTGACACAGGCAGAGGAATCAGTGCACCCTCAGCAAGTTTGCAGATGACACCAAGCTGTGTGGCACAGTCGACTTGCTAGAGGGCAGGGATCCATCCAGAGGGACCAGGACAACCCGGAGAGGTGGGCCCAGGCCAGCCTCATGAAATTCCATAAGGCCAAGTGTAAGGTTCTGCACCTGGGTAGGCACAATCCCAAGCACACATCCAGGCTGGGTGGGGAATGGCTGGAGAGCAGCCCTGAAGAAAGGGACCTTGGAGTCTGGGTTGATGAAAAGTTCAACATGAGCCTGCAGTGTGCACATGCAGCCCAGACAGCCAAGTGAGTCCCGGGCTGTATCAAGAGCAACGTGGCCAGCAGGGCAAGGGAGGAGATTCTGCCCCTTTACTCTGCTCTTGTCAGACCCCACCTGGAGTACTGTGTGCAGTTCTGGAGCCCTCAGCACAGGAAGGACATGGAAGTGTTGGAGCGGGTCCAGAGGAGGGCTACAAAGATGATCAGAGGGCTGGAGCAGCTCTGCTATGAGGACAGACTGAGAGAGTTGGGGCTCTTCAACCTGGAGAAGAGAAGGTTTCGAGGGGACCTGATAGCAGCCTTCCAGTATCCGAAGGGGGCCTGTAGAAAGGCTGGGGAGGGACTATTGACAAGGTCTTGCAATGACAGAACAAGGGGCAATGGGTTTAAACCGGTAGAGGGGAGATTTAGACTGGATGTGAGGAGGAAGTTCTTTACAGTGAGGGTGGTGAGACACTGGAACAGGTTGCCCAGAGAGGCTGTGGCTGTTCCCTCTCTGGAGGTGTTCAAGGCCAGGCTGGACGAAGCCTTGAGTGAGCTGTACTAGTGGGAGGTGTCCCTGCCTATGGCAGGAGGTTGGAACTAGCTGATCCTTGAGGTCCCTTCCAACCTTACCATTCTATGATTCTATTTAATTGCTTTTGGTGCCAGGTGGTGTAAAGTTGTCAAGTTTGTTTGTCTATTTGTTTGTTTGGGTGTTTTTTTTTTGTTTATTTTTACAGTAGATGTTTCTTATGTTTCTTTCAGCCTGATATCATGTGAAGCTTTTTTTTTCCCTCTCCCCCCTCTCTGGTTGTATATATCTAGATAGTGCTGTACAGAAGGGTATTCTTTGGGCAACGTGGGGAAAAGCCAGCATGGTGTGGGTCTGCCCATGCAGAAAATAGCTGGCAACTGAGGAATGCTTTTTCTAACTCTGTTTGATGCATTGCAGCAATTTAACCAAACCTGCTTACAGTATACCACTTACCCTTTTGGAGGTAAACCCACAGTGTGCAATTTCCAGCTCTGAATCTGAGATTGTCTCTGAGATGGGAAAACAGAAAAAAGAACAAGATGGGAAAAATCTTCACAAATGATTTTATATTGATACATTGAATGCATGGATCACAAGAATTAAAAGGAAAAAAAAAAAGTCTTTGAAAAACCATAAAATGTCTTCAAGTGACTGTGCTGAATATAGATACAAAAAGCCAATAAAACCTTAGTCCTGTGAACATATTTTTGCCAGGCATGTTACCACTTAAGTAACATTTGAGTACTGGATGAGAGATTCTTAACATTGTTGAAACTGAGCAGTGGACTCAATTATATTACAGTCTCTTACTGCAGAAGTGATCTCCTCCTCACAGACATATTTAACTTGCCATGTCTCTGTGATTTAAATAGCTGTATTATGCAAAGTTTTATGTGGTTAGAATAGGGAGGGATTATTTTTCCTTAAAATCAAGTTAGTAAGTCACAGGAAGGAGAAAAGCAAGACTTCAGCTCACTGTGGTGATTGAAGCAAGTGAAATGATGTATTTGAAAGAAATTTTACTGGAGCCAAGAATATTTTTAGGATAGTAGCCTTCCAGTATCTGAAGGGGGCCTACAGGAAGGTTGGGGAGGGACTATTTACAAGGTCTTGCAATGACAGGACAAGGGGCAATGGGTTTAAACTGGCAGAGGGGAGATTTAGACTGGATGTTAGGAGGAAGTTGTTTCCAGTGAGGGTGGTGAGGCACTGGAATCATAGAATGGTAAGGTTGGAAGGGACCTCAAGGATCATCTAGTTCCAACCCCCTGCCATAGGCAGGGACACCTCCCACTAGTACAGGTTACTCACGGCCTCAACCTTACCCTTCTATGAGTCTATGATCTGAGGTGAGAATATAGCCCATAGGGTTCTCAATATGAGATTGTTTTGAAAGAGATGGCAGTGCTACTGAAACTCAAGCCTCTTATGATTAACACTATGAAATATTTATACCTTTTAAAAAACATGTAAATAATTGTTTCATGCATTTTTGATTTTTATTTCTTGCCATTGTTAGCAACTTCTTTCTGCTAACAAAATTAGCCCATTATATAATTAAGAATGGTACCAGAGTGCAGATCTTAAGGTATATGTGCTTTCAAATATGTGTGCTGGTTTGAGGCTAATTGGAATATTTTAATAGAGAAAATTACACTATAGGCTGTGAAAGGAAACATCATGATGTCTACTTCACTCATACCCTTGCTGGAGAATTGTTTGGGAACACTAACCAAAACAACTGATAACTTAGTGTCTCTCTGTCGCTTGCTGGAACAGGAGCTGCTGGGGCCATCTAGCAGCTTCTGGGCTCTGACTTCTCTGCTGATTAATCCTCACTAACCACTTTTCTTCTAACCTCCCTGGCCAATCCTCCTAATTTATCTTGCACGTAAGGCAAACCTTGGAGTAAGGTACAGGGGTGGTGAGAAGGTGTAAGGGTGGTTGGGAGCCCCTCCTTGGGGTCTCTGATTTCTGGGAGGGAAGTTGTGTTGTTGTATTACCTTTTACTTGTATATTTCTGTAAATAGTCTGTGTATAGTGTAAATATCTGCTGTACATTGTGCAAAGCTGTAAATAGAGCTTCATCACTTAACTTCCAGCTGGCTGAGTTCTAGTCTGGGTCATTTTACAAAGTCGGGGGGCGGGGAACTCCCAAACCTTCACAATATGTAATTCACAAGTCCTTTCACTCCCATCAGAGGTTTCCAGGTGTTTCTATCATGCTGCCTGTTAAAATCAGGGTGATGCAATAGATTGCCAACTATTTAAAAGTCTGTCTGGTAAAGGAAGGCGTAATCAGGGTATATTTAGAGTTAACCTTATTCATTCTCAAGGTTTATGTGCTCCATTGCTAGAAGTTACCAGTAAGAAGTTAGGACTAGGGCAATACACTATTTTTAAGCATATGAATTTGAAACACTAAGGTTTCTCTCTTTCACCCAGAGCCATGCTGTGTGGGACTTTGTTGATGATGGATCACCAACAATGAAGGCTGTGGGATGCAGCTGAAGTCCCAACACATAGCAGAGCACTGCAAGAACATCTAAGATCCATGCCCGTTTGTGGGAGAAGTTGATGAAGGGAGTAGCCATGCATGTTCTGAGGTGGACATGTGAAAACTCAGTGATAGCCTCAGAAACATAGTACCTTCTGAAGGGGCTGTTGTGGACTCAAGCCTGAGAATGATTCTCCTTCTTGATCAAGGAGATGGTAATATGGGATAGTTCACATTGGACAGGACCTCAGGAGGAGTTAGTTTGAGCTTACACCCAGGTGGCTCAGGATCTTATCTAATTGTGTTTTGAAAATGCCCATGGATGGAGAGAGACTGAACAGCCCCCATTGTCAGTTTCTGCCAAGGCTTAAGCATCCTCACAAGAAAGATTTTCCAGTCTGAACAGGTCTTGTTTCACCATATGCATGTTGTGTCTCATCTGCCCATCATATCCCACTCTGCAGACCCTGGTTTGTCTTCCAACAGTCTCTCTGTGAGTTTTGAAGGGCTGCTGTTTGGTCCACTGGAAGCCAATTACTTCAGGTTGAACAAGCACACCTACCAGCTATCATGGCAGTCCTATGCTAAACCTCATACAGTCAATTGATGTGTTGCCTTGTTTTGAATGACAGAACTGGGTACAGCACTCTAGCAGTGGTCTAAGGAGTGATGAGTAGAGAGGAGACAATTCCTTCCCTCGGTGGATTGGCTTTGCTCCTGCTAATGAAGCCCAGATGTTGCTCACCCCCTTTTCTTCCAGGGCACTGCTGGCTCATGATCAACTTCCTAGCCACAAGAGGAATTTAAACAGCAAAGACATATAAGATGGATTCCTATTTTAGGATACATACACTATTTTTAGCTCTCTCCCTTACAAATGTTGCCTCACAAATATGAATCAGAGACAAATTATGTCTGGAAGATGAACAGAGGAAAATGACATCTTCATTTTTGCCTTCAAATCCTGGGTTATATCCTTTATGTATTTAAACAGCTTCCTTTGAGAATGAGGTTATCTGTCATCCAGTTACCTATATGTTAATTAACTTGGGAGCTTATATAACCCAACAACCACTCCTCCACTGCCTCTGTGACAACTTGTACTGGTTTCAAAAAGCCACTTATGCAAAAGGGAAAAAAAAAAAAAGAGTAGAAGCAAATAACTTCCAAGAACAACCCCAAAATCCTCAAACCAGCTTTGCCATTTTACATTTCAATATAGTTAAAAATGGCAGAAGCATTTAAATTTCTCTGTGTATTATTTTTGCAGCTGCTATGTGTGACTAATTAAGTTCTCAAACATTTTGTAGAGTTTCACAGGCATCTGGGAAAATTAGCTGTGTGATAGTAAAAAGCTTTAGTGTATGTCAAGTAAGACAAGTATTTTTCTGAATGACATGGATTGTTTACCACAGGCCTTTAAGACTTCAAAGGTGAAATCAATATTAATCCTCCATTGGAAACTGCAAGCACTCATTTTGTCAAGGGTCCAATCTGCCAAATTTGACACAACTGGCAGTTTGAAAAGACAACATCATTAATACTAATGAGAGCAGATGATCATCTGCCTCTGAAAAATAAATCGTGTCTTGAAGCCAACCTCATCAGGTTCAACAAGACCAAGTGCAACGTCCAGCACCTGGGTTGGGGTAGTCCCAAGCACCAATAGAGGTTGGGAAGTGACTGGCTAGAGAGCAGCCCTGGGGAGAGCTACTTAGGGATATTGGTGAATGAGAAGGTCAAAATGAGCCACCAGTGAGCACTTGCAGCCCAGAAAGCCAACCAGACTCTGGGCTGCATCAAGAGAAGTGTGGTCAGCAAGGTGAGGGAGGTGAGTCTGCCCCTCTACTCCACTCTGGTGAGATGCCACTGGGAGCACTACATCCAGTTCTAGAGTCCCTATTGCAGGAAAGATCTGGAGGTGCTCAAATGTGTCCAGAGAAGGGTCACAAGGCTGATCTGAGGGCTAGAGCAGTTCTCCCATGAGAACAGCCTGAGAAAGTTGGGGCTGTTCAGTGTGGAGAAGAGAAGGATCTGAGGAGACCTTATTGTGGCCTTCCAGTATCTGAAGTGGGCAACAAGAAAACTGGTGGGGGACTTTTTAGTGTATCAGATAGTAATAGGTCTAGGGGGAATAGACCAAAACTAAAAGTGGGTAGATTCAGGTTGAACATTAGGAAGAAATTCTTCACCATGAGAGTAGTGAGACACTGGAACAGGCTGCCCAGGGAAGTGATGGAAGCCCCATCCCTAGATGTTTTTAAGGCTAGGCTGGATAGGCTCTGAGCAACCTGTTCTAGTGTGAGGCATTCCTGCCCATAGCAGGGGAGTTGAAGACGAATGAGCCTTGAGGTCCCTTCCAACCCCAACAGTTCTATGATTCCAGGATCGCAGCCATCTAGTGCCCTGACCTGGTTTCACACAGTCAGGATTTCACCTGGTAGTGATTAAAGCAACTTTTAATTTAGTTAAAAAAGAAGACAGATTTTTAGCTACTCTAACATAAAGAACATCAATGAGATTTGAATTTAATTCCATTTTTCTTGTCAGGGATTCTCAGACCTCTCCTCCATGCTAATACAATGCTTCTCCAAACATTTCACAGATTTATCCCTGGCATTTTTACAGCNGCAAAGTGGTCACACCTGGAGTGGGAGGAGACTCCAACAGAACCCAGGTGCTTTGGGTGTGGGGGGAAAAAGAGCACAATGTAGGGTGGGGTGGGAAAGGGAAGGTGGTGATGATGAAAGGAGGGAGATGGGGGAGAATGTACTGTTTGCATTGAAACCAGCCTTTTCATGACCAACCTTTTGCCATTTCTGTAACCAGATGTCTTCACTAGCTCACTCTGTTCACTGAAGAAGAGCAAGTCACACCTGTCTGTAAGGGTAAAAAGAGAAAATAAAGAGGAATACTAAGAAATAAAAATGAAAAAGAAAAAACAAATAGAAATTTAAATATATTTATATACAAGCATGAAGTCTTTCAGAAGTTCGTCATGGGGCAGTAATGTGCCCTTGTGGCCAAGAGGGCCAATGGCATTCTGGGGTGTCCTATACAGCTAGACTCCACTTACAAAAATCTAAAAATTCCTGGGAAACAGTAACTAGATCCACTGATGCTCCATAGAAGGACCATTGATGGCCAAGAGAGTATGTTCACCTCATTTTCTGTAGAAAATCCTACTCAACTGAGATGCTTTATTTCTAGGTCTGTTTCCTCTAAAGCTTGTCACCCCTCAGGTTTATCTCTTGGATGCATTTAGATACATGTGAGTAGCAAAGATCACCAAGGGTTATATGGAAGCACACTGAGAATCCAGAGCATCTGTGACCCTATGCCACATCTCATCCTGAAACCATTTGCCTTCCTTGCCTGTCACTCAGAGAGGCAAACCAGACTGCTTAGAACATTTTTTGTTAAGAGCTGAAATAAAGTACCATTCCAAAGATCCTGCAAAGCAAAGGTTAAAATTCTAAACTAGGTATATGGAGGAAATGCCCCTCTTTGTCATCTTGAATGTGAAGTAGTTTCTAGCAGGTGACAAATTACATGAGCTGATTTAAGTAGCCCAGCAGTGAGAAAGTGCTCATTATAATAAGAGAATCTGATTATAAATCAGGAGAGTGCTTTCTGCCCATCCCTCTTGGTACCCTAATTCTGCTGCTGTCAGCCTTTCCTTAAAGAACTGAGCTCTGAGCTGCCCTAGAGAAAAGGCCTATGCCAATACTAATGAGAAGGGTAGGGATGTTTGGGACTAACTGGGGAATAATTACTTTTTGTTTTGTTAGCTTGTGAAATAATGGCAATAAAGATAATGCTAATGAGGTACAAATTCTTCCAAGCATTAGTCCTATTTGACCTTGGCTAATAAAGAGCAGGCAAATCCTCTTGAAAACGGAGATAGGGAGATTACTGTGAGATAGTGATCACCCCAGAAGGTTAGATGTGGTTTGGGAGTTCCCCGCCCCCCACACTTTGTAAAATGACCCAGACTAGAACTCAGTCGGCTGGAAGTTAAGAGATTAAGCTCTATTTACAGCTCAGCACAATGTACAAGCAGATATATACACCATAGACAGGAATTATTGGTTTAACCTGGCAGAGGGAAGATTTAGACTGGATGTTAGGAGGAAGTTCTTTCCAGTGAGGGTGGTGAG
>VWZE01008912.1:0-22328 GCA_013396675.1 Eubucco bourcierii | reverse complement strand
ATGTTTTCCTTTCAAAGCCTATAGTATAATTTTCTCTATTAAAATATTCCAATTAGCCTCAAACCAGCATATTAGCCTAAGTGGTCACACATCAGGATGCAAATGAAATGTGTGGGACAGACATTTTATGAAATGTAAACATCAGAGACCAAAAACTAAAGCACTCAAACCAGCCCAGATGCACATCACTCTAAAGCTTAAAATCCCACTCTCAAACCACAATTAGTGTATAATGTTAATTTCTGTTCTTCAGGGTTTATGAACCACTTGGGACTTGATTGATTTCAGCTATCTAAACATTAAGTGAGAACAGGGAGGGAAGGTAAAATGGTAGAATACCAGGTTGGAAGTGGTCTCAGGAATCATCTGACCCAACTTTTCTTGGCAAAAGCAAGGTCTGGACAAGACGGCCTAGCACTTTCTCCAGATGAAACTTTGAAGTGTTCAATATGAGGGAAACCTTTCCTGTGGAGATCATTGCAGTGGCTGATTGGCCTCATAGTGAAAAACATTCTTCTTCTGCCCAGTTGGAATCTCCCCTGGAGTTACTTGCACCCATTACCCCTCATCTTTCTAGAAATCAAGTGTATGGAGAGCAAACTAATAACACATCTTAGTCAAAACTTTTTTCCCTTGAAGTCCTTACTGTGGTTTTTAGATCAGTTTCTGTTACTCTGGGGGTTTGCTATATCCCCATTTAATAATACGGAATTGTAGAACAAGGAAGAGAGAAAATTGTATATCAAGGGTAGTGGTTTCAAGATGCCTTTCTATTCTATTTTTCCCTTAGTAATTTTAGCTTCTACTAAATCAGAAATGCCATTATGCATGTTTTTTTTTAATCAGTGATTAATTTCACAAAGGGATATGCTACAAAAGGATTTTAATCCTTTGTATATGGATCATCACAGATCTTAGTGTTAAAAGCTAGAATTAGGGAAGAGAATTTTCCAATTATTGCTTAATCATGACATAATTTGAAGAATGAATCTTATGAGAGGAAATATTTTAAATCAATGTGACACTTGAAAATTGCTTTAAGTTACTTCATGCGTTATGATGTATGAAATTCTTCTTGAGGCACAACAGATGAAAAGAAATAATCGCATTAAAAAAAATTCAGGGAGCTTATTGTTCCATTAAATATTTACCAGCCATTCAAACTTTAGTGGATTTACTCAACAACTGAACAAGATACCTTGGGATTTATATCTGTAGATCTTTATGCTGGTGCCTATCAAAAATGATTAAACCCAAGGCAAGCTTTTGCCATGGTTGTAAGTTATTTAACAGATTAATTTACAGTGCAAATGTTCCCCTGTAAATTTTAATGGCTAAAATAATAAAACTAGACCTATTAGATAAAAATTATTAATCAACTGCTTGAGCTCAACAGAAATTATGCATGCATTGTATCACAGTATCACAGTATCACCAAGGTTGGAAGAGACCTCAAAGATCATCAAGTCCAACCTGATACCACAGACCTCAAGACTAGACCATGGCACCAAGTGCCACGTCCAAACCCGCCTTGAACACCTCCAGGAATGGTGACTCCACCACCTCCCTGGGCAGCCCATTCCAGTAGCCAATGACTCTCTCAGTGAAGAACTTTCTCCTCACCTCCAGCCTAAACTTCCCCTGGCACAGCTTGAGACTGTGTCCTCTTGTTCTGTAATGATGTATTTACATCATTGCAAAATACGATAACCAGATAAATGCAGTCTGTCTCTGACTCCTCAGGGTCACCCACTCCTCCTTGGAAAAGGAAGCAGAAGAGACAACTCTGGAAGAGAGATAATTGTTTTGTCTGAAGCACAGTATTTCAGATGGAGTTTTCCTTAATTTTTTATTTCAGAATATGCTTTTCAATCGCAGTGAAAGATGTTACATTTGCTTGCTTTAAAAGATCCTTAAAAAAAAAATAAATAAAAAATTCTTATCTAGAGGCTCCGAAGACTAAATTTTTCAGATCAACAGCAAATTGTGTTTGGGCTGAAAATACTCTGAACTTATACTATTGCTCATATTATTGCATACTCATACATTGCTCATATACTGCATACATTTCATTCACTACTGGTATGGGCTGCCCAGGGAGGTGGTGGAGTCACTGTTCCTGGAGGTGTTCAAGGTGGGTTTGGATGTGGCACATGGTCTAGTCTTGAGATCTGTGGTAATGGGTTAGACTTGACGATCTTTGAGGTCTCTTCCAACCTTGCTGATACTGTGATACATTGTAGATGTACACAGACATGCACTCGTGTGATTATGGAACTGTTTCTGTGTTGTTAGGAGCTATGTAATTTGGTTAACTGCAGAAAATTGACTATATCATATTAGGTTTTGACTCAGGATTTTTCCATCTGTCTGTCAATTACAAGAATGCTGCTTTTATTTTAATATCTGTGGGGTTTAAATATACGTTCTGCTATTTACTTTGTTTCCATTGTTATTGTTTGGCTTCAAATTCTGGAAATAATATGACAGGGAAGTCACCCTGCTTTAACCACAAACCATACTAAAATTCTCATGGTAGGCTACAGCATGCACTTCTACCAGATTTCTGTCTTCTGTCACTTCTGGTTTCTCCTTCTGTTACTAGACACACATATATTAAAATAAAATAAATCGACATTCAGTAGTATATAAATATTTAAGATAATCTCTAGTAACACAAACTTTTTTTTTTTTTTCAGTTGTTGGAAGTGTTTGGTATCGATTGAGGCAACTGTATTAAAAAAAAAAACCAACTATTTTTCATGAAACTGAACATCATGAGGAGTGAACAGAGCCGACCAAAAAAATAACTTTTTTCCCTTTCTGAAAAGTGTAGAGGTTTATAAATTCCTCAGATACTTCCATTCGGACTTTT
This sequence comes from Eubucco bourcierii, assembly GCA_013396675.1. NCBI lineage: Eukaryota > Metazoa > Chordata > Aves > Piciformes > Ramphastidae > Eubucco > Eubucco bourcierii. The sequence continues at coordinate 19,453 of VWZE01008912.1, read as the reverse complement.
CAAGATGTATAGAGTTTGAGGGGAAAGAACTTTGGAGATGAAATGATCTGTTTTTATGAAAAAGTTCCATTGGAAACTAAAATTAAACACATTGTCACCAGCTCACTTTTTTATAGTTAAAAGAAAACAACTCACTCTCTTTTTTTGCATGGGGTCATTAATCACAAGAAGCTTATCTAAAATAGATGAACCGAGTCATGTTTTGAAGTCACTCTATTTTTTTTTCTTTATTATTAATGAAATAGATGAAATAGATGAACTGAGTCATGTTTTGAAGCCACTCTATTTTTTTTCTTTGTTATTAATGAAATAGATGAACTGAGTCATGTTTTGAAGACACTCTGTTTTTCTTTTCTTTATTATTAATGACAGTCTGGGGAGAAAATCTGAGGTCTAAACATCCTACTTTTGTCATCTGAATTGTCTCAAAATGATTCCCATCCTCTAGATAGAATGACTGACATCTGCCCCTGGCTCTTGTCCACAGAGTGCATTACTGGCTGGAAAACAGTAACAGTGGACTCAATCAACTAAAAGAAGGGAGCTCCCCGAGCTGTCTTACTTCATTACAAGGGCTGATACAGTTTGCATCTGGTGAGCTTTTGCCCTATTTAGCCTTGTCCCACCTTCAGTCAAAAGTCATTATCACTGAGACACCATCCGAGTTCAAAAGTCCAGCACTGCAGAAGCTGGGCAGCACTGGGGTGTGACTCCTTCCACCAAAGCTCCATGCTTCAGGAAATATTTCCACATTTCCGGGAAAGATTATCTTTTTTTTTTTTTTTCCTTAATAAAGGTTGGTAATGATGACAGCATACTGTGGGCAGCAAGAGTGCCGCTAGTGTCTGAAAACACCTGCTATCAACAGAATCCATTCGTTGCCCCACTGCTCACTTGCCACAGTGCAGCAAAGGCAGCCTGCAGAGAACTGAGGCTCCAGGGACCAGTAGGTCAGGCAGTAAGAACTCTCAGGGGCTGAACGGTACTAAAGTGAAGTGCAATTGTCATAATTAAGTTCCTGATTTTCTGTTCTACAGCTGTTCTAGAAGCCAACCCACAGAGAAGCAAATATTGTGCTAACAGTTCTGTCCAAGCTGCTGAAAATGTTGGATAATTTAGATTAATTACAGGCTTGTCTATATCAATTTACATAATAAAGCACAGGATCTTTACTTTTAAAACACAGATACTTTGCCTATTATTATTTCCTATCAGAAGCAAGCAGGGCAAGGGAGGGGATTCTGCCCCTTTACTCTGCTCTTGTCAGACTCCACCTGGAGTACTGTGTGCAGTTCTGGAGCCCCCAGAACAGGAAGGACATGGAGATGTTGGAGCAGGTCCAGAGGAGGGCCACAAAGATGATCAGAGGGCTGGAGCAGCTCTGCTATGAGGACAGGCTGAGAGAGTTGGGGCTCTGCAGTCTGGAGAAGAGAAGGCTTCCAGGAGACCTGATAGTAGCCTTCCAGTATCTGAAGGGGGCCTACAGGAAGGTTGGGGAGGGACTATTGACAAGGTCTTGCAATGACAGGACAGGGGGCAATGGATTTACACTGGCAGTGGGGAGATTTAGACTGGATGTCAGGAGGAAGTTCTTTCCAGTGAGGGTGGTGAGGCACTGGAACAGGTTGCCCAGGGAGGTTGTGGCTGCTCCCTCCCTGGAGGTGTTCAAGGCCAGGTTGGACGAGGCCTTGAGTGAACTGTACTAGTGGGAGGTGTCCCTGCCTATGGCAGGGGGTTGGAACTAGATGATCCTTGAGGTCCCTTCCAACCTTACCATTCTATGATTCTATGATTCTATTTTGACCTTTTTTCTTTTCTTCTTTTTTTTTTTTTTAATGTACCCTGATATTTTATTTCAGTAGTTTGTTTTAAATTTCTGGTAGACTTTTCACCCTTGGTTCATATTAGTCATCTGAATTGTAGTGTGCAAGCTGTGGTGTCAGGTATTTTCTTTTGGGACAGGTTTGCAATTATAATCATATTTCCACCTCATCACACCTTCATATTTTCACTTTTGTAGTGTGCTGGCCCCTGGCAGTGGATTCATCATACGTCCCTAAGCACAAACACGAACTGGGACATAGAAGGCAGTAATAGAGTGAAATAAATCATATTACAGCCTCGTGTCTGGGGTAAAAGATCAGAGAAGACATGCCAGCTGTGAATGTAAATGCATTGTACAGCTACTGGTTTGTCAGCTCAAGAGTGTAGCTGTGAATTTGTGGTGTCTAGGTTGTGAAGAGAAGTAATGGCAGCTGTTTGAGTCAGAATTAATATCAGTCAACTGAATGAACCAGATTTATCTGGTCAAATACTCTGGCAAATCATTTAATGTGCAAACTCAGAGAAATATATCTTCATCACACTAAAACAATAATCAGTGATATTTATCAAATTATTAAACATGTGCTGTTTTCCAGGCACATGCTCAATATTTTTATGGTCACTACAGGCAAGGATATATCATTGAAAAAAGAATGAAGACAAGAAATGAATGGGAAGTTCTACCACAGTTATTTATTTAAGTGTTCAATTGTTTGGTATTTTTTTCAATCCTTTCAGGTGCCTGATTGCATGGGAAAATATAATGGATTTCTGAAAAAAAACTGTGATTTATTGAAGAATGCACTTGTTCTAATCTTTTGTGAGACATCTGCTGGAAATCTCACCTGAAAAATGATAATTCAATTTCTCTTGACATAATTAATTAAAAAAACCTCACCCCACCACCCCCCCCCCCCAAAAAAAAAAAACCAAAACCAACCCCAATAAAAAAGCCCAATTGATTCTTTTGCAAATTCCCACCTCTCAAGGTGGGGGTCACAGAATTGGATAACAGAAAACTATTGTGACTTAAGGAAAAAAACTCCAACAAATTTAATGAAATAATACAAAGTATTACAAAGAAGAATACCGGTGTATGTAGCAGGCAGAGGAATAGACAAAACACAAACAGCATGCCATGAATGAATCAAGGAAAATGAGAGTTATCCCTGCCTGGAAGCTAGGAGAAAGCAACAAAATCAACAACAAACCAAAACAAACAAGAAAAATAGAACAGTAAACTTCATAAGCTGTAAGTTGAACTCCAAGTCAGATAAGTCTCTTTCACCCCTAGCCAGCCCTTTGCTCTTGCAATAAGCATGATGTCAGCCCTTTGCTCTTGCAATAAGCATGATGTCAGCATGGTATTGAATAGCTCTTTTACACTCTTCCCACTGTGGGTTGCTGAACAGCCCCAGCCCCATCTTCTACTGTGGCATTGGAAGAGAAAGGGAGGTGGGAGTGTACCCATGTCCCCTCTCCCACCTCCAGTGTCTCCTTCCTGTCCTTGTGAGACTAGCAAACTAAAGCAAATACAAGGATCCAGGACAATAATGCCACTTTTCTGACCAGTTTATCAATCCAGAAACAGGTTTCATAATGGAAATGAAAATATTCTGATTTTGAAAGGGCCATATGCTCTTGCCAATCATACTGCTCAGGGTTCAGCCAGGGAGAGATTCCTCATCCCTGTTGGGAAATGGGCAACGTTTCTCACCAATGGTGAATCACAGCCTCTTTGAAGCTTGCTGAGGTTGGCATACTGTCTTGTGGTAGCTGAAGGAAAGCATAGTACAATGTTGTCTTTGCAATAAGAGTAGCTCCACAGCTCTGGGAAACAGGGTTAAAAACCTTCTAGATGTTTCTGCCTGTCCCTTTTGCTAGATTCATGTCTGAACATATGCACAGAGAAACATTAATCTATGCATGCACTCATGTGCAGGTAATGAAAATAAGGTGTGAGATTGCTGGGGGCTACTGGAATAAGGACAGGGCTTGGTTTTGTTATATCATAGGTGTCCACTGTAGAATAGGATCCAGCGATACCTTTTGTTAGAAGCACTAAAAACTCACTTTAAATATCTCCAAATAGCTCTGACCACGTTGCTAATGTTTTCAGAACTGTAATGAATAGCAAAAACAGAGCAAAATATTTGGCTTTTGTTGGAGGTTTTGGCCATGGATGGGGTGACATAAGGAGATTAGGGCAGGGAGATCCCAAAAGATGCAGTACCAGAGCTGAGGAGATCCCTCTGTGAATATGTCAGCACTTGGTCAATCCAGTCTTCTAACAGCAACCTGGGATATCCTGAGAGCATGGGAATGCTCAACAAAGTCTTCAAAGTATTGCTTGGAACTTGACTCAGTTCCAGTTTGAGCTAAAACATGACTTTGGGATGATAAGCCTGAATCTACTTCATATCCATATTTTGTCTTACTAGAGAATATACTTATTTAATTTTTAATGAAAATGGGAAAAGCATCTCAGTTTAAAGGGTCTATGTTCTCATAAAGCAAATTAGCTTAGGTTATTACATACATAGTTCACAGGTATTCCCCATCTTCCTGACACACATGCCTTAGATATTTGTAAGTATTAAAAAGATCCCTCCCCAGCCTCTTCTAAGCTAAGCAGATCCATCTTTTCCAGCCTTTCCTCACGTGAGGAATGTTCCTGTACCTTAATCATCTTAGTGGCCCTGTAACGGACTATCTCTAGTAGTTCTTTGTCCTTCTTGAGTTGGGGTGCCCAGAGCTGGACACAGTACTCCAGGTGAGGCCACACCAGTGCAGAGTAGAGGGGGAAGAGAACTTCCCTTGACCTGCTGGCCTCACTCTTCTTAATGCATCCCAGGATGCCATTTGCTTTCTTGGCCACTGATAGCTTGTGGTCATCCTATTGTCTACCAGGAGTTTCAGGTCTTCTTTCTCAGAGCTGCTTTCCAGCAGTTGAGCACTCAAGCTGTACTGATACATGCAGCTGTTCTTCCCCAAATGCAGTACTTTACACTTGCTGTTACTGAGTTTCATTAGATTTCTCCCCACCCAGCTCTCCAGCCTGACTGGGTCATGCTGGATGGCAGCGTAGCTCTCTGGTGCATCAGCCACTCCTCCCAGTTTGGTATCATTAAGAAACTTGATAAGGGTACACTCTACCCCTTTGTCCAGATCATTGGTGAATGTATTGGATAGTCCTGGACCTGATACTGACCCCTGGTGGTCATTACTAACCACAGGCCTCCAACTAGACTACCCCACTTAATACGATTCTCTGAGCTCTGTCCTTCAGCCAGTTCCCAACCCATATCTCTGCTCTGTTACCCAGTCTGTGTTTGTTAAGCCTGGCTGTGAGAATGCCATGGGAGACAGTGTCAAAAGCTTTGCTGAAGTCAAGGTAGACCACATCCACTGCCCTCCTGTCTATCCATCTAGTTATGCCTTCATAAAAGACTACCAGATTAGTCAAGCATGACTTTCCCTTGCTGAATCCGTGCTGACTACTTGAGATAAGAATTGTTTCCTCAACATGTGTTGAGATGGTGCCAAGAGCAAACTGCTCCATCACCTTTCCAGGGATAGAGGTGAAATGGCTCAGCTCAGTTAAATTAATGAACATGTTTTTGTACATTCCCACAGAGTATTAGAATAATGCAATTTTCCTAAGGAACTTCACATCTTTGTTTTTATTGGAGGAATAACTACCATAAGAAAAGTAATAGTCTTACGTCTTTTTTAGTAGTCAAATTCTGAAGTAAAGTCACAGCATACTTCATAGCCAGTAAGGCATAAAAAGTCTGTTTCCTTGATTTTTGGGGACTTCTAAGCATAGCACAATTGCAGATTAGATTTGTTGAGTTGATCCAAGACAAAGTTAATAAACAATTAGATTAACTACAAAATTTAATCGCAGATTAGATTTGTTGATTTCAAGACCAGATTGGACGAGGCCTTGAGTGACCTGTACTAGTGGGAGGTGTCCCTGCCTATGGCAGGGGCTTGGAACTAGATGATCCTTGAGGTCCCTTCCAACCTTACCATTCTATGATTCTATGGTTCTATGACAAGGTTAAACAATTAGATTAACTACAAAATTTAAGAGGTCGTATGAGTAAACAGATAAAGAGCAGAAGAAGGATTAGAAAAGGATTAGAAGAAGGATTAGAAAAGCAGAAATGTTAATCTGTTAACAATGATCTTGGGCAATTTATGAAATTTGTTATTACTGAAGATTCTGAGCTTTTTTATTTTAGACAGGAAGCTCCATTTTGGTTATTTGGTTGGTTCCTGTGCCTTTATGCTGAGGTAGAATGTAAAGGAAATAAAAGGAGAAACCTTTGCTGCTTCCACATTGATGGCAAGAAAGGATGATGAAACTTCGGTAACTACACAGTATCACAGTATCACCAGGGTTGGAAGAGACCTCAAAGATCATCAGGTCCAACCCGTCACCACCGACCTCAAGACTAGACCATGGCACCAAGTGCCATGTCCAAACCTACCTTGAACACCTCCAGGGAAGCTGACTCCACCACCTCCCTGGGCAGCCCATTCCAGTAGCCAATGACTCTCTCAGTGAAGAACTTTCTCCTCACCTCCAGCCTAAACTTCCCCTGGCACAGTTTGAGACTGTGTCCTCTTGTTCTGGTGCTGGTTGTCTGAGAGAAGAAGGTAACCTCTCCCTGGCTACAACCACCTTTCAGATAGTTGTAGACTGCAATAAGGTCCCCCCTGAGCCTCCTCTTCTCCAGGCTAAACAATCCCAGCTCCCTCAGCCTCTCTTCATAGGGCTTGTGCTTGAGGCCTCTCACCAGCCTCGTTGCCCTTCTCTGGGCACGCTCAAGCACCTCAATGTCCTTCTTAAATTGAGGGGCCCAGAACTGGACACAGTAATTACTCATTGAGAAGGAATAATGAAATATGGCCATGGCCAAAATGTCTTATAAAAAGGGAAATTGATAAAGCTGAAGAGAGAAGCATCTCCAAAAGCAAAGGAAAGACAGGGCAAAAAAAAGAGGAAGCTTTTACAAGAAAGAGGTAATTTTGCTTGGTGGAAATGTGGGACAGGCAGAAAACATAGCAGTTTTTTCCTTTAATGTATTGCTTACTTTTAGTGCAGTCCAAAGAAAAAGAAACAACAATCCACATTCTCTGGCTTTTTTCCTCATCCAAGTGCAACTTGGGAAAACTGACCTAACTTTGAATCTTGATGAAGTCTCTTGGATATCTTTCACCAAACCACAGAACCATACACACAAGGTTTTCTCTTTCAATTTACTGCCAGGTTATTTTCTCTGTGCTACAGATTTTGAAAGAGCTTTAGTCTCGGCTTTTGGAGTGTTTTGTTGTTGTTGTTGTGGTTTTGGGTTTTTTTTTTTGGGGTTTTTGTTTGGGCTTTTTTTTGGTTTTTTTTTTTTTTGTTTTTTGTTTTCCCTCCCAATAATGGTAAGGCGACAAGTATCAAGCAAATGTAGTAAGTAAATGTAAAGAGCTCCCCATCAGGGTGCTCCTCACGCAGTTTACATTCTCTTTGTGTGCCCAAAGATTTCTCAGGGCAATTAAGGGAATCTCCGCCCTTTTTGAATAACATCTTGTCTTCCAGTCTATGAAATCAAGGTCCTGCTGGTGCAATCAGCACATGTTCACGAGTTATACCTATCCCTCTGAAAATCCTAGGAGTGCAAACAGCAGCTGTCTCAGGTTGAGCAGGCACAGAACAGCTCAAATCGATTTCAGTATGAGTTCCAGTAAATAGTACCAGAAACCTCCATGTGCATTCTTTTGTTTGCCAGACTGAAACAGATAAAAGACACTTCATCTAATCACTTTGTAATTTATGGTAAGATTAGAATTCCATGAACATATCTCTCTCTAAGAGTTCGAGCTTTCCCCTAGGAGAAGAGAGAACATCAGGAAAACATAAGAGGAAGTTCTACTGGGGAATAGTACTCTAGCTGTGATAACAGAGAGCTTGTTGGCTGTCCTCATTCTAACCTTTTTCTTCTGCCACTCTCCTTTTCACATCCTTTCATGTGGATCTTCACCTCTGTGTCTTCAGCTCTGACTCTTACAGTGCTGCTGTTTCTACTCAACAACATCCCCACCTCATGATGCTCCTTTTTTTTTTGGTTCCTCACACCTGTTGCCACCACCTTTCTTTGTCAGTTATTCTCTGATATGAAAAGCTTCTTAATTCCTATAGTATGAAAAATTCTCCATCTATGCTCCTCATGAAACCCCAGTCCTTCTCAGAGAGTTTTTATGACTTTTATCCTCTCACTGACAGTACACATTCCCATCCAGAACTGTTTATGTACTCTACTTTCCTGATTAAATTACAAGCTCATTAGGGTAGGCAGGTTATTTGTTTATGCATTATATAAAATACCACATGTACCTAATATTTAATTTGGATTTCACCCTCATTTCCCCATCACAATTTGGCTAGCTGTGCCAGCTCTATCTGATTTACTAATAACTGTTCTTGCTGCAACATCGAGTTGCCAGGACAAAAGCACCTTTGTGTAGAGACAGATGTGATGTTTTGGAGGAATTATCATCTCTCTGTAAGACCTCAGATGAACCTTGTCTTTGCACAGGGGGAAACCTGAATTGCTCTAATCCTTACAAGTCAATTATCATCTAAACTGCTAATTTCCTGCTTCAATTTAAGATTCATAAAATCTGAATGGGATATGCATTTTTAATGTCATGGCAGGAACCATAAATATTGTTGGCCTTGTTTGCCAGAATCTTAATACAATAATGACTATAAAGCATCAGGAAGGAAAAAACATCTAAGATGCGCTGATTCAGTTTCGTAACCTAATAATTCTGACAACCTTTTCAAATGATTAAAAAGGCTTGGAGAAATCCAGACCCCAAAGTATTATTTCCACTTGTGAAACTCTAAATGGTTTGTTATGGGTGTTTTTTAATTTATTTCCCCCCCCACCCCCTTTCTTTTTTTCTTTTAAATATTATAGGAGCAGGTGCTGGCATTTCAGTGCAACTAATTAGCTTCTAATTTACTGTAAACATCTTAGAATTCCACGAACATGTCTCAGTGGTGTCTGAGAGGAAACAATTCACTGATTCAATAAATCTTTGCTGAAATACCACTGAGAATTGACTACACAAAATGTATGGCCTTACTTAATACATCTGAATTATTTTTAAATACACTGAAAAACACAACATTTCCAGGATTTCTCTGATGTTATTGTTGTCTGTGTAAAGACATATCGTGTAGGAGACTGTATTAATGACACCATGGTTTACATTTTAAAACCTGTGCAATATTGCCTTGTATTTTAATGCTCTACTGGAATTCTTCCAGACATTAAATGTGTTTATAGTGATATTGCCACAGGAGTCTTCAACAGTGCATTGCAGTATTTTAAGATGCGTATGATTTATGTATCTAATTTGGAGATAAAAACTGAGAAGTAGATATTGCAATATTTCTCTTATTTCTAGATTATTGCCTTCATAAAGTGGTTGCATTTATGAGAAAATTTAACTGTAACCATTCATTAAAATAAACCAGAAAAGCTATCTAAACACATCCATTTTTTTTCCCTGATGCTTGTGAACTTGTAAAACAATATCAAACTTTAATTTTGATTTTTGTAAAGCTAACCCAAGCTGGAAACAAGACTGACTTGGATTTCTCTGTTAATACCTCTTTTGTCACATGTTGATTAGAGCAAAATGTTTCCAAACAATCCTATCTGCTCCTGTTTTTTTCTTCATTAATTATTAATTTTCTTTACATTAAGAGAAAAGACACATTAAAGATTCAGAAGGGCGCTAAAAGATACCATTTCTTTTTTCCTCCTGACTTCATCTTTGAAAACCAAAGACAGTTGTCTTAGTACAACTGGTAGGATTTATGTTTCACCACTTGGCTGGAGCCCCAACTTATCTCTCAGCATATTTGCAGATTCCCTTAGGAATGTACAGGAGAAGCCTTGCTGAACGAGCATTAATGACACTAAAATCCCTCTCTCAATTTGCTAGACTTGCAAAACTTGTACCACCAATGCTAGCACATGCACCTTCCTTTTTCTTGGATGTTCATCACAACCATTTTGTCATGGTAGGCCTAAATAGGTTTATACATGTCTGGGCTTGCCCAGACATGTTTTTCTGCTTTTCCTCCTTCTGTTTTGAGGAGAAGCAAGTACGGGAAAGAAGACAAAAGAGTCTGGAGCCACTGAGTCTGAGGACTGTGGCCTGTTCAGACTTGTTTTGAACCCTGTGGTAAACAAGGTGCACACAGTTGCCTTGTGCAAGGTCTGTGCTCCACCCAAATTTGGGTAAAGCAAGCCCTAGCTTCACCTCATATGGTCAAGTTTGACTAACTGCCATTCTGATTGGTTATTCTGTGTCCAAAGGCTCATTAGTCTCGGGCCGTATGGATAAAAAGGGATGAGCAGGTAGCACAAGTTGTGCTCTGCCATTGTATCCATGCTCTCTGCTGTTGTATCCTGAACTGCCTGGAAACTGCCTTCCAAAGGTTTACCGGGAACAGGCTCTAAATGCCTCCATGTGATCGGCCTGCACAGGCAGCATGACATTGCACTGAGATTGCGCATGGCAAGACAACCTGCCTGCACCTGAAGGTCTCCTGCCAAGACAGGAAGTCCTGGAGACACACAGATCATCCAGCGGAGACCAAGACAAAGTCAGAGATTGTCTGCCTCCTTTCCCCAGCAGCCCAGGAAGAACCAGAAGCCTCAGCGGATGACAAGAATTCCCGGAAAACTTTTGGGTACTGTCTGAAGATGTAGCCAGCCCCACGAGTCGGGAGAATATTTTGTGAGTAAACACTTAAAACCTTTTGTAATTCACCATTACCTTCTGCCATAAGCAGAAAGGAGCTCCTTGAGTCCATCTAGTGGGCAAGCGGAATATTGCCCGCAAGTGATGCACTGACCGCAAAGCCTTCACTGACAGTTCAATCGAGTTCAATTAATATTACATATTATCAGTTGTTATTGCTAGATCCTCTTATTACCTATATATAAAGTTTTCATGACCTATGCAAAAAAATGATTGCCATTAAAATTAGTGATCAGGGCGGTGAGAGTTCTGAATATTGAATATTAATAAACAATATTAATTTTTGAAAAGATCATCTTGCATTAACTCATTTCCCCTCCACTATACACTTGTGTTACTGTGAATTTTGTAACACCATGCAGTGAACTGAAGAAAGAACTCACTGGAGTTAAAAACTGTGAGGTGTTTTTTTTTTTTTTTGTCGTCATTGGTTTTTTGGTCTTTTTTTTACCCAGAGCTATTTTTGTTGTTCACTAATGTTTTTCATGTTCTGGAACCTAAAACAATTTTCCCAGAGCATTGGAGAGGGCAATGATGAGGCAAGAATGAGGTGCTTAAAGCTTCAGCACCGGAGGAAGTATGTTTATAGCTCTACCTTGAGACACAACAAAAGCAGATAGGCAGAGTTCTGCTGAAAACTTTGTGGGGCCAGAATACTGAAGTTTACTATGGTTTTGGTTGTCTGTTGCCTCCTGAACTTCAAAGATACTTGTTTTCATCATCTCTGAGGAGTTTACTCTTGTAATGTGACATTTTTCTAATCTGAAGTTTCTGTAACTTTTTATGAGATATTATGTAGGAAGTATTGAATATTGAAGTAAGTGTCTGTTTAATGTTTCTTTTAATCTACACATAAATGTTTCATAGTTTGGATTCTTAGTGTAGGAAATCTTAAAACTACTTACCATAGAACCCTCAGCACAGGAAGGACATAGAGGTGTTGGAGCGGGTCCAGAGGAGGGCCACGAAGATGATCAGAGGGCTGGAGCAGCTCTGCTATGAGGACAGATTGAGAGAGTTGGGGCTCTTCAACCTGGAGAAGAGAAGGCTTACAGGAGACCTTAGAGTAGCCTCCCAGTATCTGAAGGGGACCTACAGGAAGTCTGGGGAGGGACTATTTACAAGGTCTTGCAATGACAGGACTAGGGGTAATGGGTTTAAACTGGCAGGGGGAAGATTTAGACTGGATGTCAGGAGGAAGTTCTTTCCAGTGAGGGTGGTGAGGCACTGGCACAGCTTGCCCAGGGAGTTTGTGGCTGTTCCCTCCCTGGAGGTGTTCAAGGCCGGGTTGGACAAGGCCTTGAGTGAGCTGTCCTAGTGGGAGGTGTCTATGGCAGGGGGTTGGAACTAGATGATCCTTGAGGTCCCTTCCAACCTTACCATTCTATGATTCTATGATTCTAGATGAGAAAATGATCATTATCATTACATTGCATTAAGAAAAATAAACCAGTTAAGGGATTAGATTCTGTCTGGAAGAGGGCAGAGAAAAAAACCCAACCAAAATACAAAACAAAACTCAACCAACTAACCAGCCCACAAAAAAATCCCTAAAACAAACCCACTAAACCCAAGCAACCAACCCCAAAACCCACCAAACCAAACCCAACCTCCCCCAAATACACTTATGTTTCTGTGCAAGAAAAAAATGTTAACTGAAACTAGTGTTGATATACATAGGAGCAAAGCAAATTGATTTGAAGTGGGACATTATGTAATTTCTACACACAAACTGATAAAACCCTCAAGCTGTTTCAGCTGGGTTTCTGGTTACTCTGGAAAAAGAGCTTCTATGCAGTGCAGTACTCGCTTCCTTCCACCAGCAAAGGAAGCTTCAACCTTCTGGCTGAAAATTTTTTCTTCATTTGGTAGCTTGTATCCTTTTTCCAAGGTTTTCTTGGCAGATGTTATCCTGTTTTATACCCTAATATAAATGAACTTAACTACATTTTACTAAGTTTAATTGTATTAAACCAAGAGTGATGTGTTCTCTGCATATTCCACAGTAAAGAGGAGCCCCTGTCACAAGGCTTAAACATCCTCTCTGCTGAAAATTCTGTAACTGAGAACTAGTGACAGTACAAGAGGGTATGGTCTGAAGGTGTGCTGGGGGAGGCTTAGGTTGGATATTATCACAGAAGGGGTCACTAGGCACTGGAATGGACTGCCCAGGGAGGTGGTGGAGTCACCATCCCTGGAGATCTTTAAGAAAAGATTGGATGTGGCACTTGCTGCATGGTTTAGCTGTTGTCGCGGTGTTAGGTTATAGGCTGGACTTGATGTTCTCAGAGGTTTCTTCCAGCCTCAAAGATTCCGTGATTCTGTAAATAGAACCAGAAAATAACACCCTTTCCCCACTCCAGCTTAATTACACAACCCTACTCTCCAGCCTGTCTAAGTCCTTCTGAATGGCAGCACAACTCTCCAGTGTGGCAGCCACTCCACACAGCTTGGTGTTGTCAGCAAACTTGCTGGCAGTGCACTCCATGCCCTCATCCAGGTCATTAATGAATACACTGAACAATACTGGTCCCAGTACTGACCCCTGAGGGATTCCACTAGTTACAGGCCTCCAGCTAGTCTCTGTCCCATTGAACACAGCTCTCTAACTTCATTCCTTTAACCAGTTCCCACCTCACTACTCCATCACCCAGACTGCACCTCCTCAGTTTAGCTATGAGGATGCTGTGGGAGACAGTGTCAGATGATTTACTGAAATCAAGGTAAAGCATATCCACTGCTCTTCCATCATCTATCTACCTGGTTATGTCCTCATAGAAGGTAATCAGGTTGGTCAAACATGACTTCCCCTTTGTAAAACCATGCTGGCTGCTCCCGATGACCTTCTTGTTCTTGGTATGGCAAAGCACAGAGCTGAGGATAAGCTGCTCAATTATCTTTCCAGGGGTGGAGGTGAGGATGACTGGTCTATAGTTACTTGGGTCCTCCTTACTCTTTTAAAAAATTAGAGTGATGTTTACCCTCCTCCAATCCCCAGGCACCTCTCCTGTTACCATGACTTACCAAAGATGATGGAGAGTGGTCTGGCAATGACCTCCACCAGCTCCTTCAGCACTCGTGGGTGAATGCCATCAAGCCCCATGGACTTATGGATGTTCAGTTTACTTAACTGTTCTCTAACCCTGTCCTCACTAACCTAGTCCTCATCAACCAAGGAAGCCTCCTCCCTAACCTTCCCCCGTGGCCTCAGGGGTGTGGGGCTCCTGAGTACAGATGAAGGCAAAGAAGGCAATTGGCAACTCTGCCTTATCCACATCCTCTGTCACCAAGGCACCAATCCCATTCAGCAGAGGGCCTGTATTGCCTCTAGTGTTGGTTCTTCCTGCAATATATTTGAAGAAGCCCTTTCTGTTGTCTTTGGCCTGCCTTGCAATATTGAATTCCAAGGAGGCCTTAGCTTTCCTAATAGCCTACCTACATCCTCTGGCAATGATCTTATACTCCTCCCAGATGGCCAGTCCCTCCTTCCACAATCTGTGGACTTTGTCCTTCCACTTGATTTTGTTCAACAGCTTCCTGCTTAACCATGCAGGTCTCCTGACTCCCCTTCTTGATTTCCTACTCACTGGGATGCTCTGATCTTGAGCTTGGAAGAAGTATTTCTTGAATAGTAACCAACTATCATGGGCACTAGACCAAGGAGTCCAAAGTTCCATCTGTTCTTCTGAGCATTACCATGGATGCTAAGAAGTAAATGTATTTTTTGTACAAATCTGAGTGGGTGCCACAAGTTTCTGAACAATTTCTGCTTTTCTCTCTATGAACTTGGGACAAATAAAGCTGCTTTTAGGGCTAATGATGAGCTATTCATTAGTGTTTATGGAGTGATTTCTAGTTTGTATAAGGAAAATTTTATTAACTTGAAATGATACTGGGATTTTCCTAATCACACTTTTTGTTTCTCATTCACAATTTTCTTCTTTATATAACCAAGAAATGGAGGATTCTGGAGTGTGATAGAGAAGCTATAGCTTTATGGAGAAAATAAGGAGTCATGAGATTAGGTTAATCAGTTCTTAAATGCACCTCATTACAGCTGCACTGTAAAAAGAGGCTGCCTGGATCTTTGCAGCACAGATCTATTATAACTATTGGCAAAATGCTGATTAATTGATTCAAAACCTGGCACTTATATTTTGTATCTGACTGCAGTGGTTTGTGTGTTGTGCTGGTTGTCATCCTCTCCACACAACTACCTTATGGCTGCATGTACCTCTGGTATTAAGTCCTCAAGTTTATGGCTTGATGGAGGGTGGACAGAGCAATTCCTTAGCAGAAATTTCTTAGCAAGTGCACAAGTGACTGCTTAGTGAAGCATTATAATTAAAGAAGTGATGGAATACAATCTACTAAATTACTTGAGTTTGTCAAAGTGTTAAGGTATATGCCAGTGTAGAGTGATAATCTGAGCAGCAAACTCATAAAATATCCATTTGTGCTGGTTTGAGGCTAATTGGAATATTTTAATAGAGAAAATTACACTATAGGCTGTGAAAGGAAAACATGGGGATGTCTATTTCGCTCATAGGCTTGCTGAGATGTTTGGGTAAAAGAATTCAAAACATTAGATAAGTGAGTCTCTGTCTCTCTCTGGGGGCACAGCATTTCAGGCAGTCTAGCTTCTGGCTCCTCTGTGCCAATTAATCTCACTAACCGCTTTCCTTCTAACCCCTCTGACCGATCCTCCAAACTCACCTTGTGTATAAAGCAAACCTTGGGGTAAGGTACAGGGGTGGGGAGACAGTGGAAGGATGGTTGGGAGCCCCTCCTGGGGTCTCTGATTTCTGGGAGGGGAGTTGTGTTTCTCTGTTACCTTTAATTTGTATATTTCTGTAACTATTCCTGTCTATAGTGTCTATATCTGCTCGTACATTGTGCTGAGCTGTAAATAGAGCTTCATCTCTTAACTTCCAGCCAACTGAGTTCCAGTCTGGGTCATTTTACAAAGTGTGGGGGGCGGGGACCTCCCAAACCATCACATCATTCCTTGTTCTGACATGGACCATTTAAATCTCTTTTTGTCCTAATTTAGTAGCTGGTGAGAACCCCATAAATAATTAGTGTAAACATTAAAATAGTTTATTTAATATAAAACTACTGGAGCCTTTTGCAGAAAGCAGCAACTGAGAGTAGTTAATAAAGTACTCAGTACTGTGTTCCTAATGATGATCATAGAATGGTAAGGTTGGAAGAGACCTCAAGGATCATCTAGTTCCAACCCCCTGTCATAGGCAGGGACACCTCCCACTAGTACAGTTCACTCAAGGCCTCGTCCAACCTGGCCGTGAACACCTCCAGGGAGGGAGCAGCCACAACCTCCCTGGGCAACCTGTGCAAGTGCTTCACCATCCTCACCAGAAAGAACTTCCTCCTGACATCCAGTCTAAATCTCCCCACTGCCAGTTTAAACCCATTGCCCCTTGTCCTGTCATTATAAGACTTTGTAAATATTCCTTCCCCAGCCTTCCTGTAGGCATCCTTCAGATCAGTATCTGAAGGCTGCTATAAGGTCTCCTTGAACCTTTCTCTTCTCCAGGCGGCAGAGCCCCAACTCTCTCAGCCTGTCCTCATAGGAGAGCTGCTGCAGCGCTCTGATCATCTTTGTGGCCCTCCTCTGGACCCACTCCAACACTTCCATGTCCTTCCTGTGCTGAGGGCTCCAGAACTGCACACAGTACTCCAGGTGGGGTCTGATGAGAGCAGAGTAAAGGGGCAGAATCCCCTCTCTTGCCCTGCTGGCCACACTGCTCTTGATGCAGCCCAGGACTCAGTTGGCTGTCTGGGCTGCATGTGCATGCTGCAGGCTCATGTTGAGCTTTTGATTAGTAGCAATAGGATATGTTGTTAACCTTAGTGTGTCGTGTTTTGTGGTTTGAATGTGGGAGGCATGTGTGTTCTAATATGATAAATTGCTGTTACACTGAGGCCAGTGTGCTGGTTTTCAGTGTGGGTTTATTTTTTTAAAAATATATATAAATGATATATAACATATATAAAAATTATATATTATATATATATAAAAATATTTTGTTTTCTTAAAAGTATCCAGAGATATGCTAGTATTTCATCATTCAGAGAGCTATAACTTTTATTTCATTAAAATAAAAATAAGTCTTTTTTAAAAAAATTCTTTTTTTATTTATCAAGGCACACTGGAGGAATAAATTAAGTGTTCTCAGCTTAGTTTTTAGGTTTGTTCAGTCATCCATAGTCATTTGTGAAATTTTCAGTAGAGCAGAAGGTAAAGTGCACAGAGTGGCTAAAGTGGTTGGATCTGAATCTCTGTTGTTCCTAAGTATGGATATGTACTGAAGATTTTTAATCTGTTTTAAATTGATGGTGAGTGTTGAGGAGAAATGAGGAAACTGTACTTCTCCCTCAGGATATCCATTTGGCTTTCCATATGTTTCTGTGTATTTGAACTTCTGAGCATTGCAGTTTCATCTTTTAGTAATATCTGAAAGTAATTTTTTTTTTAAACACTGTTTCCCTTATTATTAATGAGTCTGATACCCTCTTGTGTGACATGTAAGCTTGGAAGAAGGAACAAGTATTTTATGAACTGTGAACTCTTGGCTTCCCTTAATTTTTTGAAAGATCCTGGACTGGTGGGAAGATTTAATTTGTCCCAAATTTAGATGTCTACAAATTATTCATCTGATTCGTATTCTGAGCTACTATCACAGTAAAAGTTACAGACCCCTCCAAAAGGTGAGTCACCGTATTTGAAGACCAGAGGTATAATTATTCTGTTCAAATGCCTGTAAATGTCCACAGAGAGAGACAAATAGTTCCAGGGTAAAATTAGTCTCTCTTGAAGTACATAGCTAAAATAGACCAAATGAATCCCTTGCCCTTGCCCTTACCCTTGCCCTTACCCTTGCCCTTACCCTTGCCCTTGCCCTTGCCCTTGCCCTTGCCCTTACCATTCCCCTTCCCTTCTTCCTCTTGTTTTTGTCTGACAACTGTTTCTCATCTTACTATAATTATCTTGTGCTCCATTTATTTGAAACTATCTAGTATTTTGATTAGGATGCACTGAAGATACTCTTCCCTTGAGCAAGATGAATAAAAGGAATATTAAACCTGTAATTGGATTATAGAGTGCCTGTACTTTCTTTTTTTTGAAGAGCAGAACATAGTGATATTTACTCTGGGAACAAGTTTTCTGATGTGTTGAGAGAGACCTCTTTGAAGACAACCTTACCATGGAGAAATGGAACTGAAATGGGGAGCTTTAGGCAAAGTCTAACAAACTAACCTTTAACCTGCATTTTAAATAACAGAACCTGACTGTATTCGTGGGTGTTTTTTTTTTTTGTTTTTGTTTTGGTTTGTGTTGTTTTTTGTTTGTTTGGGGGAGTTCCCCCCCCCCTAAAATTGGATAAATTCATTTATTGGAAGAAAATCATTAACTTTTGTTGCTTTTAAAGTATGTAGGAACCAACTCCTCTTACTTTAAGCTGAATAAAGAACATTCAAATACGAGCAAAACTGGTGCCTTAGAATGTTAAGTACAACATATTCTCATATTTTATTACAGGTGATGTCATCCATGACAAAATTTCTACATAGAATCACAGAATCAGTCAGGGTTGGAAGAGACCACAAGGATCATCCAGTTCCAACCCCTCCTGCCATGGACAGGGACACCCTAACCTAGATCAGGCTGGCCAGAGCCTCATCCAGCCTGGCCTTAAACACTTCCAGGGATAGGGCCTCAACCACTTCCCTGGGCAACCCATTCCAGGGTCTCACTGTTCTCATAGTGAAGAACTTCCTCTTCAAGTCCAGACTGAATCTCCCCATCTCCAGCTTTGCTCCACTCCCCCTAGTCCTGTCACTACCTGATAGCCTAAAAAGTCCCTCCCCAGCATTTTTGTAGGCCCCCTTCAGATACTAGAAGGCCAAAATAAGGTCACCTGGGAGCCTCCTCTTCTCCAGGCTGAAGACCCCTAACTCTTTCAGTCTGTCTTCATAGCAGAGCTGCTCCAACCCTCTGACCATCCTCCTGGCCCTTCTCTGGACATGCTCCAGCATGTCCACATCCCTCTTGTAATAGGGGCTCCAGAACTGGATGCACTACTCCAGGTGGGTTCTCACCAGAGCAGAGCAGAGGGGGAGAATCACTTCCCTTGACCTGCTGACCACACTTCTCCTGATGCAGCCCAGGATCTGGTTGGCTGTCTGGGCTGCATGTGCACACTGCTGGCTCATGTTGAGCTTCTCATCCACCACCATCCATAAGTTCCTCTCCTCAGGGCTGTCACTGCCCAGCCTGTATTTGTGCTTGGAATTGCCTCGACCCAGATGCAGGACCTTGCACTTGGTCTTGTTGAACCTTATGAGGTTGGCTTGTGCCCACCTCTCCAGCCTGTCCAGGCTGCTCTGGATGACACCCCTGCCCTCCAGCGTGTCTGCTGCACCACACAGCTTGGTGTCATCATCAGACTTACTGAGGGTGCACTCAATGCCACTGTCTATGTCACCAACAAAGATGTTGAACAAGACTGGTCCCAGGACTGATCCACAAAGGACTCTGCTTGTCACTGGCCACCACTGGGACATGGACCCATTGACAATCACTCTTTCGATGCAGTCATCAAGCCAGTTGTTTGTCCATCCATCAAACCCATGTTTCACCAGCTTGGGGACCAGGATGTGGTGCAGGACAGTGTCAAAGGCTTGGAATGTATGTTTGGAATCACAGAATCATAGAATGGTAAGGGGTTGAAAGGGACCTCAAGGATCATCTAGTTCCAAC
>VWZE01008911.1:202119-238545 GCA_013396675.1 Eubucco bourcierii | reverse complement strand
GATGATCAGAGGGCTGGAGCAGCTCTCCTATGAGGACAGGCTGAGGGAGTTGGGGCTCTTCAGCCTGGAGAAGAGAAGGCTTCGAGGGGACCTGATAGTAGCCTTCCAGTATCTGAAGGGGGCCTACAGGAAGGCTGGGGAAGGATTATTTACAAGGTCCTGCAATGACAGGACAAGGGGCAATGGGCTTAAACTGGCAGAGGGGAGATTTAGACTAGATGTTAGGAGGAAGTTCTTTACAGTAAGGGTGGTGAGGCACTGGAACAAGTTGCCCAGGGAGGTTGTGGATGCTCCCTCCCTGGATGTGTTCAAGGCCAGATTGGATGAGGCCTTGAGTAACCTGTCCTAGTGGGAGATGTCCCTGCCTATGGCAGGGGGTTGGAACTAGATGATCCTTGAGGTCCCTTCCAACCTTACCATTCTATGATTCTATGATTCTATGAAAAGGAAAAAATCCTAAACATGTGCTACTATCTTTTTCAGATTGCGTTAGCTGTGATTCATGCTGCTATTCTTCATTTTCTTGTACTGTACTCTTGGGACTGCTGGAAAGTTGCAAAGGGTTGAATGAATGTAACTTTGACAAAAAGATAAAAGGCATATCTATCATATCTGGGGTTTTTGACCAGATAATTTGTGAAGGGGGTGCAAAGCAGTCAGTGTTCTAGGGAGACACATTTTCTTTTCTCCTCTTGAAGTCAAGAAGGGTCTGTTTCTATGTTACTGTGTGCAAACGGCAAACTACCAATTAATCTGACAGAAAGGACACACCATGCTAATGTGCAGTGGTAACCAGGTAGGCATTGAATCAGGACCTAAGGGACAGTCACAGGCTGGGGAGGGATTGTTTACAAGGTCCTGCAACGACAGGACAAAGGGCAATGGGTTTAAACTGGCAGAGGGGAGATTTAGACTGGATGTTAGGAGGAAGTTCTTTCCAGTGAGGGTGGTGAGGCACTGGAACAGGTTGCCCAGGGAGGTTGTGGCTGCTCCCTCCCTGGAGGTGTTCAAGGCCAGATTGGATGAGGCCTTGAGTAACCTGTAGTAGTGGGAGGTGTCCCTGCCTATGGCAGGGGGTTGGAACTAGATGATCCTTGAGGTCCCTTCCAACCTTACCATTCTATGATTCTATGAATTCAATAGCACGAAATCACGTAATTAAGTTACTTCATTGATGAGCCTTCCAAATAACCCTAAAATAGAAATATGAAAACATACATTTACAGAACAACATGAAATGCCATTTGAGAATTTTTACAGCATTTTGTTAATTACTTAGACTTCTCTGAAATGTAAGGTAAAATTAAATGCTTTTAAACCACTGTGACATAGTCACCTTTCCCATTAGCTATTTCTATATTGATGTTATCAATAATTTTTTAAAAATCTATTTAAAAATTAATTTTAGCAGTCCCTCTGTAAATGCCTCATAGCAAGAAACTCCTTTATCTTGTGTTACTTTTTGTTATGGCATTAGTGATACTTAAAACAATCTTAATTGTCAAGAAAATTATTCTGAAAGCAACTATTCTTCAAGGTTCATCTCTAAATAGTACCCTTAAAACATCACAGTATTCATATATGTTTCCCTCGGTTAGCATTTATCACTGAACTCTTTGAATATGTATTTTTCATCTGTGGTGCTATTATTTTAACAACCCCTAATTATGGTTGACATTTCACTAGTTTTATTTCTCAATACAGTTCACTCTGACCTCAGACAAGTTGTTTAAAACTGTTGAGGTTCAATTTTTATCAAAAAATGGTGTGCACATTCTTTTCCATAGTGACTAACCCATTTGAAGCCTGTCTTAATCGACAGCATTGCTGCCCTATTGAACTCTGCGTTCAGCATGGGGCATCTCGCATGTGGGCAGCATCCAGCTAGTGTAAATGTCTCTATCAGACTAATATACCAGTATCCCTGCAGCAATCCACAGAAGGCATTTATAATGCTGATAGACAGACCATGCCAGACTTTGCCCAGCTACTGGCTCATCATGATGTTTACTAAAAGAAATCCAGTGATCTGGGGGACTGTTACTGCTGAGAGAATGGGGTTGGATCAGCCTGGAGAAGGGAAAGCTGTAGATTTATCCTTCTTGGCCACTGCTACTGATGCCCGAGAGGCATTACTGGACTTGTAAAGAACAGAGCTGGACAGAGAATAGGCAGCAAGAGAAGTACCTCTATTCCACTTACATCCTGTGTTCCATATTAAAAAATACAGGAAGTATAGGAAAAAGTCTCACATGTTTTAATGGGTATGGTTCAGAAGTAAGGAAATGCCTTCTTGCACTACGGAGTTAGAGACATGGGAGCAATTTCCACTAAACTCTGTCCTGATAGGAAACCAGGGCAACCAAGGGCAAAAATACAAAAAGAGATTTTCCCCAAACACCCATTTTTTGAGCCATATCATGTCCAGAAAGGGGATTATCATTTCAGAGAAAGAATGCAGGAGAGGAATTCTCTACTGGAATGGGCTGCCCCCAGGAAGGCGGTGCAGTCACCGTCCCTAGAGGTGTTCAAGGTGGGTTTGGACGTGGTGCTTCGTGCCATGGTCTACTCTTGAGCTCTGTGGTAACTGGTTGGACTTGATGATCTTTGAGGTCTCTTCCAACCTTTATGATACTTTGATACTGTGGAAGACATACTCTGATGCTTATGGAAAAGTCCCATATTCATCTACATGAGTCAAGGAAGCAGGAATAAAATATGAAGAATGTGATTTCTCAGGATGCTTTTTTGTCACTAGAATTTGTTGGTATGGAATGATGGAAATTTTGTATATTCAAAGAAAACATCAAAATAAAAAATTATAACTGTCTGGGGTTTATTTCATGGCTTTTATTACACAAAATAGTGTAATACTGAAAGGGCTAAGTCTTTGTCACTCACATGGGTGGAAGGTAACAAACCCTAGAGGATCAGATGAAGTGGAAATGTTGGTAGCAAATATGTTATTTACAGTTCTCTCTTTCATTGTTGCACTGAACTGAAGCAGCTTAATAAGCCCATGGACAAATATGTGAATAAGAAACTTCAAAGGTTAATTTAAAAACTTTAATGTTTTGAAAAGTGTAGCAACTTATCTGAAGTGAAAATATGGTGCCCACAATGTCAGGTCAGGAAAACACCTGAAGAGATTCCCTTATGATCAGTGTGGTATAATGCATCATTCCACTGTCAATCCTATGAAAAATAATTTTGCTGAAAATCTGTATTAAAATGATAATGTTTTCATTTACTTCTTGCCAAGTTTTTTTTTGTTTGTTTTGTTTATGTTTATGTTTCAATGTTTATGTGCAATTTGCATTCATATATTTATGAATAATATTTAGGGTCTTCTCTATAACAGTCATATTTGAAACAGCAGAGAGTGAGTGTCTTCAGCACAACCTTAGAGAGATTAATGGTGAAGTGCAAGATGCCTTCTACTGGGGAAAAAAGAAAACAACAAAAAGAAATAAAACAACCAACCAAATCAAACCAAGCCAACTAACCAACAAACAAACAAAACCAACCTCCCCATAATAAACAAACAAACAAAAAAACCCTAACCCAAAACCAAAACCAAAGCAACCAACCAACCAAAAAGCGTATGGAATAGATAAGTTTAGAATGGGAGGACTTCAAGAAACATTTTTGTCTAATTCTCTTTCCATTCCATGAAATAATAATTGTTTTAAACTCCATTTTTTCTCCTGGTTTTGGGGTTTTTTCTCTTCTTCAGTTTCATAGAATGGTAAGGTTGGAAGGGACCTCAAGGATCATCTAGTTCCAACTCCCTGCCATAGGCAGGGACACTTCCCACTAGTGCAGGTTGCTCAAGGCCTCCTCCAACCTGGCCTTGAACACCTTGTTCTCTTTTTTTTATTATTCTACTAATAATGCATAGCAGTTGGAGGAGGGATTTTTTTTTTTTTTTTGGGGTGGGGGTGCGAGTGTGTTTTTAACTGTAACTGAGTACTAAACTAACATTTTGAAGGATCTATTATGATCTCAAGGTTTCACCCCTGAGCTTGTATTCTCAGCTCAAAGCCCGTTTTCCTTTTTTCCTTTAATGAGAAATGGATTCCCCATGGGCATTGCTTTATGTTTATATACACTGAATTTAATTTTCCTTTTAATTTCTTAGGTACTGAATCTTGTGGAGGCCAATGTATTTCTTCACAATCCGAGCCTGTTCTTCCTAGTATGAATAACTTTGTAACATCATGAAACTTTCTCATGGCACAGTTCACTTGCTTTTATGCTACTAAAATAAAAACTGAAAACCGGCACATCCCTCTATTACTGATGTCCTCCCTCCAGTGTTAAGAAACCTTAGCTATCTCTTATCATTTAGCCAATTGTTTAACCATATTAAATAACTAGCACATTTTCTCTTATCCTAGCAAATGTTCACTCTTTTGGTGACTACTTAATTTCTTTCTTTTTTTTTTTAATTTTTTTTTTTTTTTTTTTTTTTTTTTTTTTTTTTTTTTTTTTTTTTTTTTTTTTTTTTTTTTTGGTAAGAGTCCTTATCAAAAGGGCTGGGGGAATTCAGATAATTCATCTTTACATGTGTAAAGAACTCAGTTCTCAGCTGGCTCATTCAAAGAAATGCATGAGATTTGCAAGGCACTTATCTCCTTTATTGATGACTCTTCTCAGAGCTGGTTTTTCACAATTAACAGGTTGGTTTTTTATTGTTATAGCTTCTACTGTTTTGTCCTTTGCAGCTCTCACTTCACATGCCTGTAGTTTTCCTTATCTTTGCAGAAATTTCTTCTAAAGATTGGTGTCCTGTTTGCTTGCCTACATTCTTCAGGTATCAAGGAGTTTTTAGGTAAGAGATCGCACACTGTTATTGGTACTTCGACTGTCGCATCCTTCAGATCCTTTTGAACACTTTGATGAATTACTCTCTGGTTTTGTTGCATTATTTGAGTTGTATTTCTGTATTACCTTTAACTTGTATATTTCTGTAAATATTCCTGTCTATAGTGTATATATCTGCTTGTACATTGTGCTAAGCTGTAAATATAGCTTCATTCCTTAACTTCCAGACAGCTGAGTTCTAGTCTGGGTCATTTTACAAAGTGTGGGGGGCGGGGAACTCCCAAACCACCACAATGTGGCAAAAAACAAAAAACAACAAAACAAAACAAAACAAAACAAAACAAAACAAAGCAAAACAAAACAAAACAAAAAACCAAAAAAACTGAAACCAAAATAACATGAAACCCTTAAGGTCTTTTTAGAAGGCATTAATAAAATCTTCATCTGGGATACAAGAATTATCTCAAAATGTAGGAGTTTGTTCAATGTCATCAGTAATCAATGTTTTGCAGAATGATTTCTGCATGCCTGCTTTACTCTGTGTAGCAGAAGAAATAATGAAGATTCTCATTAATGTCTCTTCACAGCCTATTCCTACACTGTCACCTCAGTCACTATCTAAAGGTCAGCTCCTGCTGTTGGTCTCACATATTTATGACAGTCTCTGAAGAAACAGGGTTATTTAGAAGAATATATATTGTCAATTTACAAATTGGAAAGTTGTGGAAGTAATTCTTGCATTAAGATCTGTTTCATTTATCTTATGGAAATAATATGCTTTGAGTTTGTTTCGAAGGATTTTTAACCTGTTGTGTACTAGTTGTGTGTGACTGTGCTGAATTTTCTCACATCTAACATTATTACCAGAATATCCGACTTACAGCACAGAGTTTGGCCTCAGAATCCATGGTACATAATTGTAATTATTCAATTACCAAGTGTGTTGTGATCAGAAGAACACTAGTGAGAAGCAGTTGGAACAGAAATAGAGGCTAAGAACAGACGGACACACTAAAAGCATATGGCACAAACTTCTGATATCTTCTTTGTTACAATCTACAGTCATCAAATACCTTTCTGCTATAATGACCTCAACCCACTGACCAATTTCTGCTAACCATGTTAAACACCAGTATATTGATTTCAGACCTTCTGACTCTGACCTATTTCATACTAACTTTGGTAAAATGCAACTCTATTCCCCTTGAGTTATGCCTGGATCACATCAAAGTAACTGGGAGGAGAAGTAAGCATGGAAATACTCAATTTGAATCATCCAATTTAATTTTTAAAAAATTCTTCCAAGTACTAAAGTGTAGCTTTTAATGCATTAAAAAGCAAGGCAGAACTTGAATGAAAGATTGTTTTTTATATATTTAAAGAAATTCAAATGGATCTAAGACAATGGAGAGGGGAAAGATGGAAAGATTTTAGTTCTATTCATCTCTTTACAGAAAAAAATATCAACATAAGAGAGTTCTGCATGGGAATGAATGAGCACACAGAGTAGAGGAAAGCCTCAGGATCATGACCCCTCTTTCTACCTCTCTCTTCTATCTGAATGCAGTGTGTTTTCCATGAGCTGTTGTGCTGATAAAAATTAAGTGGGGTCAGAGGATCATTTGAATCACAGAGATGGATCTGGAGAACACAAAAGCTAAATGCTTAGAAAAGCTGTTTTGTCTGTACATTGTCTTGTGCATTGACTCTCTGTCTACTGCTGTCTGGAAATAAAATACATTGCTGTTTTGCTCAAGGTAGGCAAACACAGAGATGTTCAAAGTTTTGGGAATGTCTTTTGGAAAGTCACTGAAGCAATGCAAGGAGATTTTCAGAGCCTGCTTACTCAGGAGTGTTTTGTTTTGAGATGATAGTGGCTGGAATTTCTCCTGACAAAAGAACATTTCCTCGCTTTCACCTGGAAGCCAAATCAGCAAAGCTGCACAGCACTATGGGCTCCGTGCTCAAAAGAATTAAGGAGCAGTGCTCTTACATAGTGTCAGCTAAAACTCTTTTCACAGTCCCATCTGTTGTATTTCATCACAGAATTTGCTGGATATTTTCTATTCTTTATTGTTATTTCTAAAGAAGTGTTAGAAGAGGTGAATTTGAAGGTACAAAATGTCTATCAGTATTCTGGCTATTCACAGAAAACTTATTTTTTTTTCTTTTTCAGATCTGACAGAAGACCAAGAGAAAACATATTCAGATCTTTTAATAATAAGTTTATTTGTGTTAAGAGAATGTATATCTTAGTATCCTAGAAATGTTCATTTTGTCTTAATTTTTAATGCTATTCCCAGAGGCTCATATTTCAACGTGGCTCAGAATTTAATGCACAGCATCTCTTGTTTATCACAATCTCACAAACTGCATTTCCTTTACAGCCTTTTATAAAAGGCTATAGGGAACTTGAGTTCACAGTGAGCCTGGAGATAAATCTGCAAAGGAACTTCAGCACTGCAAAGCTCAGAGCTGAAATGCTTAACTCTTGGGTGTTCTGCTCTGTGGAAACCTTGATTTATAGCATCCAGTGTGTCTACAGGGAAAAGTCTAGGCAAAATAAATGCGACAAAATGAATGAAAATTGGCCAAAATTGCTTAGTGCTGCTGTTTAAAATTCCTCTGGAGTTCAGTATTCAAAGCAGGGAAAAACAACCCCAGCAACAAGAAGCAGAAATATAAACCTTCCACCAAGCAAAATCTATATACAGATAGTGGTTAAGGAGTTCATAGGGGATGAATATTATGAGCAGATTTTTCTGGACAGTTAAAAAGAGTGTACGTTAGGAAGAGCTGTCAGTGCAGAGATGCACAACACTGAATAACTCTGTGGAAATTTTTATGCTTTGGGTATTTAATGAATCCCTGGTACAGGGACTTGAATCTGATTTTTTTTTTCCCCTCACTTCTCCTAGTCTGTCTAGACCAAAAGCCTAAACCGTCAACCATTTACTTTGGCTTTATCAGTAATTAAAGAGAAGCAAAATAATGCCAAAATGAAAGATAAGGTAGTTTTCTCAGAAAAACAAGATCTGACCTGGCAACTGGGTAAAATGAACACAGATGTGATCCTGGAAGGTAATCACCATGATCTTTTGCAGAAAGTTTAATCTGAGGAATATTTTAAAACCCAGCTGACCTGACTTCACAGAGTAACAGAACAGGGAGAACTAGGAATGAGGATTAATTTCTATGATTATAGCATAGAAATAGGCACCAGCAGAACTTGGGGAAGTTGCAAGTAGATTACCCTGGGGTGTAAGTGTTAGAAGTACATTTTTTTTCCTACGCTAGATACATGAATAAAACTCTTGTTGAACTTAACTGTTTGAGACTAATCCTGGAGATCCTATAGGTACAGTCAACTGGCTTTAAAAAGCTGGACTTACTGAAGTGTCCTCTGATAATATCAAACTCTAGTTTAAAAGAGACTTTGTCCCTGACAGAAAGTGAAATTACCTGATAAGGAGTTAAGCACAATTTCTTTCACTAGCAGTACCCCTCAGATCAAAGTAAGTATTTGCATTTCTGATGGTGCTATAATGTTACCTGTGTCATGACTCTTCAATAGTACTTCTACAGTCTGAGGACTAATTCTTGTAGCATGGGTCAAAAAGAGAGGTGACAGGTGCCACCACAGTTTGAACTATTCTCACATATGTACCCTTAAATTACCACATTCCTCACATCTCAGTATTCAGGCCTAGACAAGATTTCTCAAAGATATGTGTCAGATCTGCAAATCAAAACCATATGCTGAAAGAAAACCAACAAACAACAACCACCTCAACAATAACGAAAAACAATAATCCCCAAACCCCAACTCAACCCAACCCAAATAACAAAAACCTCAACAAAACTCCTCAAAACAAACAAATGAACAAACAAATCCCCAACAAACAAACACAAAAAAAGTAAAAAAGGAACAGATATGTTATACCAGGTCTGTACTTAAAACTCTGAGAGCATAGATGTATCTACAAGGGTCTTCTCAACTCTTATTGCCACATGCTAGTAGGTAGAAGTTACTCTTGGGGAGATTCTCATCGGTATCCAGGGGAAAATTTTTATATCTTTATGGAATATTTAAATAATATTTGGCCGTAATCCTAAGGCCCAGCTTTATCTCATCTACTGTTATACACAGCAATGCACTACTGTATCGGGTTTGGGCTGAGTTGGGGTTAATTCTCCTCAAAGCCTCTTTCTAGTGCTGTGCTTTACAGTGCTGTAGCTGAGCTGTTTACTGTGTGCAGTTCTGGAGACCTCAGCACAGGAAGGACATGGAAGTGTTGGAGTGAGTCCAGAGGAGGGCCACAAAGATGATCAGAGGGCTGGAGCAGCTCTCCTATGAGGACAGGCTGAGAGAGTTGGGGCTCTTCAGGTTGGAGAAGAGAAGGCTTTGAGGAGACCTGATAGTAGCCTTCCAGTATCTGAAGGGGGCCTAGAGGAAGGCTGGGGAGGGACTATTTACAAGGTCTTGCAATGCCAGGACTAGGGGCAATGGGTTTAAACTGGCAGAGGGGAGATTTAGACTAGATGTTAGGAGGAAGTTCTTTGCAGTGAGGGTGGTGAGGCACTGGAACAGGTTGCCCAGGGAGGTTGTGGCTGCTCCCTCCCTGGAGGTGTTCACGGCCAGGTTGGATGAGGCCTTGAGTAACCTGTAGTAGTGGGAGGTGTCCCTGCTTATGGCAGGGGGTTGGAACTAGATGATCCTTGAGGTCCCTTCCAACCTTACCATTCTATGATAACACAGCAGCATTTTGGCTGCTGCTGAACCAACCACCCAGGCTGAGCTTTTCTGACTTTTCTCAGTCTCAAGAGTCTGAGGGGACACAGCCAAGTCAGACAACGCAAACTGGCCAAAGAGATATTCTATGCCATATGATGCCAGCTCAGATATAAGAACAAAGTGAAAGAAGAAAGTCTGGGGAGATTCATCCATGGCATCTGTTTTCCAGAGGAACCACCAAATGTAGAGAGCAGAGCCCTGCTTCCGGTCATTGTCTTGGTGTTGGGAAGTAGAGACTAACATCACTCTGCTTTTGCTTTCGTGCGGTCAATCACTTGTGATGATGATGATGATGATGATTAATTTGCTTCAATCTTGTAACTGCCTTCTGTTATATTTTCCCCTCTCCCCAGTCCATCTAAGAAGGGGAGTGATAGAGTGGCTTTGATGGGCATTTGGGTCTTCTATATATACATTAGGAATGAATTCAAGATGATAGTTCACAGTATGTTAGATTCAATGACATTGAAAATCTTTTCTGTGTGTGTATTTTTATTAGGAATAACTTTAGGTTTCTGTGTAGGAAAGCTCATAGAGTGTGAGGTAAAAAGACCAAGATCTTGAGTAAAACACTTGCCAACTTTTGCACTATCATAGTTGTCCTTTCTGAACAAAGGTTTGGATCTCTGCTCTGCATGGGGAGCAAATAATATTTTATGTTCAGCATTGGGCAGGAGAGCAGAGTCAACCACAAGAGAAAATAGACTGAAGAACAGACACCAGAGAATCATCTGAGAAGATCTGGTATTGGTCATAGTTAGACCACAGGGATTTTCTAAAGGCTGCCAAAGGGACTGTGTCAAATTTGTTGCACTCAGGAAGCCTCCAAAAATTGCTGTATTCGGAATACGACTGGAGAAACAGACACAACTTTCAAGGACATAGATGACAAGGATGAGATTTATTTTTCAATGTTTTTTTTAAAATTTTTTTTTTTAAAGTCTGTCTTGCTTTGATTTTCTCTCTTTAAAAGGTCATGCCCTAGCAATTCATAGCTCCCTTGGTATTGTTGGTGTTCGCTTAAAGAGAACAGCAAATCCCTTCATAGCTCTAGCTGATTTAAATGTCTTGGCTCCCCATACTAGAAAATTGTCGAGTGCTTTTTCCTGGTTACAGAAAGTGCAGCTTCTGAAGAAGATAGATGTTATCTTTCTTATTTGCCTCTGGGCTCCTAAATTTCACTCCACTGAACAAAGAATAAGATTCTTGCTAGTTAGTTATTTTACAGCAATGAATTATGTTCCTACTTATTTTTTTTTTTATTTTTTTTTTTCAGCAAACTAAGGCACTGTTCAAGGAAACAGCTTCCTCTCCTTCTCCCCCCTCCCTGCTCACCCCAAGACTGAGTTCTTAGCAGGTAGAGATACAGAGTCTCTCACACATGCTCTGTCTCTGCGGGAGAATGTGTCTTTCCGAGTTGAAGTGGTTATGTATAGCCTCAGAGCCCTGCAGTAACTCACCACAGCAAACTCCTGGCTAAACTGTCAGCTCGTGGCTTGGATGCCAGCACTCTGTGCTGGGTTAGGAACTGGCTGGAGGGCCGAACCCAGAGAGTGGTGGTGAATTGTGCCACATCCAGCTGGAGGCCGGGCACTAGCGGTGTCCCTCAGGGATCAGTACTGGGCCCCATCCTCTTTAACATCTTCATTGATGATCTGGACAAGGGCATCGAGTCAGTCACCAGCAAATTTGCAGATGACACCAAGCTGGGGGCTGATGTTGCTGGGTTGGAGGGCAGAAGGGCTCTGCAGCGGGACCATGACCGCCTGGACAGATGGGCAGAGTCCAAGGGGATGGCATTCAATAAATCCAAGTGCCAGGTGCTGCACTTTGGCCACAACAACCCCATGCAGAGCTACAGGCTGGGGTGGGAGTGGCTGGAGAGCAGCCAAACAGAAAGGGATCTGGGGGTGCTGATTGACACCCGCCTGAACATGAGCCAGCAGTGTGCCCAGGTGGCCAAGAAGGCCAATGGCATCCTGGCCTGCATCAGGAATAGTGTGGCCAGCAGGAGCAGGGAGGTCATTCTCCCCCTGTACTCTGCACTGGTTAGGCCACACCTTGAGTACTGTGTCCAGTTCTGGGCACCTCAGTTGAGGTGCTTGAGTGTGTCCAGAGAAGGGCTACGAGGCTGGGGAGAGGCCTTGAGCACAGCCCTATGAAGAGAGGCTGAGGGAGCTGGGATTGTTTAGCCTGGAGAAGAGGAGGCTCAGGGGGGAGCTTATTGCTGTCTACAACTACCTGAAGGGTGGTTGTAGACAGGAGGAGGTTGCTTTCTTCTCTCAGGCAAGCAGCACCAGAACAAGAGGACACAGTCTCAAGCTGTGCCAGGGGAAGTTTAGGCTGGAGGTGAGGAAAAAGTTCTTCACTGAGTCATTGGCTACTGGAATGGGCTGCCCAGGGAGGTGGTGGAGTCACTGTCCCTGGAGGTGTTCAAGGCGGGTTTGGACGTGGCACTTGGTGACATAGTCTAGTCTTGAGGTCTGTGGTAACGGGTTGGACTTGATCTTTGAGGGCTCTTCCAACCTTGGTGGTATTGTGATACTGTGATACCACAACACTTGGGCTGCTGTTAGTTATGTTATAAGTGATATCAGGAGGCAATCCACCTGCTCAGACTGGCAGAACTCAGTGTGACAGAGACCAGGGATATTTAGATTTTACCTCTTTAACATATGGCCTTGGTCATGACAGAGAATCCGACCATAGTTCAGAAATGCTTTAAAATCAGTGGAGATTTCCATAAGTAGAATTTGAAGTCTTATGCAATGCAGATGCTACTATTAATTTTAAAATTCTGAAGGAACATGCTTGCAGAGACTGTTTCATATTTATTGTTAATTAATGACTGGAATTTAAGGGAGAAATATATAATTAGCAACAGGGCTTGCTTAATTCTTTTTACATGTTTTCTTTCACTGTTCTATGCTTAACCTTTGAGAATTATTTCTAACATCATTTTTTGTGACTAATGCAACAAGCATGTTATTCATTTTGCAACATGTTAATAAACATTTTATATTTTTATAAACCTTTTAAAATAGTTTGTTGATGGGGGGGTGGGGGGGGGGTTTGGTTGCTTTTTTTTTCACAACCTGTGCAGAGAAAACATTTTTCCTTTCCTTAGGCCTGCTATGAAATATAGGTTGCTCAAGCAGAATTACCTGTCAAGTAAATTTCAGCCACACACTTGCAAACGAATGTAGTACCCAACTGCAAATTAAGACTGTGTCTAAGAGTTCTTTGAAAATATCTTTGTAAACTCAAAGTTGTTAATTCCCTTCACTTAATTTTAGGTACTTTGGAGCATAGTCTGTAGGTATCTTCTCTTCCTCTCCATTTAGGATGCACAGCAGGTTTTATGCAGGCTGGACTGGCCTCTTGAAGCACACATCTCTGCTGAGTGTGGGAGGCTGCCAGCGATCCTGGAGCTCTGACACTTCAGCTGGTTGTGCTTGCAGGGCAGTAAGAATGTGCCATGTGGGAAGGAGAAAGACAGGCTGATTTCATTTTATTTTTTCATGAACTGGGTAAGCCCTGAAGAAGGTGATAATCCTGCTGCATGGTTTCCTTGAGTGTTTTCAGACAGTCTGATGAGAAGTCATCTCAAGGATTTGCCTGAGCTGTCTTAAGAATAGAGATCAATGTTCTCTATGCTCATATTAGTTGGTCCCAAACTCCAAAATCGCTTCCACTGTAATTTGCATAAATCTTTGCAGAATAAGCAGATACTTACTAGAAATATCAGGAGTCCAAACAAAGCTTCTAGATGAAAACCCATCTGTGATATGGAAAAACCACAGAGTTCTTGAGTGCATTATTTCTGGAAATCTTGAGACAAGAAGAGGTTTCAGTAGTTCTGGTATTTAATGAGTGGCCATTTGTGTTGGAACAGAGATCAAAGAGAACAAAAATCAAAGAGAATCACAGCTAGAGTTGGCCATAAAATGTCCTCTTTTTCCAGTGGAACATTAAAAAAAACCAAATAAATAAATGCCAACCAGTTCTCAGATGACAATTTTATCAAGTTATGAAAAGCATTATCGTTCTTCCTCAAGTCCTAGGTAGATGGTAAAGAGGTTCAGAAGAAGACCATCATAGAAACATTACTCACCGAACAATCACACCATTTTTAGTTACTGCTTTGGTTTAGTTCAGATTGTGCTTCACAGAGCTGTAGGATACACACTGCTGAATAAGAACAGTAGGTCAAAGTAGATACTGCGGTGTAGGAGGCAGACGAGATCAGATCAAGTAACATCTGCATAGCTAAAGTAGTGCACACTACACCTTTGTAAGGCTGAGCCAAGATAATAAAAAGATGACTCAAAACATGGATATCATGGGACAAAAATCCCCAAACCAACCCCACAATATTAATGCTGACCCAGAACAACTATTACTGAGCAGCATGTGAAACAGGGCTTTAACTGTGACAAAATTCCAGAGGGCACCTTCAGCAGCACAGGGATTTCTAAAATCATGCTGGAGGAGGCTGGCTTGGTACATCCTCTCACTTAATCTGTGACAAGCTTTCGTGCAGAAAATAGATTACTCTTTCTTTCACTGAAGTGACTACTATGCCTCACTGCTTA
Organism: Eubucco bourcierii; assembly: GCA_013396675.1. Taxonomy (NCBI): domain Eukaryota; kingdom Metazoa; phylum Chordata; class Aves; order Piciformes; family Ramphastidae; genus Eubucco; species Eubucco bourcierii. The sequence goes on along the minus strand of VWZE01008911.1, from coordinate 224,328 downwards.
GCTGGACCAAGTTTGGTATTTTTGTTATTGTTTTTTGTTTGTTTGGGTTTTTGTTGTTGTTTTGGTTTCTGTGTTTTGTTTTGTTTTGGGTTTTTTTTTGTTTTGATTTGGTTTGGTTTGGTTTGATCTATTTGTTTGTTTGTTTTTTTTTGTTGTAGCTAACCCCTTTGCACAAAAAGAGAATGAAGACAGTCAAGCTGTTTTGGGGACATATGCATCGCCATGCAAGAAAAGAGCAGAATGACTGCAATTCTCACTATCTTTGATGTAGTTACATGACAGGGACCTAATGCTAGATGTTCTAGAGGCGAGCTAAAGCCAACAAAGGCCATAGGCTATATTAAAAAAGAGATGTAGTCATCGTTACAGCAAGATCTGCAGAGTTGACAGCTGAGAGCTTTGGAAGTAGAATTCATGCTGTTGAGATGGCAAGTGAAACTGAAACAGCAGACAGGGATCGTGCAGTGGATGACTGTGGTCAGACACTCACCTGACTGCCAGGATTGCAGACCAGCAGGCAGCCTGACAGCAGATGCTTATGGGTTTCACAGCTCGAGCTTCCACAAACACCCGTGAGTTGTGAGTTAGCAATCTTTTGCTAACCTTTTGATTGACCTGTGGTGGCTGTGAGACAGCCACCAAGCAGCCTGCTGTTGAACCTACTTAGCAGGCATGGAGAGCGGGCCAGGCCTCTACCTTCTTGGACCGCTTGATTTCCCACCACGCTTTGTGCTACTTGATGCCTGGGGAAGTACTACTTGGAGAGTGGGACTGGTTGGGATAGGGGAGCTTTGGCCTTTGTCCAGCAGCACTGTCATGGCAGCTCCAAGGGTTGCCTGTTGAGCTCAGGCTCTGGGCCAGAGTGCAGGAGTGTGAGTGGGAGCTGACTGACTGAAGGCAGTGGTGCTTTGCAGCCCAGGGCCTGCAGCCATCTGCTGCAGAGGGAGCAGAGGCCTCAGCAGCCCCAGGTCCCCACTGGGTTGAGTGCCTGACTTGGCCGGTGGTGCTAGGTTACAAACTGGGACTAACATCGGGCAGTGCCAAATGTACTCCTTGAGCCACAGCCACAGCAGAGTGCTGGGAGTGCAGATTCGCATTCAGCTGCTGTGGATACTCTTCAAAGCCAGATAAGGGGCTGCATGGTGTGGTTTTAGGTGCTTTCCCAGCAGGGCTGTGCTTGGAAACATCTGGATGTGGCACTTCAGGACTTAGTAGCCATGACGTTGTTAGGTTGATGGTTGGACTCAGTGAACGTGGAGGTCTTTTCAACCTCAAACAATTCTATGGTTCTGTAGTTCTAATGTGAGACCACCATTTTAGGCCTGAGATGCTGAGATACAGGATTTAAATGAAAAATGCTCACTTCAGAAATAAATACAGTAAGCAGCAGGATAAGAATGGGTTGTTCTCTCTCCATCTGTTGAAAGTAGGTCATCACAGTCCAAATGCAAACTAATGTAAGCAATGGGAGCAGACTTGTCTCCTCCAGTGAGACAATCAGGAAAAGTGAAGGAGAGAAAAGGTGAAGGATAGATCCTAATGTTCAGGAAATGCTCGCATATTTTGTGTTCTGAAGAGTGTCCAGCAGTGCCTGTGAAGGTTGCCATCAAAAGATTGCTAAGCAGCAGCTGTAAGTTCCCTCAGTCAAACACACATTTTATTATCCAGTACTTTATTTCAGCTTCTCAACATAAAAATATTAATTAGTAATGAAATATCTATTTTAAATTAAATTACTTTATTCATGAGATAGCAAGCAGTGCTCTCTGACATCCACAACAGTACAGGAGCCTTCAAATCATCTAACAAAATTTGTGAAAAAACTGCATAAAGAATTCCTTTGCAGTATTGAGAATTTCTTCAAGATTTAACCTTTTGTTGTTTTGTCCCCATATGTAACTGAAATAAGTTCTCACCTTATATAAGAAAGAAACCATTAAATTCTTACAGAAATTAAAATCTTTCAGTAATATCTCTGTATGCAATATTTTTTTGTGAGTTGCCTAGGAAATGTTTGTCCACATGTAGGAGAGATATAATTTTTATTTTGAGACACAGAACATTTATCGCAGCTTTTTGAATGTTTTTCTGTAAGAAGGCAAGAAACAGGCTCTTTATTCTTACTGATCAAGAGGCAAGTCAATGCATACCCAAGAGGAGCAGATCTGTTTTATAGATGTAAATCAAAAGGTGCAGATCTGGAAGTATAAAGAAATATTCACTGAATCACTAGGAGACTTGTTTTCAAGGAATTATTTTGGAAATAACAGAAAATTACAATCTTTGGAGAAGAGCCATTCACTTGTCATTTAGGATTAGAATGTCCCCTCATAACTTACTGTGCTGGTTTGAGGCTAACTGGAATATTTTAATAGAGAAAATTACACTATGGGCTGTGAAAGGAAAACATGGTTATGTCTAGTTCACTCATAGGCTTGCTGAGATGTTTGAGAGAAGAAACCAAAACATTAGATAACACAGTCTGTCTCTCCCTGGGGCACAGAGTCTCGGGCAGTCTAGCTTCTGGCTCCTCTTCACCGATTAATCTTCACTAACCACTTTTCTTCTAATTCCCCCTGGCTGATCCTCCTAATTCACCTTGTGCATAAGGCAAACCTTGGGGTAAGGTCTCCTTGGGGTGGGGAGACCTTAGGTGAGGTGGAAGGGTGGCTGGAAGCCAGTCCTGGGGACTCTGATTTCTGGAAGGTGTGTTGTGTTTCTGTATTACCTTTAACTTGTATGTTTCTGTAAATACTCATGTATATAGTGTATATATCTGCTTGTATATTGTGCTGAGCTGTAAACAGAGCTCCATTCCTTAACTTCCAGCTGGCTGAGTTCTAGTCTGGATCATTTTACAAAGTGTGGGGGACAAGGAACTCCCGAACCATCGCACTTACATAAGACAGGGAGATGTTGCACATCCTGCAACTGAGAACTCAGTATTACATCATCTCAGCCTCATGGTTTTTGGTGTCCTGAAAAATGCAGTGAAAGGACATGAACCTATGATAAAGTTCTGTGCAAGCCTGTTCTTTCTCTAAAACTCTAGGATAAATAATGAATCAGACGTATATAGAGCATTGCAGGGGGAAAAAAAATTAAAGAAATCTAACTCAGTTTTGCACATGAACTGTTCAGTAAAGCTGTTCAACCATTCAAGAGAACATAGGAATATAAAGAATTTCCTGGAGTGTGACTCCAGTGCTCCATCTATCCTGTTCCTAAGGGTGGTTGTTGGAAATGGTGTTTGGGGTGAAATCACGATAACCCTCACTCTCTACAACCATCTCTAGCTGCATCCCAAAAGCAGATTATGGATGTTACAGAGTCCACTCCTGTGTTTATCTTTGTAGTCTGACTATGCACTTAGTGTCCACGAATTTAACAGGATTTTTAATATGCTGAAATAACCAGCCTCTGTAACCTATTTCATTAGAAATTCTCATTACTAAGTAAAAAATTACTCTTTTTTAATCTGTTTTAAATGCACTGCCAATCAGTTTCAGTAGTCTGTATTTCTAATATTATTACATTTCATGAATGCCAGTTCCACACTTACTTATCTACATTTGAAATCCCCTTGCATAGGAAGTAAGACTGAGTTCCTAAAGTCTGGAGATGACCTTTCAGGGTCTTCTATATCATTGACCTTCCAGCCTAAATCTTCCTACTATTCATGGCTTGTGTAAACACTGAGCAACATTTATTGCCTCTCCTCATAAGGCATCTGCCCTTCTTTGTAATTTCTTTAACTCCGCTCTGTCTTTCTTGAGGTATGAAAACCTGAACTATACACTAATCAAGGTATGGACATTCCAAAATTTTATACAGTATTTGTTTTCATCTCAATATCCTTCCTTACATTTCTCACTATTCTGTTGTAATTCAGCTGCTGCTGCACAGAGTTCCTATGATTTTTGAGACCTGTCACTGATTACTTCAGGATCTCTTTTGCCAAGCTGTAAATATGACATTCCCTAAAGCTATATGACATGGCTTTCTGTGGTTCATGCCTCTGTGACACAATTCCATTTTTACATCTCGGTGTTCACTCGTGTCCTTGATAAACTTGAGATTTCCTGCTTGACTTTTGTAATAAGGCATGGAGACAGGAATACAGTGTAACTGTGGTGATTTCATGTGGCCTTTTGCAGCTAAAAAGGTAAAGAATGGATAGAGACAACACCAGCTCCAGGGCTTCAAAATAATAGGGCAATATAAAGTGACAGCTTTGCTGTGTCACAGTAATTGTAATGTTCTTGGATTGTAACACACATCTATTTATCTAATCAAATGTTATGTGATCCCTGTGATGTGTTTATTATCATAATGACTTTGCTTCTCCATATATGGGCTTGTCCTGAATTTCTGATCAAAGAGCAAAATTTAATGTCTTTTACTATCCATGTAGAGTGCAGTAACATCCTCCAAATTATTGCTCTTTGAAAAACAGTGGTCTATGAATCAAGTTTAACTAAAAATAACTCTTAAAAGAATTAAACATGTGCAGAATGATCTTGATAATTGGTGAACATGGATTCTTCAAACATTCCTCAGTGTAAGTAATTAGTTTCAGTTATGATGCTTAATAACTGTCATATACAGTTATTGTTACTGGTGAATAATAGTCAAAACTAAGTCAGCAACCCTATTTCACGAAGTGTGACATAGGTCTAGTTTCTTACATCATACTGATAGCAGAGATGGTGCAAATGTCCATTACCCATTTTCACCACCTCATTTGTATTGTACACCTTTCTTTCTGAATCATTGATGAATTCATTCATTCATATCAGTATCAGTAAATTGTTTTATTTTTGTGGAGTTGCATCAGACTTTTACTAATGGATTTTTCCTTCTCGAAATAAACCACCTTTAGTCTATTCTCATCCTTCAGAGAACTAAAACAATAATGAAGCAGTGGTGAGTTTGGAAAACCAATCCGATATCATTAAGTGAGTGGGGGGTAAAGCACTCACAGTTTCTCCATGGAGAGATGTGTTGATGAAGGATTGGAATTCACACATTTTTGCCTGCAGAGTCAGAAAGATGTTGTTTGGTGAGTGCTGATGCAGGTTACAGGAACAGATGGCTTTTCTAAGCATGAGTCTCACCTGCTGCCAGATATTTCTTCCTGCACGGGGTGGTCCTTGTACAACATGTACCATAATCTTCTAAAAATAATACTCTTCAAGAAACATGAAGAAACATTCTATAGCATAGCATATCAAATTATCAAGTTATACTAATAATTCGTGGCAACTATCTGTAAAGAGATCATGGCTTTAATGTTTCAATTTCTAAGGAATCACCTTTGTCTATAGCTCTTCTAATTTCACTGGTTTTATTTCTATGACTCGGTTTTGACATCCTGGCTCTACAATATTCATTGCTGAATTCAGTGAAATTGTTTTGAGAGCCTCAGCCAGAAATGTATGGGTCCTTGGATCAAACCAACAATATAACATGCTCAGGATGAGGATGCATTAAATGAAAACGTACCAACATAGGTGAGTGAAAAGATCAATGGCAAGTTTTGCTAAGAATGAACACAGTGATTTATTAAATTGAAAGTAGGACTGCCACTGAAGTTCTCTAGTTTACAACTGAGACCTGACTGCATGGCTAAGAGGGAAAATACTTGTTCTAACCATGCTTTTTCTCTGCAATTTTTTGTTAAATTACTTACACAGTACATTCATAACTGGCTACTGCATTAGTAAATGTTTGAGAACAGAACTCCTTTTAGAAAAATATGTAACTTAAAAGCAACAGTTTATTTTAAACTACAACTTAATCCAATAGCATTTTTCTGTTCTCTCTGTATGTTAATCAAGGATTAATTCTTCCATCATCCTATTTTAATTTTAAAAAAAACCCATAAAATTACAGGGAAAAAGATCTTATCTAGAAATGTTTAGGTGCTTAGACTAGACAATGCAATCATAATCATATTATTATGGCATAACAAGTTACATTTATCGTGATGCAAAAATGGGCTGAGAATCTTTATGGTGTGAGTAAAGAAAAATGAACCAACAAGATACAATAGCAATAAATCCATGGCATCAATAAAAACCACCTTAGGAAGACCCCATGTTACTCCATAGTGGCACCAGATTAGGAAGATATTTGTGATTCACACACCAGAAGACATTTATGTGGCCTGAAAATACTTGGTCTTCATACACAGTTCTTCACTGTTGGTCTGTTTAGAGTCTGGTGGTTCTTTGCTTAAAGACTGTTCAGACCACAATTAATCACCTATGGACATAATTCTCTAGCCAGAAAATACTCAACTTGGGTATTAAAAATTTCAGATTGAGAAATCCAGACTGGCTTGTCCAGGCATGATCCTCCCACTCCTCCCTTCCCCCTTGGTTGGAGTGAGGAGCAGCACAGGAAAAGAACAAAAGGCTTGGAGACACTGGGTCTGCTTTTGTGGTAAACAAGGTGCATGTATTTGTTTATGTGTGGCCTGTACTTTCCCAAATTTGGGTAAAGCAAGCCCCTGGTGCTGGTTAGTTTTGGCAGAGTGTCATTCTGACTGGTGAATCTCTGTGGCCAAATGGAGCCATCAGACTCAGGCAATTGATAAATATATGGCCAGAAGTTGTAAACAACACACTTTGCTATTTTGTTTTTCTCTGCCTCAATTCACTTTGCCCTGCCATGCTGTTGCCATGATTCACTCTGCTTCAGATCAGCTTTGCTGAGTAACAACAGGCTTTGATGCTTCAAGCTTGCCCACCTGGAAACTTTGCCATGCCTCGGTTTACAAGGGAGAGGCATTAAGTGCCTTCACATAAGCAAGAATCATTGTCGGAAGCTGCCCAAATCAGCTAGCCTCAGCGTGAAAAACCCTGCTGGCATGTAACGACAGCCTTCACTGTGAAGAAGGGGTAATACTGGAAGAGCCACATGCCACCCTGAGAGACCTCACTGCAGTTTGTGTGGTGAGAGAGAGCAGGTTACAGCCACCAGCAAGACACTGTCTTTGTCTGCACACCTGTGAACCTCCATGAGGAGTCTGGAGTCCTGGAAAGGACACTGTGTGCCCAAGAAGGGACCAAGACCAGGTCAGAGACTGTGCCAGCCCCAGCACCTTGCCAGAGTCCTGGGGAAACTCCAACAGCCTCCAACAGGTACCATACGACCTACAGCGATCCTCCAAGTGTTTTGGGCACTGTTTGTGACTATAATGCAGCCCCAGGAATCCGGAGATGCTCTTTTGTGAGGAAATATTCTAAAAAGCCTCTTTGTAATTTTGCTTTGGTTCTGTTTAGTTTGTGTACTCTGTTTTGTGCCTTCTGCTTCAGCAGAAAGGAGCCTCTCGACTCCCCCTAGAGGGCAAGCAACATACTGCAGTGCAAGAACTTTCCAAAAGCTCAAATTAATGTTTAAATTACCTGTTCCCTGTGTAAATACCCACGAACATTATAAATAAGTTTTCTGGTGAGATCTACTACTAATAAATACTTTTCAAAGTTTATTAATATTTTTGAGTGGCTGTTAATATTAAATTTAATCCAATTAATAATAACAATTTAATATTATTATTACAGCAGAAGATATAAAACTCTGCAGTATCAGACTTAGAGATATGTATTGCTTGGTATAGTCCTTGGTGACCATGGATCGTAATTCTACCCTATTTGTAGCACAATTTCTGCAATTTAACACTTTGATTCTTTATGGCAGAAAGTAATAGGAGCTTTGTCATTGATGTAGAATATTGTCTCAGTTCTTGAGTTTAAATAATAATGGTGAAATCTAAAGTGTCATTTTGTTTTGTTTTGTTCTGTTTTATTTTTGCTTGTCTGGCCAAACCATTCACACTTGCAGCTGCTGTACTAAATGACATATGTCCTCACAGCAGATAATCTCACAGGTAGACTTAAAGAGATATTTATATCTCAGTAATGATGCAGAAGGATACAAATACATTGCAAAGAAATCAGAAGTGGCAAAATAAGGGACAATGTTCTGGAAGTTCCTCAAAAACTTCAATGCCATCCTGATCACTATATTTACTATTTTTTATCTTTATGAAGCTGTTCATCCCCATTTTGATCAGGAGAATGTGCTTTGTGCTGTATGACATGACAGTTTGTGGAATAGATGCTTCATTTCCTTAGCCTGGTTACGGTTTTGTGAATTTGCCTTTTAATAAGTTAGTCTGAAGCCAATGAATAATTCCACTACTTGGTGATACCTGTCAGCAAGCTTAAGAAGCCTTTTTCCAAAAAAGCTTTAAGCATTGGCTTAAACACCATTTGCTACACTGTACTATGAGTTTCTGCTGTGGTATTATTTGGAGTCCTAGATATCTTCTTGTCCAGTTGAGTCCTTTCTGACTGAACTCCCTCTGGCTAATAAAGTGAGCTTTCTTCCCAGGATGTGAGAAGAAGAAAGGATGTTACAGGAGTTGACAGTCAGAACATAACCCAACACAGACACAAATGGAAATATTTCAGAGTTCTGGCATAGCCATTTTGGAGCAGGCAATTCTTTGAACAGTTACATGCTATGTATTTAAACTGCTTCAGGAGGATTATTATTTGGGAACAGGACAGTCATGACTTCCAATAATAGTTATCTCCTGTGAGGGGCTGAAAAGGAATAGAAGAACACCCATGCTAAATGATGTTGCCCTCACTTAGCCCAAGATCAGAGCTTGACTCATTGCTTATTTCCTTTCAGCCTCCCAGAGACTTTCTCTGCTTTGCCCACTTACATCATGGAGGCAACTTATGAGGTTCTGTGTAGGTTTTTCTGCAATGAACATGGAGTTGGGTTGGACCAGATCACACATTGAAGCCTGTAAGATGGACCCACAGTTGTATTCTTCATAGCACTTCTAAGGAACAGCATAATGCCAATTGTGTAAGCAATTATATTTATGGGAAATTACTGATTAATGAGTGCGGTTAAAGACCTTCCTCTTCTGAGAAGAAATTCAGCTGGGTTTGACCTGGATGGGCTAGTTTAGGGTGGTAATTTAATTAACTTGACTTGGTTATTCTTTGAAAGAACAAGCAGTTCCTATTGAACCACTCAGGTCTCTTGGGAAAAATATGTAACAAAGTAATTTTCTAATATGGTTCATTATTTAGATAGAAAATCAGAGTGAAGGAAACAAATTAATAAAAAAGTTGTCTCCTTTTTAAGGTCTGATTAAAATTCATATTACTGACTTAGAGTTTATAAAAGTGTATTATTTAGATATGCTAATAAGTAGAGTATTTTAAGATTACAATGTATTTAAAATGTATATTCTGCAATTAGTGTTTTTTAAAGTGCACTGTTTACCTCAAAGATTTAACCAGCTCCAAAATATTTAGGATAATTGTGGTACCACACAAATCTCCCGTGAGAAACTCTCGTGTCACCTCATCGCTAACTGTAACTGACATTTCATGGATGGTATTGAAAATAAACCAGGTTCTATGGCCTTGTACATGGAGGAAGAAACAGACAGGTTTCCTGATGCTTCCAGCCCATTTCCAGACCAAAGAGGGTCTAGGAAGCAGCTCAATGTTCGCTTTCTGTTTTGACTTAAATCTCAGAGCTTTGGGATGATGGTTACACATTACCAGTTGCCTGTTACCAAACCACCTCAGACACAAAACCTGTGAAACTACTGAAGAGGTGGTTGGTCATGGAAGCAACCTGATGTCCCTGCTCACTGCAGAGGGGTTGGACTAGATGACCTTTAAAGGTCTCTTCTATCCCAAACCAGTCAATGATTCAACAGCTCTGCTGCTAGCAGTGAATGTGTGCCCATGTTCTGCTTAGTCTGTACAGATTCATATATAGAGCTGCAACCCTATATTATCTAAGCACTTCCTAGTACTGTTTCAAAGGACTTGACTAACATATTCTTTGTTTACACTCTCCTCCAGGGAGCCATGACCAGTGGCAGCTGGGGAAAGTGAAGACTTGAGACGTTAAACATGACAAATTTTATGCATGTCATAAGTGCTAGCCATTTAGGAAGAAATTGTGCTAAGTACCAAGACTGAGCACAGGTGCTGTGCAAATAAACGGGCTCTGGCAGCCTGCAGCTTTGTAAGCTGTAGAGAGCAGCAAAGCAGGGAAACGAAGGTGCTGATGGAAAGTGGGAGAGAGGAAAAGAGAAGGGCTGACATGCAGCTTAAGACAGTCTGCATAATTGGCTTTAGATATCCAGGAAAGCAAATGGTACTGGAGGTGTGCAATATGAACAAACCTGGGAGGAAAAGTCTCCAATAAAACAAGAAGAGTCTTCCAAATGCTGCAGAGAAATGGGTGGAAAATATTCCTTTTCTTTCTGAAGGAAATTACATCCACTTCTTTACATGTAGTACTAAGCACAGTTATTGCTCCTGTATAAATTTTAATTTTTTTGGTTGGTTTTTTTTTTGTTTGTTTGTTTTAAACAAAATTGGTGCTATTAGCAGCACAGAGATGATTCCAGGCAGCAGTCATAAACCCTAATACAGAAAGAGAAGATTTCATGGTAGGGAACTTCCAATGAAGAGGTTCAATGTTTGTGCCATAACCCTCTTTCTCAGTTACATGCTAGCAGTTCTGGACCACTGGCAGAATTTCCTATATATCTGCTTTTTTTGCAGGTCCCTGAGGATTTCACCAGCAGCTGCAGCCTGAGTGTCCCAGAGCACTTCAGCCTCCTGCATCAACAGCCAGAGTACAGCTTTGTGCTGTGTGAAAGCAGTCGCCACATCAGATGTGTCTGCATCTTTCCTAGATGTCATTACAACTACCAGGGCCTCAGGAGCAGAGGTTTCTGCGCTTCCCTAGGATCATACTGGGTAAATACTGCTGTCACTGTACTGACAAGTTTTTTAGAGCAATGTACTGATTAGAGCAGCTGTTGTTATCTAATTCTCATTATTTCCCCTTTACTGTAGACCTGCTGTAAAGTAGTGACACTTCTGTTGCTATTATTGACCCTTATTTTGTCACATTAGATATCAATCCTTTGTCTTTGAGGCAAAGGTGAATATTACACGGATGGTTAATTCACCAATACTGGGGGCTGTGATCTGAAGCAGAACATTCAAGGCAGGATATAAAATTTATGAAATATCCACTGAAGATAACTTTTGTAGGGAATTTGGAAATAATTAACATTTCTAAAAGATCAGTGTTCTCTGAACCTGAATTTTGAATTTGTGGATGGTATCCACAGATAAAATTACTATGATTTTTATTCTTCATAGCAGCTCTTGATCCGCTGTACTGAAAAACAAAAATGGATGTAATTATCATTCTTCTTGTGAAATTTCATAAGGAAATTATGTTTATCATATATCATCAATATTATATAGTACAACAAAATATAACCACACTTAGCAACTATTGAAAAAGGTTCATGAAGCTTTCTATAACATCTGTTTAATCACGAAGCTAAGTGAAACTTCATGATTACATAAATGTTATAGAAACATCAACTGGAATAAAAAAACATTCATGATATTGTATCACAGTCTCACAGTATCACCAAGGTTGGAAGAGACCTCAAAGATCATCAAGTCCAACCCATTACCACAGACCTCAAGACTAGACCATGGCACCAAGTGCCACGTCCAAACCCACCTTGAACACCTCCAGGGACAGTGACTCCACCACCTCCCCGGGCAGCCCATTCCAGTAGCCAATGACTCTCTCAGTGAAGAACTTTCTCCTCACCTCGAGCATAAACTTCCCCTGGCATAGCTTGAGACTGTGTCCTCTTGTTCTGGTGCTGCTTGCCTGAGAGAAGAAAGTAACCTCCCCCTGGCTACATCCACCTTTCAGGTAGTTGTAGACAGCAATAAGGTCCCCCCTGAGCCTCCTCTTCTCCAGGCTAAACAATCCCAGCTCCCTCAGCCTCTCTTCATAGGGCTTGTGCTCAAGGCCTCTCACCAGCCTCGTTGCCTTTCTCTGGACATGCTCAAGCACCTCAATGTCCTTATGTATGGACATCAAAATATATTTGCCATACTCTGGTGAGGTTAGATCATTAAATAGCAGCATATTACCATTCATGAAGACTCATCAGTCTGATGTTATGAAATGCAATTCTTTTTGTGCTGTTTAAAATGAAAGAAAAGATTATTCGTTAATTATTCAACCTGTCACCTGAAATCTGAATATCTCTGACAATTTTTCTTAATTGTATTTCTTAACCATTAACAATGGCAGGTGGGAGTAGGTTGTGTCACCTCACACTCATAATGAAAAGAGTGAAAAGGAGGTAAAACAAACCAGCCATGGTTAAACTGCTACACTGTGCTTAATCCCTTCCGCTTCAGGAGAGTTCCTGTGTAGGTTGTGTGATATTTTTTTGAGCGCTCTTTGTGGATCAAGGATTAAACAGGACAGTACTTGGAATTTCCAGACACTTCCTTTCACCAGATTGAAAATTCGAATGCTCATGTTAAATGCCTACATCTCAGGTATGGAAAATAGATTTATCTAGGTGCCCTGGCTGGGAATACGCAACTGTAGAGCAGGAGGATATTTAAGCTTATGAATAAATGAAAAAGATTAGTATTTCTGAAAGCCCTCTCTCTTTTGAACTTCATAGGGACTAAAGCTAGTGCTTTAGCCCAAGAAATATAGACACTAGAGTTCAAGTCTTAGCTTCAAAGAACTCAAACAGAAATGTTTTTATTTAGAAAAAGAAAACCAGTGCCCTATACAGGACCATAAGCAAAGCTATAGGGCTGTGGGCTAAGTGGAAAGATGAATGTTGTCCCTGTGTCTTGTTGACCCTGGACCTCTATTCAGAAAGACAGGAAGGTTGTGCTAAGTGCAAAGTTGAAAGTTATCTGATTTCATAGCGAATTGGAAGAAATAACAGAGAGCTATGGGAATAGAATGACATTTGCTAATGTAATCCAGATGGAAGCTCACGTGCTTGGGGACAAATGATGAAAGAGAACTGGATTGTGTGAGCCCAAGACTCAGAAGAAATTAAGGCTGTTTTAAATGACTAATTCACAAGATCAGAAGTGCCAAAATACTGGAAAACAAGTTTTTTAGTGTGAAAATATGCTCATCGAATGAGGCTAAAATCTTTTAGCTCAGTGGCAACATTTGCCTTCAAGACAGATCTGCCTGAAAAATAAAATCTTCGCTATGAATGTAATGGGTGAAGCTTGCATAAGAATTATGTAATTTTTGCTAAGCTTTGAATTGAGGATTGTATGTAGAGGAAAATGAGGAGGAATTTACATTGCAAGAACCTTTTTCACATATGTTATCTAGCCCTAGGCAGCCCAACAGATGCTCCACTTCTTCCCTTTTCTCACTTTATGTAGTCATTTGGAGATCTTAGATCCTTCTTATGTTTAAGCCAAGGGAAATTAAGCAAAAAGTTGTCAAATCATGAAAAAAAATAATGCACTTAAGTGTTTAGTTAAATACAACTCTCCGTACACAATCACATACATTTTCAGAAGTATTAAAGGATATTGTACTGATGCTTTCCCCCTTTCCAGTTCATAGATATTGTCTTTAATGCTTTTTTCAATATTAAAAGAGCCATAAATATATATTTGGTCTCTTGCATGTGTTGTAAGTTCAGTGATGTTTCCCAGGGACGGTGGTACAAAAGCAATAGGAAAGGGTCCCAGCTTCTTCATGGTCATAACCACATATCTCCTGCATTTTACCCACAAATGCTATAAATAATAATCATTGGTTCTGAGCTGGACAGTTACTTGGGCAGTGTCTGTTATCATTTAAAACAGATGCTGACTTTCTTCATAAATATGTATTTGTTAAGGATAGAAACACTCAAATTTTAAATATGAGTTGCTCTTTAATTAAAAAAAAACAAAACAAAACAAAAAAAAAAAAACACACCCCATGCCTATTTCCAGCACAATGCTTTTCATCTTTAGGTGTTAAAGGGCTTCATACAGAATGGTAATATTTTAGTGGTTTCCTCTCACAGTCATAGTCTGCATGTGAAAAACTGAATTACAAAGAAGGAAATGTCAGCAGAACAGTGTTAGAGCCAGAGCTTGGTCAGGGAGAGTTTTTATCACAGAAGTGAGGGACACAATGTGTCACACAGAAGCTGATAACTCTGTATGAATGAAAATTTTCTTTCCTATATACAGGCAGAATGTCCCCTGAAGCAACTTGTGCTGACTCCCTCTTGTCACTGTGCAGCATGTGAAGAGTCTACCTGCCTCTTCTATTTGGCAGACTGATTAGACCACTGTAAACCCTATCTTCTCCAGGCTGAATGACTCTGCTTCTTCAGCCATTTTTCACAGGTTAAGCTCACCAGCACCCTGATCATTTTCGTAGTCTTCCCCTGGACCCTCTTGAGTTCCTTTTGGAACCTATAGCACTAACAGTGTGACCTGACAAGTGATAAAGAGTGAGAATAATACACTGTGGTAATGCATTCCAGGTCACATTTCTCCACTGCTGCTGCTTCTAGGGCATGCAGCTGATTGACACTTTTGAGCAGAACTGCTCTCACCAGGCTGTCAGACCCCAGCCTGATCATCCCATCTATGGATAATTCTGTCCTTTCTTAAACCTCATACAATTCTTTTGGCCCAATTTTCTATCACCTGTGTATTACATGTAGAATATGCCCTAGTTGCTATAGAGTACTGTTGTGGTTTAGCCTCATGTAGTCACTTGCTCACTCTACTGGTGTGATGTAGGAGAGAATTAGAAGGGTAAACATGAGAAAACTTGTGGGTTGAGATAAAAGCAATTTAACAGGTAAGCTAAAAGCCAGGTGCATACAAGCAAAGCAAAACAAAGAACTCATTCACCACTTCCCACTGTCAGGCAGGTGTTCAGTCATCTCCAGGAAAGCAGGACTCCAACACATATACTGGTTTTCAGAAAGACAAATGGCGTCACTCAGAATGTCCCTCCCTTCCTTGTTCTTCCCCCAGCTTCATATACTGACCATAACACCATATGACCTTTTGTTCATTTGGGGTCAGCTCTCCTGGTTGTGTTGTCTCCAAGCTTCTTGTGCACCACTCAGACTACTCATTGGTGAGGTGGTATGAGGAGCAGAAAAGGCTCTGTAAGCATTTTTCAGCAGTAACTAAAACATCCCTGAATTATCAACAATATTTTCAGCACAAATGCGAAACATCCTCATACAAACCACTGTGAAGAAAATTAATTCTACCTGCAAGCCAAACCAGCAGAACTGCCTATCTAAATTCCAGTTTTCACTCTACTATGGACTTTTGTGTTTCGGTTGTATCTGTGCTGCACTTCAATGCATATTGCAAACGGTTCCAGTCTAACAGTCTGAACTGCCACAAAGCTGTGTTAGAACTAGTCTAATGCCTGAGTAAGGCATTTGACTCTGTCCCACATGACATCCTGGTCACCAAACTGGAAAAACATGGACTTGATGGATGGACCACTCGCTGGATAAGGAATTGGCTGGATGGTCAAACCCAGAGAGTGGTGATCAACGGCACAATGTCCACCTGGAGACCAGTGACAAGTGGTGTCCCTCAGGGGTCCCACTGCTGGGACCAGTGCTGTTTAACATCTTTGTCAGTGACATGGACAGAGGAATGGAGTGCACCCTCAGCAAGTTTGCAGATGACACCAAGCTGTGTGGCACAGTCAACTTGCTAGAGGGCAGGGATGCCATCCAGAGGGACCTGGACAGGCTGGAGAGGTGGGCCCAGGCCAACCTGATGAAATTCAATAAGGCCAAGTGTAAGGTCCTGCACCTGGGTAGGCACAATCCCAAGCACAAATACAGGCTGGGTGGTGAATGGCTGGAGAGCAGCCCTGAGGAAAAGGACCTTGGAGTCTGGGTTGATGAAAAGCTCAACATGAGCCTGCAGTGTGCACATGCAGCCCAGACAGCCAACCGAGTCCTAGGCTGCATCAAGAGAAGCGTGGCCAGCAGGGCAAGGGAGGTGATTCTGCCCCTTTACTCTGCTCTCGTCAGACCCCACCTGGAGTACTGTGTGCAGTTCTGGAACCCTCAGCACAGGAAGGACATGGAAGTGTTGGAGCGGGTCCAGAGGAGGGCCACAAAGATGATCAGAGGGCTGGAGCAGCTCTCCTATGAGGACAGGCTGAGGGAGTTGGGGCTCTTCAGCCTGGAGAAGAGAAGGCTTCGAGGGGACCTGATAGTAGCCTTCCAGTATCTGAAGGGGGCCTACAGGAAGGCTGGGGAAGGATTATTTACAAGGTCCTGCAATGACAGGACAAGGGGCAATGGGCTTAAACTGGCAGAGGGGAGATTTAGACTAGATGTTAGGAGGAAGTTCTTTACAGTAAGGGTGGTGAGGCACTGGAACAGGTTGCCCAGGGAGGTTGTGGCTGCTCCCTCCCTGGAGGGGTTCAAGGCCAGATTGGATGAGGCCTTGAGTGACCTGTACTAGTAGGTGTCCCTGCCTATGGCAGGGGGTTGGAACTAGATGATCCTTGAGGTCCCTTCCAACCTTACCATTCTATGATTCTATGATTCTCTGAACTATCTTCGAATTAGCTTTCTCTGACATCATTCAAAGGAAGCTGTCTGGGAGGCAGGTAAATACTGAGCTACTCTGCTGGCAGTATCTGAGCCATCTCCAGCACTGTATAAATGTTTTGCAGTCCCAGAAGCAAATGCAGCTGTTGTATTCCCATGAGCTGTCGGATAGCACTGAAATGCACAAGAAAAGCTGTCTTAAAACATACCAGTATCAATCTGACCTCCACTTAATGTTCGTAGGCCAGCAGCTTAGTGCCATCTGCAGTGAGACTCTTTCACTTGTGCAGTAATTCAGATGTTTTTCCCACTGGTGTTTAGCCAGTATCAGTACAACAACAGAGGAAATCATGTTATTTGTCAAACATCCAAAAATGGATGACCTCCATAGATGAGGAGTGAGAAAAAGAGAAAGAACTTTCAATCAAGCCAGTTGTGGAGGGATACAAAATTCTCCTAGGCAATAGCTTCCAAAATGATGTGATGTGTCAGGACTCTGCTGGACCCACAGAATCTGTGCACACTGGAGCACAGGAGTATGGACATCTAAGCACTTTAAAAGCAAAACTTCCATGGTAACTTCTATTTGATTTCTAAAGAAAGTGTGTTGTTATTTTTTTTCTTGTGCTTTCTCTGGTGTGTTAAATTAGTCCTACTTGCCATGGGGAGATTAAGAAATTGTGCTGGTTTGAGGCTGATATTCTAATTAGCCTCAAACCAGCACAGAGATCTTTGCTGTTTCACTGTAAAAGGCAGAAGATTTACTATCAAAAGAAGAAAACAGAATAACAGGATACCTGCTCAATTCTCAGTTTCAAAACCTGCTGAAATAAGAGGAAATCCATCCTGGGTTTACACAGTCCGTGGGTATCATTGTGGGTATCATTTCATTCCATATGTAATGAAATAGGTCAACCAAGTTCTTCCTATATATCTTGTGCTGTTACCTTCTTGCTAGAATGATAATCACAGGTGTCTTTTTTTCTACCTTTCTTTCCAAATATGCTGTTCACACATTTCTGTTGTACTTCACACTGGCATACAACTTGGCAGCCACTCAGATGTTGCTAGAGTTGTCTTGAGGTGCAGTTTTGGTTATTCTGCTCTACCTCTCAAGATGCTTCTTTAATTGCTTTAATGTCATTATTGAAAATTAATTTGAACATAATAGGCACAACCTTTACAACAATCTGCTCACATTTGTCAAAGCTCTTTCATGACCCAGAACAGGGAAACGTAATTATGTATACTTGGCGTAGCTCCATTTTCTGGTTTTACAAGTTACTTTTTGTTCTGATTCCAATTTTTCTGCATGTGCTATAAAAAGATTGCTAGCAGGTATCAGCAATCTGTGTTGTGCATGTATGTATGTATGCTCCAGCCCTCAGAGGGCTGGAGCAGCTCTCCTATGAGGATGGGCTGAGAGAGTTGGGACTCTTCAGCCTGGAGAAGAGAAGGCTTCGAGGGGACCTGATAGTAGCCTTCCAGTATCTGAAGGGGGCCTACAGGAAGGCTGGGGAAGGATTATTTACAAGGTCCTGCAACGACAGGACAAGGGGCAATGGGTCTAAACTGGCAGAGGGGAGATTTAGACTGGATGTTAGGAGGAAGTTCTTTCCAGCGAGGGTGGTGAGGCACTGGAACAGGTTGCCCAGGGAGGTTGTGGCTGCTCCCTTCCTGGAGGTGTTCAAGGCCAGATTGGATGAGGCCTTGAGTGAGCTGTACTAGTGGGAGGTGTCCCTGCCTATGGTAGGGGGTTGGAACTAGATGATCCTTGAGGTCCCTTCCAACCTTACCATTCTGTGATTCTATGATTCTATGTATGCACAGAATTAATAAATATGGCCAGTTTTTAGCAAAGCAAAAAGTGTGTGTTTACCCCTAGTTATACAAAAAAGTTGTCACTGTTCTTGAGACTGCATATAGTATTATGATTAAGGGTGACGGATTACAGAAACACAGAGTCAGTCCCTAGCATGAGGTTTCTGCACAATCTTTTAATGTTGTTCCCTGACTCAGCATTGCAGTTGTAAAATGAAGTTTGTATTATCTCCTTTGCTTATCCAGCTTGTTAATTTTCTGGACTTTTAGACTAGAATAATCATCTGATGTACATGTAAAGTGTGTATCACAATGGGCTATGTCTTCCATTGAATCTGACAAAATGTCTATAACAGGCACTGAATTGAGGAGCCACGGAGCAGAATGCGGTTTACAGATGTGTCCACTGGAAGCATATTTATTATAGAATCATAGAATCATGGAATGGTAAGATTGGAAGGGACATCAAGGATCATCTAGTTCCAACCCCCTGCCATAGGCAGGGGCATCTCCCACTAGTACAGCTCACTCAAGGCCTCATCCAACCTGGCCTTGAACACATCCAGGGAGGGAGCATCCACAACCTCCCTGGGCAACCTGTTCCAGGGCCTCACCACCCTCACTGGAAAGAACTTCCTCCTAACATCCAGTTTATATTTCCCCTCTGCCAGTTTAAACCCATTGCCCCTTGTCCTGTCATTGCAGGACCTTGTAAATAACCCCTCCCCAGCCTTCCTGTAGCCCCCTTTCAGATACTGGAAGGGCTTTATAAATTTAGAAAACTCTATTTGCTTTTTGACTGTTTCTTTCTGGAAGCTTTCAAAATAAAGAGTGAGTATTGTGCTATTTATAATGGAATGGAAACAGTAGTTTGAGACTGATGCCACAATTTCTTTAATTTGAAGGGGAAAAAAAAATACCTTGGCTTCTCCAGCCCAAACTGCTACTTCAAACACCTGTGCAGGACATCCAAACTCTACTGCAGTGTTTAAAATGTCCATGGCTTCCTGTTGTTGACAATGTCAAAAAACTACATGAAGCTCAACCTTTAACCTCAACACTTCCTCAGATTAGACCTTCTGCTCTTATTCCACATGTGGGGCACTGGATAATAGGTATCTTCAGATCCCAGCTGGCAAACAGCCAACCGAACAGGTAGACATAAGATTTTTGAGATTTTCTGGGTATGTGTCATGTTGGAAGTACAAAGGTTGAAAGGTTGAGTTTTTCAGTTTGAGAAGGTGTATTTTACATCCCTGTGCTTGCACACAAATTTTATTTCACAAGCTGCTGCTACTGCACTGGCTTAAGAGTTCCTTTCTTCCTATTTTAATAAGAGAGATCTGGTTTAACTCAGGCAACTAACCCAGGAGATCAGCAGGTGAAGCACTCCACCACAGCATAGCATTTCTATTTGATGGAAAATAAATCCTGGCACATGCATTAGAACACTGTCCCAGTTATCTTTGGCAGCAGATCTTTAGTAAAAATTTTAAAATGCATTAATTTTTAATTCCACCACTCTTCGAGGGAGAGTATGAATGAAACACGCTGACTACTCTTCTCTACTGTAGCATCTAATTAAATTCTTAAACATTAATTGTAGTACTCAGGACTACAAGACGTCACCTCCAAAGATAGATTCCAACTGGCTCACCTTCCTGACTTTCAATAAGCAGTGAGTCTGAACTCTATCCATGTCTGATGTGAAAGCCCAAAGCATTAAAGTGATCCCTTGCTCTAAGCTGTACTTAGTGTTCTGCCACCAGCAGAGAGAAATGTCAAGCTCTTGCACTTGGGCTGTCTTCATCTCCTAACTTCAGAGATTTCTACTGCTGTCTAAAAATATTTCCTAGGTTCACACATTCATAGTTCTTGCTCTGGAACAAAGGGGGTTTTTTTAAGAACTTGCAGCTCCAACACACCTGAGAATGCATCTGTCAGCATCACATTGATGCTCAACTCTGTAATCTGAACCCTGGCTCACATCGTCATCATCCATCGTCATCATCCATCGTCATCATCCAGATGAAGTGTTATCACAGGTAGGGATTATAGTCCAAATAAAGTACATCCACACTTTTACTTCTGTCTTCAGAAAGCTCTGCCAAAAACTGTGTCTCATGATACAGGGAAAAAAAAAAAATTAATTTCTTCTGCTTTTTATTCCCACAGATGTTGATCTGTTGGAGGGTAGAAGGGCTCTGCAGAGAGACCTGGGCAAGATGGATGGGTGGGCAGAGGCCGATGGGATGAATTTAACAAGGCTAAGTACAGAGTTCTATGCTTTGGCCACAACAATCCCAAGCAGTGCTACAGGCCCGGGACAGAGTGACTGGAGAGCAGACAGGCAGAAAAGGACCTGGGGTTACTGATAGGGTAGTAGGCTAAACATGAGACAGCAGTGTGCCCAGGTGGCCAGAAGAGTCAATGCCATCCTGGGCTGTAACAGGAACAGTGTAGCCAGCAGGACAAGGGAAGTTATTCTGCCCCTGTACTCAGCACTGGTCAGGCCACACGTTGAGTGCTGTGTCCAGTTCTGGGTCCCTCAATTCAAGAGAGATGTTGAGGTATTTGAATGTGGCCAGAGAAGGGCAACGAAGCTGATGAGGGGCCTGGAGCACAGCCCTGTGAGGAGAGGCTGACGGAGCTGGGGGTGTTTAGCCTGGAAATGAGGAGGTTCAGGGCTGACCTCATTGCTGTCTACAAATAGCTGAAAGGAGGTTGTAGCCAGATGGGGTTGGTCTCTTCTCGCAGGTAACCAGCAACAGAATGAGAGGACACAGTCTCAAGTTGTGCCAGGGGAGGTATAGGCTGGATATTAGGAGGAAGCTCTTCACAGAGAGAGTGATTGGCATTGGAATGGGCTGCCCGGGGAGGTGGTGGAGTGGTGGTCCCTGGAGATGTTCAAGGAAAGGCTGGATGAGGCACTTAGTGCCATGGTCTAGTTGATTGGCTAGGGCTGGGTGATAAGTTGGACTGGATGATCTTGGAAGTCTCTTCCAACCTGGTTGATTCTGTGATTCTATGAAATGTAAGGGACAATCACTAGTTGTGGGCTGTCTGCTCTTTGTTAGGCTATGATCACTTTTCCTAACAGTCGTTTTAAAAAGTAATTATAAGCACGCATAACTAAAGGTACAATAACATATGCATACACATACCTGACATTGTCAAACACTTCATGATACCCTTGTAATATGTTTTGATCTAAGATACAGTTTATTTGTATTTCGCTAAATCTGTGCCAACACCTTAAGCTACAAACCACCTGTTTTACAGAAATAGTCTGGTCCTAGGCCATTTGATCAACCAACCACTTAACAAGATTAAAGGAATCTGTGATTGAGACAAAAATTAATATTAACCCCTCATGACTGATTCCCTTTGGGAGCACAACAAACATCAATGCAACAACCTCAAAGTGCTAAAATAAAGACACGAATATGGAGCATATGATGAGTGATGGATGGATTATGAGACCTGATTTATGAATTAATGGCACATAGATAACACACTGTACTTCTCCCATTTACAGTATTTATTGAAAAGTAGTTTGTCAGCTGTCAATTTATTTAAGGAGGAAGATGACCATATGAGAAATTAATGAGGTTGCCATCCAGAGGGACCTGGACAGGCTGGAGAGGTGGGCCCAGGCCAACCTCATGAAATTCAACAAGGCCAAGTGTAAGGTCCTGCAACTGGATAGGCATAATCCCAAGCACAAATACAGGCTGGGTGGTGAATGGCTGGAGAGCAGCTCTGAGGAAAAAGACTTTGGAGTCTGAGTTGATGAAAAGTTCAACATGAGCCTGCAGTGTGCACATGCAGCCCAGACAGCAACAGAGTCCCAAGCTGCATCAAGAGCAGCGTGGCCAGCAGGGCAAGGGAGGTGATTCTACCACTTT
>VWZE01008911.1:177369-201948 GCA_013396675.1 Eubucco bourcierii | reverse complement strand
AAACTGGATGTTAGGAGGAAGTTCTTTCCAGTGAGGGTGGTGAGGCACTGGAACAGGTTGCCCAAGGATGTTGTGGCTGCTCCCTCCCTGGTGGTGTTCAAGGCCAGGTTGGACGAGGCCTTGAGTGACCTTTACTAATGGGAAGTGTTCTTGCTTATGGCAAGGGGTTGGAACTAGATGATCCTTGAGGTCTCTTCCAAACTTACTATTCTATGACTCTGTAACAAAATGCAGTGCAGTTGCACTGACTTGACATTTGCTTGTATAGGAAGCTGATGGGTAAATGACCTACTCAAGAGAAACACTGTGAAGAAAAAAACCTGTAATTGTAATGCTTTAATGCAAACTCATCTTTGCCAGAACTTTATTAGAACTGAGATGAAATAAAAATGAACAATAAAATCCAGCCATATTGGAAATCTTTTCTCTGCAACTTCATCTCCATTGAAATGCCCAGGAATTTTTCTGTTTTTTAAAAAAAAATCAATTCTGGGAAAAAATCAATCAGTTTTAACCATCAGCTTTGTTAATGGAAAGTTGACGTGCAACTTGCAGTTATCTGTATTTAAACACAATGATTCCAATAATTTTTTACTTCTGCAAAAATTGATAAAGCTGTAGGCTGACCTCTCTACTTCTTTGCTCAATTCTCTCTGCCCAGAAAGGGAGGTAACATGGGCAATCAAGTAGAGTAAGTATAGAATCTACTAGGTCCCCCTCCTGCCCAGGCTTACAAGGCCTCAGCACTCAAGTCCCTACCAGCCATCTCCCCCATGATCCATGAGACTTTTCCTTCATAAAAGTATCATACATAGAAAAGATAGTAATAAAATTTCATCATAAAAATAGAAACAATAAAATTGTTGTAAGTTGCCTTACCTGCAATTAGGATATGTGAAATAATATTCTTCATAGAGGTGATGTGAAGGAATAATACTGTGGGAATAATCTATTACAAGTATTTCATAAAGGGAAATGAAGTTTCAAGTCAGCCATCTTTATCTAACTTTACATCTTCACTTGAATATCAACTTCTTCAAGAAAGTGCTGTTTTTCAGGAAGGAGCTGTGAATTAATGCTCATGCATTTCATTTGGAAAAAAAAAATTCTCTAGAAAAATATGAATTAAGAAGTATACATTGACATTAATCAGATATTTATTTTTCCTGAGACAAGTACAGGTGATTTCAAGAACTGGTTAAGCATGAGATCCTCAGAAATAAGGAGGATAATTTAGCTAGACATATAGGACTTCCAGGAATGCTGAGTTCTGTAAGATTGGTTTCCATATGGGTGGAAGAAAAATATTTGTTGCTTTTAAAGAATCATGTTTTCAAACAATATATGTCTTTCCTTGCTTTTGAATTCAAATCATTCATATACTCTCTCTGTACAAATCCTTTTGATTAACTCTCAGTGCTCTGGTACTTGAAGACAGTTTTGGAAATGAGCACATAGGTGTCTCTTGAGACTTGCTGATAGAAATTCAGGAACTGGGCTGGGAGAAAAATAATATGTATAAGTGACATGCACAAGAGAGCTTTGTGAATGCTAACACTATGTACAGTGCATTCTCCAGGGCCTCCTGTGATGGTTTGGGAGTTCCCCACTCCCCACACTTTGTAAAGTGACCCAGACTAGAACTCAGCCGGCTGGAATTTAAGGACTGAAGCTCTATTTACAGCTCAGCACACTGTACAAGCAGAGATATACACTACATACAGGAATATTTACAGAAATATACACGTTAAAGGTAATACAGAAACACAACTCCCCTCCCAGAAATCAGAGACCTCAGGAGGGGCTCCCAACCACTCTTCCACCTTCTACCCACCCCTGTACCTTACCCCAAAGTTTACCTTACGTGCAAGGTGAATTAGGAGGATCAGCCAGGGGGGGTTAGAAGAAAAGTGGTTAGTGAAGATTAATCGGCAAAGAGGAGCCAGAAGCTAGATTGCCTGAGACGCTGTGGCCCCAGAGAGAGACAGACCGAGACTGACTTATCTAATGTTTTGCGTTATTTTTTTTCCCAAAACATCTCAGCAAGCCTATGAGTGAAGTAGACATCACTATGTTCTCCTTTCACAGCCTATAGTGTAATTTTCTCTATTAAAATATTCCAATTAGCCTCAAAACAGCACACCTCCGTACTAACTTATGGGTAGAATATTCTGGACTAACACTTCTCAGTTTGTTTCATGGCAGTCCTTTCATCCTTGTCATTCTAAGTAATCTCTCCAGTTGGTAACATTTTATGTTGTTACATATCTGTCCCTTTTAACTTCAGATTCTATTCAGCTCTATGCCTGGAGTGACTAAGATATCAAAGCCAGTCACAGGTTCCACATTTTGGATGGAAAATAAATTAGCAGTATGAAACCTGAAGGCAGCTTTGAATATCTTTGCCACCACTGATGCTTTTCAACATCACCACTTTGTTCGCCTACACTCTGCCAACTCAGTTCTGGGGATATCCCAGAGAAAATAGAGATTATAGCATTCAGACCTATTAGATAATGAAAAATGTGTTGTATGGGTAATTTGTGTGCATGCATATCACAGTTTTACAGAGGAAAATCAATCTCCGTCTTCTGTGTGATGGAGTTTTGTTATTCTGTTGGTCAGAAATGGGACTATAATAAACCCCAGAGAAAAGTTAGTGATTATTCTTCTTGCAGTATTTTTACCATTGTCTATTTAAATATATTTAATTATTTTCTTTTCCTTTCCTTTTTCTTTTCTTTTCTTTTCTTTTCTTTTCTTTTCTTTTCTTTTCTTTTCTTTTCTTTTCTTTTCTTTTCTTTTCTTTTCTTTTCTTTTCTTTTCTTTTCTTTTCTTTTCTTTTCTTTTCTTTTCTTTTCTTTTCTTTTCTTTTCTTTTCTTTTCTGGTAACAGCAGACTTCAGGGAGCATCTGGCAATGCCTGGCATCTAACTTTCAGAAGGAAATTCTTGCTTCAGGCTTTTTTTTTTTTTTTTTTTTTTTTTTAACATGGTATTTTCTTTAAATATCTTTTATTTCTCCATAAAGAAGCAAATTTTTAAGGAGAAATGTTATGTAGATTCTCCTATGGTTATAGATTCACTAGACTCTTTGGAGTTTCAGCTGAATCTTCCCAAATAGGAAGTTGTTTAGCTAGAGGGAAATTTATATGCATGCATATACATGTGGATATCTTTGAGGTCCCTTTCAACCTTATCATTCTATCATTCTATATATGCAGAAAATGCAAAGCACACAGGCTATAACTCCAGCTACTAGGCCTCCACTAATTTCTTTCCTTAACCGAAAATCTCAGGAACTAGATCTTAATTTCTGGTGGAAATTAAGATACCTATTTCTTCCTCCCTGTAACTACTGGTTGTGTCTTTACCCCTGTATTTCTTTTTATGTCTGTCTGAGAACTCTTTTTATACCTATTTAAGAAGGGATTGTCATATCTCTGTCTCTACCCTGGCACTGCCACAATCCTAGATTTAAATCTGCCTCTCCAGTATAATTTGTGGGATTCCTGAAAACCTTAAAAGTTTTTCTGGCTTGCAGTAGCTCCACTCCCATATTTCCAACCCCATCTGCTACAGGGAGGTTAGGCTGATTTCTTCATGCATAACCCCTGCATCACTGTGGCTGTTCAAGCAGTGACTAGGGATTTATGTGAACAAGACTGCAAGATGAGCACATTGTAAATATTCCAATGTACTGAAATTTCTTGGCAAAAATCCAGTCTATGTCTTGGTCTAGATGTATGACTTTATCAGTGCTCAGTTCTTGTACTTTTCTTTACTAGAAATATGTTTTCTGAGGTATAACATACATTATGCACATTATTACAGTATGGTGAGTTCTTGGTTTTCTTCCTCCCAGCTTTTTAGCAGAAGAAAAAGAAATATAGAAAGACATTTCCCTCTAATACAGAGAAAAGGAGTTACAGGAAAATAGTAAAATCTTCCAATGCTTTGTTAAAGGTCTTTGTTAAAGTTTCTTCCAATGCTTTGTTAAAGATCTTCTATATATCCTCATTTCTTGCATTGTTTCTGGGGAAATAGCCTTTTATGGAGTTTACAGGGAAAATCCCCAGATAATATTAGAGATAAATGGACCCTAGCTCTTCCAGTGCTTGGCAATTTCTGCTTTTAAAAACAAGGAAAAGCAAACCCAGCTTTGTTCCATGTACATTTGACACAAAGATAATGAAAGGAAAAGTTGCACCAATCACACTTTTTTATATGGTGGGCTTTAAACTACTTCACTAAAGCCCCAAATATGTTTCTTATGTGCCTGGTAAAAGAATCCTTTTGAAGCTTCTCTTCAGCTAATCTTAGGCTGGAAAATCTTACTCAACTACAAAAGAGTAACCTTGACTACCATGGGACAATTACTTTAGGGAGATTGTTAACAAGATATCTGACCCTGAAGTACAGGATACAAACAGAGAGAACACTATCTCCTGTATCTCTCTGGAGGACTTTCAAAAGAGTTCTCTCTGGGACTGAATCTGCCACATTGAACTGTGGACAGAACAAAAGCAAAAGTAAGTTATTTAAAAAAGAGATAAAGTATCTGTGCTAGTTTGAGGCTAATTGGAATATTTTCATGAGAAAAAATAGATTACAGGCTGTGAAAAGAAAATAATGGTGATGTCTAGTTCACTTATAGGCTTGCTGAGATGTATAAAAACAAGGACCCAAACATGGATATGACAGTGTCTGTCTGTCGGAGTTGGTGTCTGTGTCTTGTCCCTGGGTTTCTGCTGCTGTGTAACCCAACTAATCATTCTGCTTCTAACGCCCCTTTCTGATTCTTCAAACTCACCTTGCATGTAAGGCAGACTCTGGGATAAGGTAGAGGTGTGGAATGAAGGTGAAGGGTGGTTGGGAGCCTGTTTTGGGGACTGATTCCTGGGAGAATTTTTCTGTATTACTTTTAGCTTACGTATTTTTCTTATATAGCTGTAAATATTTGTAACATATTGTAAATATTTGCTTGTATAATCATGCTAAGCTGTAAATATAGCTTCACTCCTTAACTTCCAGCTGGCTGAGTCTAGTCTGGGTGAATTCATGGCAGGAAGGGGGGGTGGGTAACTCCCAAACCATCACAGTATCCTACTGCAAGACAAGCTAAATAAAAAAGATGTAAGGTTCTTATATGCAATTATAAAAATGTCTTATGAATAAAAAAAAAATAAAATTCCATATTCTTTGTTACAAGTGCCTTAAATGCCTGTAAAAAGAGGAATAACTGTTGAATGTAGGTCTTTTGAAACTGAATAATCCTTTTTAGCCCATAATATAAAGGAAATCTTTCCAAAAGGGGTCTTAAGATAGGCAAAATAATGAAGATCAACAATCATAAATCCAAATGAAACATCATTGCATTGTTATTTCATTCTATTTAATACAATGAATCTATGTCTACTATCCAGGAAAGCAGAAACCACCAATTTGGTGTTAATAAGGAAAGCTGTTATTTTAAATGTCAATAACATTTTGATAACTCATTAATATGATTGCAGAGAAAACAGAAAACTGGACTGTTAGTGGTGTTTCTGCAAAATCAATTTATCTAGGTTAAAGAAGTCTCATTTATGTAATGTTGCAGAGATAACACAGATGAAATACAGCAGATATATATGCTATATACCACTTTGTATCCAGTTTAATAGATTGTTCTTACTGTGGTGTTGCTGATGTTAGCTGCTGTTGTAACAGTATTGGATTTTTCTTAGTACAGGTTACAGGAGCACAGGTTGAGCAGACTGGTTCACAGTATCACAGTATCACCAAGGTTGGAAGAGACCTCAAAGATCATCACGTCCAACCCATCACCACAGACCTCAAGACTAGACCATGGCACCAAGTGCACATCCAAACCCACTTTGAACACCTCCAGGGACAGTGACTCCACCACCTCCCTGGGCAGCCCATTCCAGTAGCCAATGACTCTCTCAGTGAAGAACTTTCTCCTCACCTCGAGCCTAAACTTCCCCTGGCGTAGCTTGAGACTGTGTCCTCTTGTTCTGGTGCTGGTTGCCTGTGAGAAGAGGGTAACCTCCCCCTGGCTACATCCACCCTTCAGGTAGTTGTAGACAGCTATAAGGTCCCCCCTGAGCCTCCTCTTCTCCAAGTTAAACAATCCCAGTTCCCTCAGCCTCTCTTCATAGGCCTTGTGCTCAAGGCCTCTCCCCAGCCTCGTTGCCCTTCTCTGGACATGCTCAAGCACCTCAATGTCCTTCTTAAATTGAGGGGCCCAGAACTGGACACAGTACTCAAGGTGTGGCCTAACCAGTGCAGAGTTCAGGGGGAGAATGACCTCCCTGCTCCTGCTGGCCACACTATTGCTGATGCAGGCCAGGATGCCATTGGCCTTCTTGGCCACCTGGGCACACTGCTGGCTCATGTTCAGGTAGGTGTCAATCAGCACCCCCAGATCCCTTTCTGTTTGGCTGTCAGCCACTCCGACCCCAGCCTGTAGCTCTGCATGGGGCTGTTGTGCAGCAAAGTGGTTACTGCTGCTGCCAGTTCTTTGCTTGAAGAGCTGCATATGGCTTTCTGTGATCACACTGGCTATAGGGACACATCTTTCAGTGGTTTGAAATACTGGCTGCTGTCAATCATAATTGAGTAAGCACCTCTGTAGGGTGTTCTGATGTGTGTTCACAGGCTGAATATCCAATTTGCTAATGCATATAGAGCTGAGTTGAAATTGATTTGGCCCTTGTGATAGGAAACCCTCCACTTGCATCTTTGAGGTAAATTTCAACATTTTTTTATCCAATCCATTCCGTCAGGTGTGTTCTCAGTCCTGGAAAGGAGAAGTGAGAACCGAAATTCTGTTTTAAATAGGACTAATGTGTCAAAAAAAAAAAAAAAAACCAAACCTGAAATTAAGTAAATGTAATTTTGATTTTAAAAAAAAATCTGACTATTTAGAAAACCATTTTAAGCTACACCTGAATGAATATTTATTTTATAATTACACTATCTCTTTCTATAGGAAGGCTGGGGAGGGACTATTTACAAGGTCTCGCAATGACAGGATGAGGGGCAATGGGTCTAAACTGGCAGAGGGAAGATTTAGAGATGTCAGGAGGAAGTTCTTTCCAGTGAGGGTGGTGAGGCACTGGCACAGGTTGCCCAGGGAGGTTGTGGCTGCTCCCTCCCTGGAGGTGTTCAAGGCCAGATTGGATGAGGCCTTGAGTGACCTGTACTAGTGGGAGGTGTCCCTGCCTATGGCAAGGGGTTGGAACTAGCTGATCCTTGAGGTCCCTTCCAACCTTACCATTTTATGATTCTATGATTCTTCAAGTGGAAACATCAGTACATGAAATATTGAGTATTTAATTTGATACTATGCAAAGACACATTCCCAATAATTTAAATAATAACTGATGATTTAGTTTTAACTTATAGCAACATTTTCAGTTCCATTCCCTACAGAAAGTAGATGCACAGAAGTGGAAAATAAAAACAACAAATATTTTTCTTCCACCCATATGGAAACCAATCTTACAGAACTCAGCATTCCTGGAAGTCCTATATGTCTAGCTAAATTATCCTCCTTATTTCTGAGGATCTCATGCTTAACCAGTTCTTGAAATCACCTGTACTTGTCTCAGGAAAAATAAATATC
This sequence comes from Eubucco bourcierii, assembly GCA_013396675.1. Taxonomy (NCBI): domain Eukaryota; kingdom Metazoa; phylum Chordata; class Aves; order Piciformes; family Ramphastidae; genus Eubucco; species Eubucco bourcierii. Next base: position 194,317 of record VWZE01008911.1, on the reverse strand, counting down.
TGATTAATGTCAATGTATACTTCTTAATTCATATTTTTCTAGAGAATTTTTTTTCCAAATGAAATGCACGAGCATTGATTCACAGCTCCTTCCTGAAAAACAGCACTTTCTTGATGAAGTTGATATTCAAGTGAAGATGTAAAGTTAGATAAAGATGGCTGACTTGAAACTTCATTTCCCTTTATGAAATACTTGTAATAGATTATTCCCACAGTATTATTCCTTCACATCACCTCTATGAAGAATATTATTTCACATATCCTAATTGCAGGTAAGGCAACTTTGCAAAACAGAGCATTGAATATACCTGGGAAATGTTATTGTTTCTATTTTTATGATGAAATTTTTTTACTATCTTTTCTATGTATGGTACTTTTATGAAGGAACTTGAGAGGGGAAGAAAGAAAAAAAAAAAGAAGGCATGACAAGGTGGTAACTTAATGGTAAGAACAGCTGCTTGGAGACTGTATGTAAAATTCATTTCTTTAAGGAGGGATTTGAGTGCAAATCTCCCTCTATGTATTGGCTGTCTGCTGCATGTATTCAAATATACAAGAGGAATAGATGCATACAACAAGAATAGATATATAAAAGAATAGAAATCTTCTGTGCACTTACTGAAAAAAAAAAACAAGTGAGCTGCAATAGCATTCTTGGGAATTTCCATGTACCACAAACAGTGTTTATTTCATGTGTCACATTGCTTTCTTCAGAGTGCTTAATTTATCTTGTTTGGGTTTAGTGGTCCTCAGCATAAGCAGAGCTGAAACATATTATACTGAGACATTTCTAGTTACAACTGAGCTGTACTGTTGAATTTGTGTGCTTTCTGAATTATGCAAAAATAGGGAAGGTGCTTTCTGGATGGATTATGGTTGTGGACAGAAGTAACAGAATGTTATCTGTGTGGTGTTTTGATTGGTTTGTGTGGTGGTTTGAGGCTAATTGGCATATTTTAATAGAGAAAATTACACTATAGGCTGTGAAAGGAAAACATCATGATGTCCACTTCACTCATAGGCTTGCTGAAAAAAATTGTTTGGGAACAATAACCAAAACATTAGATAAGTCTGTCTCTGTCTGTTTCTTGCGGGGAGAGCAGCTTAGGCAGATCTAGCAGCTTCTGGCTCTGGTTCTTCTGCCGATTAATTCTCACTAACCACTTTTCTTCTAACCCCCTTGGCCGATCCTCCTAATTTACCTTGCGTGTAAGGTAAACCTTGGGGTAAGGTACAGGGGTGGGGAGAAGGTGGAAGGGTGGTTGGGAGCCCCTCCTCGGGTCTCTGATTTCTGGGAGGGGAGTTGTGTTTCTGTATTACCTTCAACTTGTATATTTCTGTAAATATTCCTGTATATAGCATATATATCTGCTGTACGTTGTGCTGAGCTGTAAATAGAGCTTCATCTTTTAATTTCCAGCCGGCTGAGTTCTAGTCTGGGTCATTTTACAAAGTGTTGGGGGGCACAGTTTGGTTTTTTTGTTTGTTTGTTTGTTTTTTTTGTTTTTGTTTTGTGGTTTTGTTTTCCTTTTCTGCTGGACTTCTTTCACATCCAACCATGAAGTTTGTGATATGCGATATATCAAATACTTATCTATGGAGGATATTAAGGTGGAAGCTAAAGATGTCTGTATGGTCAAGAAAGGTCTCTGAAAGGTAAATCAAGGTGCCTAAATTTGCAAGGTAAGTTTCCAATTTGTATGCTCCAATTACTATGAGGAATCACACACTTCTCTCTACAGACTGCAGAGTCTGGGCACCAAAGGTAGGTGCTTGCAGAGTTGGTGTCGGTATTCTCTACTGTCTATGGACTGTATACATGGGAATTAAAGCACATGGTTTATGGTTCCTGAAGAGTGTAGCAATAAGACCTTTCCTGCACCCTTTTTTGTCAGTTTACTTTAGAAGTAGAATTTGCATTGCACTCAAACAGGTACAAGTGTGTGCTCATGGTTCACAAGTTTTCGTATCAAATTTTCATCTTTGAAGTTAATGAAGGTGTTTATGCTAGAAAATTGTATAGCTTCTCTGTCTGCAAGTTTGGAAGGTCTAGGCCTTGTTGCAAGCAGTAATAGAAAACACTGTTCTTAATTTATATTTCCAATACATCTGAACATACTAAAAAATGTGCACAAAGTAAAAAATCATTAATTGGGTGGAAAATATTGGTCTGGTACTACTTATTTATTATTACAGCTACAAAAACATCCACGACATATCATTAGGATGACTGTTGGAGAACCAAAGAAACAGTAATTTTTTCTTTTATCACTGAATAGTGTATTAGGTCTTTCTTCTGAAAATGTTGCTTCCCATTCATTGGCTGCATATAAATGTAGATTTACCTGGAGTGTTGCTATAATGCTGTTGTTGGTTTTGGTGAGGGTTTTTTGGTTGGTTGGTTGGTTTGGGGTTTTGTTTGTTTGTTTTTGTTTGGTGGTTTTTTGGTTTTTTTTTGCTTTTAAAAAAAATCATTTCTTTGTATCCTCCTTTTTTTTCTTTTCTCTACATATAAAACATGGAAGTGCTTCAATCTAAGTTCCATTCACCTACATTTAGTCAGATTTGTGCCTTGAGGACAGTTCTTCTCAGCTTATTCTCTTTGGCTCCACCAGTATTTTTCTAGGTCAAACTTAGCTCCATTTCATTGTAAGGTTATTGCTGTTTCACAGACTCTGGTTAGCTCGAAAAAAATGAGCAGAGAAAGCTAACAAACCCTGCATCTCAGCAGGATTTTCTTTGTCTGAAGGGTTTTACTCACCACTGATGCAGCCACAGCTTTTGACTAGTCAGCAAGAGTGAGAGAGAAAAACAATAAGCCTGTGAGCCTTAAGACATTCTTGCTGAATCTTGCTCTGCAACATGCAAGCTGATTTAGTGTCTGTCTTATGATCAGCTGAGTGAATCTCCCTCCTTAGAGAGATTTGAAAGTTGTCTAGACATGATCCTGGGCAGCTGGCTCTGGATGACTCTATTTTAAAAAGAAGGTAGGACTACATGACCTCCAAACATCCCTTCAAACCTTAACCATTCTGTGATTGTGTAAATTTCATGCCCCTGCCTCTTCGCCTTTTTTGTTTGTTTGTGGGGTTTGTTTGTTTGGTTTTTTTTGTTTTTATAGCGTGAAAGACCTTCTTTCTTGACAGGTCATGTGTAATAATAACAAAAAGTTGGCTTAATTATTTGCTAAGGAAATTAATTATGCATGATACCTTTGTCTCGACCTTTGGTTTGAGCTACAGCAGCTTGTGCCCAGGGCAAAAGGAAATTTAATCTTAGCTTCCTTCAAGCCTCTGACAAAATAATCAAGACCATGAACTTGTTTTGCTTTACTGTTATTTGTTCTTTCATAAATACCAAAGAAACATGTGAGAAGCCTCCTCCAGGTTCCTAGTTTTCTCTGGATAACTAGATAACGTAAAATTATTTGAATAAGAACTGTCATACCCAATTAATTGGACTTGGATAATAAACAATGTAATACAACATCAAAACATTGGCAGGCTGCGCCAGAGAGCTACCTAAGAGAATCTCTTTACATAGAGCTTCTTGGAGAGACTTCATTTTGCCCTTCTTCTTGTAAAGTGTTGCCTGTATGCCTGGATTTCAGAGCATGCTTCTGCATGGACCTGGATGTGATGCTTTGACTGGTAGAGCAAGCACCATTTCCAGCCACCCAGAACATACAAGGACATTTTGAGTTTTTATCACTTACAGAAAGTGTGTTTGTGAAGGAGCCAGGTGAAAGCCTTTATATTCAAAAGAGATTAGAAAGACCTATGCTCCACTGGCTCATGGAGAAGGAGCAAATCAAAGAGCTACTAAAGAGAACAGTGACCTATATGGGAATATGCAATTGTGTTACTGTCTGTCACCCTTGCAGAGTATTTTGATTGGGATTCAGGTCCGGAGTCAGACTGCTAAATATAGGGGTCAACATAAAGGCTTTCACATATAAATTGTTCATTCTGCTGCAATGGTAGATGGATTTAATCTCAGCTAGATTCCCACTGGCTGCAGTGGCAGCTTAAACACTGGAGTACCTACAGATAAGTGCATTTGGCTCCAGATGCAGAACTGAAATTGAGCCCTTTGTCTCAGATACAGACAATCCCAGCTCTGGGAAAGGACAGCTGCATTTTGGTAGTTGCTATGGACTACCCCTACGCATTGGATATCTGTTGGTCTTTCATATAACTACATATAAAAAGGGACATGGGATGTTCAGTGTTGTCTGCAAGAGTCAATAGCAGCATCATTCTTTGAAGACCTGACTCCCGTAATTGAGAAGATCATACTGCTTCTTAGTTTCTTACAACCCACCTCTTTTACTCTATGCATGTGATCCAAATGGTGGCTCCTCTGCTAGCTCTGCTTCAGAGGAGGCTTCTTTCTGGTCCATGCCATTCTCTTGGTTGTCTTTGCATAGGAATAGGAGGTAAAAGAGAACATCAAGCAGTGGTTCTGGTCCCGCAGTGGTTCAACGTTTCTTAAAATGTTGGTCTTCACTAGTGAACTTGGTTCCAGGAAAGTACCTTGTGGTACTTTGTGAGGAAGAAGAGCCTGGGTAATCAAGAAAAGTTTGTGGAAGCTTGGAGGCTGGGTGCAGCCCAAGGCTTGTGTGTGACTGTCAGCACTGAAAAGGCTATTCCTGCCATAGTTTGTTTGTAAAACTCCTGTGGAGAGGATGGTTGCCATGCAAATAGCAAGTAATAAAACATCATTATAGTGCAATTAATTATTACCTCAGATGGTTAAGATTTAGCTTCTTAATCCTTCCTGCTGCATTTCATTATAGACAGGAAAATACAGGAGAAGGTGGAAGACAAGAACAGTGACAGGGCAGGGTCACTGACCATCTAACACTTCTAAATGAAGCAGGAGTCGAGCAGCATCAAGCTAGATAAACCAGAAATGGCCAGAACTGTGTGAATGAACATGTAATTTAATTCGGCACTTTCAATCTAATTCTAGAGAGGATTCACCACCAGACTCTGAATTCGTTTGGTAAAATAGTTGTATTTCCTTTGTTTTCCAGAACAGTGACAGCAACTTTATTTAATACAGCAAGAAAGAAATCTAACACGAGCTTGATTGATTTGTTCACCTGCTGTCTTTGTGTTACTAATTGCGGCTACACCAAGGAAGTGAGGGTACATTAGACTCATTGCTCCCTTTCTGAGGTCAGGACTTGAAGAAAGCACTATTCTCACAGAACTGTTTGTTCCTTGGCAGGTTTATTTATGCTAACAGCTTCAGCCTCACCACTTGATGCCTTATATTGGGACAGTTTGTAAGTTGCTATTGGAAAGAACGAAGAAGTATTTCTTTGCAGGTTCTTTGGAATGAGTGTTATGTTATGGCCCATTCATTCTTGTTGTCTGGTCACATACGTCAACACGCAAAGTGCACTTGTGAGAACAGTTCTCCTACACATTGTTTCTGAATCTAAAGTTAAAATTTTTACTAGTTTCATTGAAAGAAATTGTGAATCTGGGGGTGCTGATTGACACCTACCTAAACATGAGCCAGCAGTGTGCCCAGGTGGCCAAGAAGGCCAATGGCATCCTGGCCTGCATCAGCAATAGTGTGGCCAGCAGGAGCAGGGAGGTCATTCTCCCCCTGAACTCTGCACTGGTTAGGCCACACCTTGAGTACTGTGTCCAGTTCAGGGCCCCTCAATTTAAGAAGGACATTGAGGTACTTGAACGTGTCCAGAGAAGGGCAATGAGGCTGGTGACAGGCCTTGAGCACAAGGCCTATGAAGAGAGGCTGAGGGAGCTGGGATTGTTTAGCCTGGAGAAGAGGAGGCTCAGGGGGGACCTTCTTGCTGTCTACAACTACCTGAAGGGTGGTTGTAGCCAGGAGGAGGTTGCTTTCTTCTCTCAGGTAACCAGCACCAGAACAAGAGGACACAGTCTCAAGCTGCACCAGGGGAAGTTTTTGCTTGAGGTGAGGAGAAAGTTCTTCACTGAGAGAGTCATTGGCTACTGGAATGGGCTGCCCAGGGAGGTGGTGGAGTCACCATCCCTGGAGGTGTTCAAGGCGGGTTTGGACATGGCACTTGATGCCATGGTCTAGTCTTGAGGTCTGTGGTAAAGGGTTGGACTTGATGATCTTTGAGGTCTCTTCTGAGCTTGGTGATACTGTGATACTGTGAATTATCCAAAATTCTATCTTTGCACTGTTATAATTTACAGGATAAGCTCCCATTATACCATCATAGTGTGAGTGTGTAAATGAGTTTTCCTGAAACTGAGAGGAATGTCCTTCTTCATGCTATAAAATCTTTGAATATTATGGGCAGCATGCATTTGAACATGTGGCTAATTTGGTAGGAAAAAAACAAGCCTTGTTTCAGTTTTTATTCCATGTGACCAGATAACAGCCAGACAGTTGCATAACTGTATACACCAGAGCTAGAAACCCATCACAATACTGAAGATCTGCTACCAACCAGTATTTGGGGCTCTTTATACAGTGAGAGTTGAATAGTGAACTTCTGCCATCTTTACGGAAAGATGAGGGCAAAGTGCGATGCCCATTTAGGAAAATGATTGCTTTTATTTCTCCCCATGCCTCGGTTTCGCATTACAGCTTGTGGAAAGATTGAATCTTATTTTCCTGTCCTCAAAGGTTAAATATTTACTTTCTGAAATGTTGCTATGATGAGACATTAAAGGCATCATTGTTGATGTCTTCAAGAATTACTTCAAGGTACACTAATGTGTGCCCTGAACAAAAGTGATGGTATGCAGAAAATGCATATGGTGGCAGCTTCACTATCTCTGCCTAGCTTGAGTATGTGGTGGGAATGGGCCTAAATTGAACAGCAAAGATATCATAATAACTTCTGAGTTAATCTCACACAATTTTTATCTCAGTTATAATTTTTTAGTTTTGGCAGGTTATTTTTTTCCCTTTTTGTTTAATTGGAAAAGTTGGAAAAGAAAGATAGGTAATTTGACGGAAAATATTTGAGTCTCTGCTCAAAGTCTCATGGCATCAGGGATTATTTCTTATGCTATTTTGCAATGCCTTCTGAGTAACCGAATTTAATTAATTGTTGTATTTTTAGGTGCATAATAACAGGTTATCTCTGATTCAACATGGACATGAATTATGTAAGTAAGGATAAAACAAGCAAACTCCAGAACTCTATCTCACAACCCACCTGTTTCTGATGTTTCACATACTTCTTTTTCCTTAAAAAAAAAAACCTTGTTCCTTGGGAGCATTATGTTTCTAACTAATCCCATTATGTTTCTAACTAATCTAACTAATCTTGTCCCTGCTGCTGACTTTATGCTGATTATCTGATGTTACGAACCAGCTGAGAACAAATTTTTCACTCAATGTTTTCAAAACAACATACATTAACTGATTCAGGCTGTACATCAACAAAACTGATGGTCTAATAAAAAATTAAAAGACAGAATCAATATAAGAGAGCTTTTATGTATTCTTGCTTTATATTTCCTTTTATGCAAAAAGTATTGCTAAGCATATTATGGAATTAAAGTATCAAAGGAGGAACACAATGCAAAGGAAAGAAATGAAGACGTAGAGAAAAGGGAAGCATGTTTTTTGAGGTTAGAATAGAGCTAACAAATCAATGAACCTGTGGGATAAAGGACGATAGCTCCAAATGTCAAGAGCTGCATTGACCTGTTTGAATGAGAACATTACAGCACAGGGCATGTAACAATATGCCAGTGCAAGAAAGGTTTCAGAAATGTCATCTGTCAACAAATCACACTACACACCTTTATTACTAGAGTCATCTAGTATCATGACCTTTTTGCACGCAGTGTCAGCCACTGTGTTGAAAGCACACTTAACATATGTGTTTTGGTTAATGGTCACCTCTGAAAACATTATTTTAGCAGAAAAAATATGATGATGAAAATACAGAATAAATGATCATGAAGTGCCTGAGCAAGCTGAGACAGTGCAACGTGGAAGTAAAAATCATAAATTTGTTCATGTTTTCTTCAAAATCTACAACTAATCAGTTTGGGAGGGTTAGGCTCTAGTGGAAACATGGGGCTGTTTTAAATAATATTCTGATAATCTTAGCATTGCATGACCTTGCAACTCCATGGCGTTTCACCTGAGCAAGGCTGGAGCTTGTTCAGGTGTGGCACAGCCTAAGGAAAGCTTTGGATCAGGTAATGTGTAGCACACACACCTGTGTGTTTGTGGGCCTGATCTTTCTCCAGTAACCCATTTGCACAGGTGTACAGTGGTCACTGCACACAATCACAATTAGAAATTGCAAAGTTATTTTGAGAGATGGTTTAAGATCCTCCAGCAGAAGTCTCAGGAGTTACACTGGAAAACATATACCAACTTTTCCAATTACTTCTTCCATCTAGCTGGAGTAGAAAATTGGTAATAATCTGTACAAGAAAACGGACTATGTCGGCAAACAAATTGACAATTATTCTTAATTCAAGATTAATTTATACCTGTAGTACACAAGGAACAGATTTGTTTTAATCATACCAGCCCCTCTAGTTGCAGATGAATGAGTCAAGTGTTTTCTGCTTCTTTTACCTTTCTTTCCCTTTGACTGATTGTTGCCATTTCAAGCCTTCCAGCAGATGTAGTCTGTGGAAAGGATCTGAGTTAGAAACATAATGTTCTCAGCATCCTTCCACTAGCGCTCTGTGAGGCAGCAGTAGCATAAGCAGTTGTGTCATGGGAAGAGCCCCTTGGAGGGAGGGAACACAGAGTGAACTCATTAGCAGTAAAGCTTCATGAAAGGCAGAAGGTGAACCCAGAAAATGCTGATTTACCAATGATGTTACATCAGCCAGGGATCTGACTTCATCACTTTACATTGAGTAGAGTCTATAGTTATACTCTATCATCTCAGATAAATAAACTTTGAAGCACATTGCTTTCACAGCATGTTGCCCTTTTCTGTCTAGTTTGCAGTTTTCCTGGTGCTCCTGAAAGTAATTTTGAACAATTCAGCCTCATTCTGCTAGGAGTAGAAGGCATCCACAGCTATTACATGGAAACAACACAACATTTGATGAAAGAGACAAAAATGTCTTGACCAATGTAAGACATGCAGACTGGATGTCTGTTAAGGCCAGTAACTTTCCACTTGGCTCATAGCAGTTTTTCAACTGCCACCAATTTCCTTCTCTCAGACAGCTGTTTATGATACTCTTTAGATCTCTGTCTGAGGTGGAGCCTCTGAAAAGTAATAAGACTAGAAAGTCTCAATGTCCTTAGAGACAGTGGTGTTATTACTTACAGAGCTGCATAAACTGGCAAGTGAATAAGGAGAGTTTTGCACTGCAGGTAGCTCTGCTGAACACTTCAAAAGTGCTCCTGGGAAGCATAACTCAGACAAGACATGACATTATATGTAATAGTGTTTTTCTGAGAGTCCCTTCTTGCTTTCAGGGGCTAATGTTATACCTGTAATAGCAGACATATTGTTAAACAATGGTCACCACCAAACATTTATTAAATTGCACGAGTCCAGCTTATCCTTGCTTTCTGCTTTGGGGTCTCCTTCTGGCAAGCTGTAACACGAATTGGAACAGAGATCCAGGTAATACACTTGGATGTGTAAGCAGCATGCTTGCTTTTCCACCCAGGCAAAGAGGCAGACCTCACAGGAATCAAGAGTTTTCATTCTGACAAGCTAAGGCATTCTCAGGAGTGGAAATCACCAAATATTTGATCCCAAATCCACAATATGATTTAGTTTCTATTTTCCTCTGTGAATCTCAGAAAAATAGACTTACTTCAAGATGGAAATTAAACATCTTGGAATAAAGAAAAAGTATAATTCTTGTCTTTCTGTTTGCGTTTTGTAGAAAAAAGGGATAATCTTGATCCATACTTTTGTTCTTCCATTGCTCAGCTCTATCCTTTCAGTCTCCACCTATGTGCTTAAGTTTTAACTCTTGGTTTAAAAAAGAAAGAATATTCAGAATGTGGTAGCAAGAAAGCTATCTGTTGTGTCAAGACCTCCACTTCTTCAGATTTGTTGGCTGTCACACTCAGGAAGCTCTTTTTCATTCCCAGCTTAGCCTGTACACTTTATTTGCTGAGTGCTAATTTATCACTTCTCAGTTTGAACACACAGTTATCAGGTCCTGGCTTGTGAAAAAGAATAAGCTTGAAGACCAAATTGTGAGAAGGCATTATTCTTGCAGAGCTCATATTCCTTAATCTGATTTGTGGATTAGCAAGTTTTTACAGGTATGCAATTGAAATCTTGGCTAGTGAGGACAGAAGGAAAGAAGGTCAGATATTGTGAAGCACCAAGGTTCCACCGAATTCAGTATACATTGCCTACATTAAACCTCCTGACCAGCAACTACTGTGTATTTCCACTAAATGTTTGTAACAAAATGCCTCTTTCTGATATGAACCTTGAGTCCCGCAGGGTTAAGACTGATTTGGAAGTAAAAATTATCAGTTTTGTGAGATGAAGGGAACGGTTTTGTCTTTAAGCCTGGATCTTCATTTTGAGAAGAATCTGAACTTCCTGTAAATCTTCAATGTTTCCCATTTACAAAGGTTGACTAATTTAAAATAAAAATTAATAAGGTACAAAAACAATATAAAAATTAAATTGTTCATCAGAAATATGGTTTGATAACCCTTCAGTCAGTGGATCCCCACAGTGACTGGAGAACCCTATAGAGAGCAGATACAGATGTTCATCAAATTTGGTAGTATTAGAAGATTTACATGAAGTAGAAAAAGTCAAATTACATTCTATTTAATTTTATCTAATTCATCATCACTAAGATGGAGGCTATGCAGCTTGATGGCAGAAGAGTGCCAAAATCTAAATGAAGATTTTATCTTTTAAGGAGTTGCTCTCTAAGAACAGGTTTACTGTTATGGCAGTGCATAATGTGAAAGAATATGTGGGCTTTGTAAGGGATCCTGCACTGACTATGCTAGTTCTAACAACCATGAATAGGAGTATTTTGGGGAAGTAGCAAGTGGAAGAAAGGGGCAGCATGAGACAGCTACAGTCTTTATGGTGAAAGGAAATGTGCAGAGTAGACATTTAGATATTAAGTAAATGTTCCAAAGAATTTCTGACTGGAGAGTAGAGGTCTGCATCACAGGCTATGTTCTTTACTTTCATGAAGATATTTGGTTTGCCAATTCCACTATATTGTAATTACAGCATTAATGTCATATGTACTAATGGCTACACCCAAACTAAGTTATAACCTTAGCTATTATGAATAGTTAAGCGATTTGCTGTCCATAGTTATGAGAAACCCTAAACTTATGTAAAAATCAGTGCCCATCCTGTAATCTGACCATTCATAAAAGTTTTCTGGGCAAAATTCAGTTTCAAACAACAGATGGTTCAATCTGTGTGAAGGTGAAAGGTAGGAAAGGTGAAGCAGCAAAAAAGCATGGTCAGAGGAAGAAAAGTCAGTTTGGAGGAACACTGGAGTTTGGATACGTGCTCACCCACTGGGTTTCTACAACAGTACATTTGTTTCTTGCCAGCTGTAATTGAAAAGCACAGTACCTGACAATCTACAAGACAAGATTCTTTTTTCTAGGACCTGAGCCAGGTCACCTTCCCTTGTTTAAATCTCATGTCATTTCTCTGTCTGACAGCTTTCTGATTTCCTTTGTCCTGTGGTAAGGATGGAAACCTGAGACACCTTTGTTCAGACAGTGCAGTTAGCACTTGTGGCCTCATCTGGATTCCCCAGGCCTATTGCCAGTCAGAGATAAGAGAATCTAAAGTGCTTTCACTAAACAAGAATTTGACCAATAAATTAATTATTAATATTAACTTGAACCAAAGCTTTTTTAATAAAGAAAGAAAGGGAGACCAGAAAAGGTTGTGGGAAACATATCTGCTGATTATTTTTTCTTTCTAATGAGAATGAAGAGTGACTCAGGAAGAACCTTGTGGAAAGAAAGAAGCAAAGTTCACAACCATCTGTTTTCCTTTATTCTCATCCAGCTCCATGTTTCATACTAGGGGAAACCACGACTTTCCTTGATTTATTTCTTACAGTTGTGGCATATGTGAGAAAAGATGATGTCAGACATCCGAGGTGAGAAGAGCATAGCTCCTGTAATTGATGTTGTGAAGAGATCACTGGTGTCCCTGATAAAGGGAGTCTTCAGCATCTAAAAACCTGCAGAGCTAACATCTCATTTCGTTGCTACTACTGTTTGAAACTGAGAAAAAGCAGTATTGTTGCTGCAGTTCAAAGATTAGCTAATGATTGTTGGAGTCTTTCATTACCTTTTATCAGAATGCGATGCATGCTTTTTTGATCGATGCACATTCTAAATGCAGGCAAATCATCTGGTGGAGAGAAAAATTACCCCATGACCTAATGTCCTGTCACTGATACACAACTAATTATATGAGCACTGATCCATATAACATCCGTTATGTGAATTTGAATGCCCATCTGTTCACTCCAGATAAATTGTGACACTGATAGTTCCACATTAAGAAATTCGTATTTTAAAACCATCCTTGAAGAGCAGAAACCCATTTCAATCCCCCTAGATCAAAACAAAACAAAAATCTAAACCCAAACAAACCCCCAAAAAATGACCACTTCTCCAAAAAATGCAGGTTCATAAGTTCAAACAGTCTCTTCACTGCCAGATAAAGCACACCAGGACTCAAGGGAATAGGTCATAGCATAAGCAATGCCTAGCAGTTATAAAGAAGTTATTATTCTTTACCTAACCTTTTGATCTTAAATAAGCCTGTAAGAAATACTGAAATGTTCAATTCATCTTGTGCAATGTTAGATACGTGGATGCTTGTATCTGGGCTAATCATTCTTCCAGCGAATGATTCCTTTGACCTATTTTGGATGTCTACTTTAAGATAACACAAATTTACCCCTGAAATGTTTATTTATTTCTGCTTCTTCAGATCTCCAATTGAGTTTAGTAGTTGAGATTGCTGTAGCCACTGTAGATATCTGTATTTGGGAGGATCAATTGCACCTTCAGCTAATTTGCAGGGAAATTGATTAATTTTATATGTCACATCTCTTTTAACAACATTTTCTTTTGGCTGCAGCCTAATTCTTCTCAGATTCTTTTAATCTTTATCTTTTGACAATTCCTCACAAACCAATGTAATTACAATTTTTGCTAGCGCCGTTCCTCTATTTGAGCCAGAGTAAATAATCCAAAGAACTTTCATTATTTTGTGCTTGTATCACTGTCAGCACTCCCACATGCAACATGTGTCCTAAGACTACTTTAGTGAACTACACTAGAAATCTTCTTGCAAATCTTAAGATGTATTCTTTAAAACATTTAACTTTCTGTAATTTTACAATATATCTATTAAATTCTGAGTAAGGAATTTTTTAAAACAGATGCCATTAATTTATGTATCTAAAGTAAATGTATGGGTACTTTTTTTTTTTTTTTTTGTCTTTAGTCTAGCAAGTTCAGCAGCATATTTTGAAACATTCATCATCAACTGGTGGCATGTGTGAAGTGTATTAATTATAGGGTAACCATTGCAACATTTTACTTCTACTGCTACATTACATTAATAGACACTCAACGTTGTTGAATAAAGTCAATGGAGTCATATCAATGACACATTTTAATTTTGATAAGAGCGGAACTAGCAACTACACTGTATGTTTCATAAGGAGAATTCATGATGTTGTTTATTATTGGCATGATTTCAAATGATCTTATTATTTAAAGATAGAATCATAGAATCATAGAATGGTAAGGTTGGAAGGGACCTCAAGGATCATCTAGTTCCAACACCCTGCCATAGGCAGGGACACCTCCCACTAGTACAGGTTACTCAAGGCCTCGTCCAACCTGGCCTTGAACACCTCCAGGGAGGGAGCAGCCACAACTGCCCTGGGCAACCTATTCCAGTACCTCACCACCCTCACTGGAAAGAACTTCCTCCTAACATCTAGTCTAAATCTCCCCTCTGCCAGTTTAAATCCATTGCCCATAGTCCTGTCATTGCAAGACCTTGTCAATAGTCCTGGAGAAGAGAAGGCTTTGAGGAGACCTGATAGTAGCTTTCCAGTATCTGAAGGGGGCCTACAGGAAGGCTGAGGAGGGATTATTTACAAGGAAGAAAGGAGAACGAGCTAACCTTGTCATGAGTTTATGAAGAGATAGCAGAATTATGGGATTGAATAACAATCTTCCAGTCCCCAGACGACTCTTTTTAACCTTATAGTTCCCAACCTGGGACACCATGTTTAGTGAGGTGAAGAGGCTAAGGAGAGATCTATCGGTAGCCATCAGCTACTTGTAGGGTACTTAGTTGTGGCATATGAGACAGAATCCATTGAATCTAGTCAGACTTAGACACTTGAACTTAGTGGTCTGAATTTACCATTGAATCTGTCTCTTGGAAAATGTATCAGAGAATGCTTGTCATTCTCTGATTGTTCTGTTTTCCTTCTCTCCTGGCTAAGATTGTTCTCTTTAATAAACAAATTTCAATAACAATTGTATTTTATTTCAATTAAATATATAAATAAAACTGTATTAAAATGTTATGAAACATATTATACCTAAGTTACATCAATTCTACATACGGATAATTGGAATGAGGACAGTTTTAAGTTTTCTTACTTAAAAAAAAAAACCCAACAACCAACTTTTTTTTTAATTGATACTTAATGTAATGTCTCCCTTGCAAAAGTAGTAAATGTTCATCTTTTTGTGATGGTATGAATAGCTTAGCATAATCTGTCAAATTCCATTATTACTTCTGAATGATTTACTAATATTGGTTTCTCCTGTGTGTAGGAGTTTATGAATAACCAAGTTGATGGAGAGGTAAAATATAATATAGAATAAAATCACATAATAGAATCCTAATGCAGCAATCAAATGTCGGTAATAAAAGAGAGACATTTTGAAATATCCTTACCTACTCAGAGCAAATCAACCCAAGAAAGTATTTTACAAGTCTTACTTATGATAAAAAGGACAAAAATGCCTAAATGTTTGGGTTTGGTGCTTTCTTCAGACAATGTGGGTACTTTAACTGGCCTCCAGCTGTCTCCTCAGAGAGGCACAGAGCTACTACAAGGCTGTGTCATCTTTGCAAACCCTGTGGTGGCTATTCCAAGGCTATGGCAAAAGTCATCAATATCTTACCTGTGAGACCCTTTGTCTAATAGACTGAGCTGAATGGCTGCCTAATTTTGTTCAATATATTGCCTAGATCTCTGCAGGCTGTGATGGAGCTTGAAATCACTGTTCTGGCATTTAACATAAAATTAGATTGTTACATTTGAGATTAATTCTGCTTCTGTGCCTTATGCCTTATGTATCTATGTAGGAGGCAGGAATGTAGATGCAGGTGTTAATAGCACTGAGGATATACTAGGGCATGCTTCTTGGTAAGACAGAAGGCATGGGAGATCAGCAGAGAAATGCAGGAGTATTGGCAGGAAACATGTATATAAAACTCAAGTCTTAGACCCTTCTAGAAAACATTTCACTTTGTGAATACCTCATTTGTTACATGTGTACACCAAGAAGTATCATCTGTATTCACTAATATCCTGGGGAGAAAATAAGGAAACTTAAAATCCTCACATACAGTGCACTGTAATACCTAACACAGTATATCAACCACTAAGATCATTCTGCACAGGGCAGATTGTATAATTTGTTTGATTTGAATCTACCTAGTGATTGAAACTTGGTATCATCTGCTTGAGATCATCTACTTGAGTTATATTGTTTGAAAGACTATTAAGCAGCAAATGCAATCATTGTTTGTTTGATATACGTTATGGGTTGACAAGGAAAAAATGCTTTTAGCAGGAGAAAAAGTGGTAGTGTTTGCTAGTGCTGATCACAACTTTTCCAGTCAAAAGTATTTCAGGCAGACAAATTCAATTTTCCCAAATTCCTATACATATCAGGAGATGAGAGAAAAAAGACCTAGAGCCAAAATCTGAGTAACGGTGGTTTAAGGACCACACAGCATTTGTATTGAAATCCTTGGGGTTGCAGAATATTGTCCCATGGTGCTGAAATCACTAACTGATATGATTGTGCAGCCTCTGACTATAATCTGTGCAAAATAATTTAGGGAAGTCCCTTGAACACACATCCATCCCATATTCATGTTTGGAAGCTGAGAAAGTGGCTGGATTGGTAGATAAATAGATCATTTTAGAAGTATCTAAACAACAAGTCTGAAAGATCTCTCTGTACCTCCTTGGGAACTCCTACCTGGAGGAGCAACCCCATGATCTGTGCTGTGGCTGATGCTTTTAAGTAGGTTCATAAATGGCCTGGATGATGAGAATCAATCTCCCTCAGAAGATTATAGAGAATGACTGGCACACTGGATAGCAGAACTTCAGAAATTCCATGAGAAACTTAAGAAGTGGGCTATAAAGTTCAAGAAGAGGAAGTATTAAATTTTTCACCTGTGAAGAACGAGCTCCATACATTAGGAACTGATTGGATGGGTAGCATCCTGCTAAAAAAACACCTAGAGGATAAAATAAAACTCAGCAAGAACCAGCAGTATGCTTGCACCACAAATAAGTTAAACTACATATTGGGATTTGTTAGGAAGATCATTGTGGATAAAGCAGAAGTTATACATCACAAAGTGTTGATAAAGTCACACCTGGAAAATCTATGTCTACTTTCTGGTCACCCCAGTCCGAGAGTGACCTGGAGAAAAAGAATCCAGGTAAAGAGCCTGATCTGGAAGATGAAGGTCACTGGAATGTGATCTACCAGGCTGGAGTAGGTACCCATATGTGATGGATTTAAAGAGCCGACAGAGTAAAGCTCTCAAATGAATTGGAGAAAAAAAACCAGAATTATATAGAATCATAGAATCATAGAATGGTAAGGTTGGAAGGGACCTCAAGGATCATCTAGTTCCAACCCCCTGCCATAGGCAGGGACACCTCCCACTACTACAGGTT
>VWZE01008911.1:153493-176644 GCA_013396675.1 Eubucco bourcierii | reverse complement strand
TTTTCCAGTTTGGTGACCAGGATGTCATGTGGGACAGAGTCAAATGCCTTACTCAGGTCCAGGTAGATGACATCAGCTGCCCTTCCCTTGTCCACTGTCGCTGTGACTTCATCATAAAAAGCCACTAAATTTGTCAGGCAAGATCTGCCCTTGGTGAAGCCATGCTGGTTCCCACCAATCACCTCTGGTTTGTGGAGAGAGTGTTACAGACAGAAATTACAAAGCAGATACAGAATCCATAAGTGAACCCCCTGAATTTTCCCTCAACCCAAAACTAAAACTATCATCCCCTCCCCTCCACACGCCTCTGCAATCCAAGAGGCCTAAGCACAGCCTCTGGAGGCCCCAAACCAGGCCTATCCTTACATATTTGTCCTGATAATGCAGCTCCTGTCCAACATAAGGCTGGAGGGGGAAGAAAGGAGAACGAGCTAACCTTGCCATGAGTTTATGAAGAGATAGCAGAATTATGGGATTGAATAACAATCTTCCAGTCCCCAGACGACTCTTTTTAACCTTATAGTTCCCAACCTGGGACACCATGTTTAGTGAGGTGAAGAGGCTAAGGAGAGATCTATCGGTAGCCATCAGCTACTTGTAGGGTACTTAGTTGTGGCATATGAGACAGAATCCATTGAATCTAGTCAGACTTAGACACTTGAACTTAGTGGTCTGAATTTACCATTGAATCTGTCTCTTGGAAAATGTATCAGAGAATGCTTGTCATTCTCTGATTGTTCTGTTTTCCTTCTCTCCTGGCTAAGATTGCTCTCTTGGGAGGAATTACTATGGAGTCAGCAAAGTTTAACTGGAAATACGATACGCATTTTAATAAGGACAGTCGTTTTACAATGAGAGTAAATAAATGTTCAGAGAATCACAGAGTGCTTCAGGTTGGAAAAGACCTTTCAGGTCATCAAATCCAACCTTTAACCAAGTACTGCCATGTTATCACTAAACTATGGGCCTCAGCACCACATCTCCTTGGCTTTGAAACCTCTCCAGGGATGGGGACCTCACCACTGGGCAGCCTGATCCACAGCCTTGGCAAGAAATTGTCCTTCATAGAATCATAGAATCATAGAATGGTAATGTTGGAAGGGAATTTTTTTTATTGATATAGAGGATGCAAACTCCATTTGAAATCTGTATGGTTCAATACCTGTCTATAAAGACATGCTCTAGTTTACTTAGGAGCAGTAGGTCCAATTCAGAGATGCAAAACTGAAGTTTATGATTTTTTTCGAGTCATAACAACTGATCATCTTCATTCTAACTGGCCCTAAAATGGGAGATTGATTCTCCTTTACAGAAAAGTTTGGTTGTTTTTTTTTTTTTTACACTGTCACTGTGCAAAGTAATCTTAATGCAGGCATAAGGCTGCAAACATATGCAAATAGGTAAATTTTATTTAGAAGAAAGTATTAATAAAGAAAGCAAAATAAACAAACCAGAAAAACTCTAAAAAAGTCAAGAGACAATTCAAGAACACCTACTGCACTTGGGGCTAGTATTCCAATGCTTTGAAGAATACTATCATAAAGGATAGTTTCTGAGAAGTTTCTTTTCCTCAGCCTGGAAAAGGGAAGTGGGAGGAAGTGCTGTCAAAGTAGATATAATAAATATCTGGTGAATAAACAGTGTCAAATATCTATACAGATTGGAAAAAGCACGTTGATTGGTTCTTTAAACACAGTCTTCAGTAAAAAAATATCTGGTTATGGTAAAATGTCATGATGTTTGGCAGGGTCATGAACACAGCAAGTCCCCAGGAAAAATCCCAGAAGTCCTTCCCTAAAGGGCTCTTTGAATCCAACTATAATGTTACATGGGTGCAGGAGCATTTCTTTGAGCATCCATAAAACATTGCCATTGGTGCAGATGAGGGCATTTAAGTGAAAGGGTGTTCTGAGAACACAACAGCATTAGTCAGCCCAGAGCAAACAAAATGTTATGGAAATGACTAATTATGACACAAGCAGTGAGGATCATTGATAATCTACAGCAATCACACTTGGAGTGTGTAATTATGCTAAATTCTTACACGCACATTCAAACATACACATGCCCAGAATCAATCTGTTGCAAAAGTGCTGCTGGCCAAAACCTTTTTTTGTGTGACTACTACAAGACACTAACAGAGAAGTCAGATTTACTCTTTTGCATAGTTAATTGCAAAATATTAGTATTTAAGTGACCTGAAATAAATTTAAGAGAGAGAACTTGAAGTTTTGCAGCAGTTATTTACTCCTGATGAAAAAGTGCATCTCTGAATTTTTACGTAAACATGTGAAACCCACAAAATGCTTCTAAAACTGTTTTCTAGAGAATGCAGATCACTGATGTGTTCTGTCATGGTAAACACTAGGCAAGGCTAGGCAAACACTGCCTTTCTGGGATAAATCCTGTGCTTTCTCAGCAACACATTTGAGAGGCACTTAAGGATGATGGCCTCAGTCACCTTCTAATGTCAGACAAAACAGACGGAAAGTGGCAATACTATGAAATGACACCATTTCTTTCCATCTCCTATGCCAGGAAAACATTTTCTTTATGTTGGTTTATTTGGGCTTTTGTTTCATTTACTATTGAGAGGAACCCAAGGCACTAAACAAAAGGTGTAGGATGATTGGGAGAGAGCTTACATATTGAAAATTCCTCTATGGCCTCACCCCAGACCCCAAGAATTATGACTCTTCCAAATTTATTGTGGTCAAATGAAGAGATATAGTTTTTATATTTAATAAAGATACACATTTCCACCCTCAAAGCATATCCAATGAATTTCTGGGTATGAAACTGGAACTATTGACTCCGTTTGATGTTGTGATCTGTGAAGCCTCTTGGTAGTTCACACATGAAGTAGATCATCAGAGATGCACAATTTGAGATCTGAAAGGGGCATACAAAAAAACTGGGGAGGAACTTTTTAGGATATCAGGTAGTGACAGGACTAGGGGGAATGGAGCAAAGCTGGAGGTGGATAGATTCAGACTGGATGCAAGAAGGAAGTTCTTCACCATGAGAGTGGTGAGAGCCTGTAGTGTGTTGCCCAGGGAGGTGGTTGAGGTCCCATCTCTGGAAGTGTTTAAGGCCAGGCTGGATGAGGCTCTAGCCAACCTGATTTGGGTAGGGTGTCCCTGCCCATGGCAGGGGGGTTGGAAATAGATGATCTTTATGGTCCCTTCCAACCCTAACTGATTTTATGATTATATGATTTTGTGTGACTTCAGTTCTTCATAACTTTAATTCATTGAAACTTAACTATTAGGAAATACTACATATACTAATCATCAGTATCTGTGTGGTAAAAACTTGTGAAGCCTGTTGCCTTCTTCCTTCTTATTGTTAACAAAATAATAATTAAAAAAAACCCCACATCTATTATACTTGCTTAAAAGCCTGATACAATTATGTGGCTTAAAACACAATTATACTGAATAATTCATTTAATTCAGCTTTAATTTTACCAGAATGTTTTACAATGACCAAACTGGAACAGGTGATCCAAATCTGCATCTACTTGTTGCCTTTGCTGTGTGAAGTACTGGATGAATTTAAAATACTAGAAAATAGCTTTATAGAGCTTCTTTCACTTGTCTCATCATCCAAATTTCTTGCACAACCACCGCCCTCTTCCCCCACCCTATTAACCATGTTTAACATGATACCTAATTAAAGGTGAATCTAAAGCCAAGTGGTGGTTATTCTGCAAAAGATGGCACCTAAGGGCAAGATGTTATAAAACTTGGCTTGCTTTACTGCTTTATGGAGTATTTAAGTGAGACTCTGCAATGGCTCTCTTCATTGCTAACATGAGCTCCTGAGAAGAATGCACAATATGATTCCATTTTTCTCCTTTCCATTTGTCTTTTAAATTATATAAAAAGGCATGTCCTGCTCAATCTGCTGTTATGCTGAGACTAAGATCTGTCCTGCTGATCGATATTGTCTCCTGCTTTAACTGCTCCTTCCCATTTACTCTCAATTGCCTTTGGGGAAGGTGACAGCTTTTGGCTCTGGGTTTGCACAACTTTTCTCAGACTGCAGCTCTGCTACACAGTCATGCCTCTCAGTTATTGCAGTAATGCAAATGATCCCCGCATAAAGAAGGAGGTTTTCCTCTTTTTCAGTGAACCACCGCTGATATAGGAGATATTGATATAGGGGAATGAATCTGTCTTGATGTAGTTTATCGTTTAAATGAAGTTAATTGAGAGAATTATGATTGTTGCCCTTAATCGCTGTATCACACTATCACCAAGGTTGGAAGAGATCTCAAAGATCATCAAGTCCAACCTGTTACCACAGACCTCAAGACTAGACCATGGCACCAAGTGCCACGTCCAAACCCACCTTGAACACCTCCAGGGATGGTGACTCCACCACCTCCCTGGGCAGCCCATTCCAGTAGCCAATGACTCTCTCAGTGAAGAACTTTCTCCTCACCTCAAGCCTAAACTTCCCCTGGCACAGCTTGAGACTGTGTCCTCTTGTTCTGGTGCTGCTTGCCTGAGAGAAGAAAGTAACCTCCTCCTGGCCACAACCACCCTTCAGGTAGTTGTAGACAGCAAGAAGGTCTCCCCTGAGCCTCCTCTTCTCCAGGCTAAACAATCCCAGCTCCCTCAGCCTCTCTTCATAGGGCTTGTGCTCGAGGCCTCTCCCCAGCCTCGCTGCCCTTCTCTGGACACGTTCAAGTACCTCAATGTCCTTCTTAAATTGAGGTATTCAGAACTGGACACTGTAAATAAGTCTGTAAGCAGATCCAGGGTGCATTTACATTAACATTGTCATTTGGGTAGGGAATGTGATTCTAAAGTGAATATAAATTATCATGCATAGGCTGACGTCACAGAATGGTCTCAAGAGGACAGAAACAGGATTTTTTTTGAGTAAAATTAAACCAGGAAAGGCATTCCATGGGGGGGCCTGGTACACCAGAACTTTGAATGGACATTTAGTTCATGTGACCAGAGTAACCACAGTCTGGCGTAAAACCTCCAAGGCACACACACTGTGGATGCTCACAACTATTTCACTCTGCAGGCTTACTGCCATTGAACAATGACAGTCTTTCACACATACAAAGTTCTAGATAAAAACTTGATAAATATCAAGGACATCTATGCACAAGAAAAAATATCTGGAAAAACTTCTAAGGAAGGAGTAGTTTTAAAGATATAGGAATCAAATGTACATAAAGTAAGTTCGATGACAATATTGAGCTAGGAAGAGCTGTGCACTGCCCTGAGGACAGCAACCTCACAGAGAGGTCTGGATAGACTAGAGGCTGGGCAATATTAAGTATATGAAATTAACAACAACAAGTGCTAAAATCTCCACCTGGGGAGAAGTTATGGTAAACTGGGGAACAAAAGACTAGAGAGCAACCCTATAGAAAGAAATCTAGGGGCTCGGATTGTTGGCAGATTGAATGTGAGTCAGTATAGTACCCTGGCAGCCAAAAGGGATGTAGTATCCTGGAATGAATCAAGCAGAACACAGCTAGCTTGTTAAGGGAGGTGATTGTTGACTCTGCACTGAACTGGTGAAGCCTCACTTGGAGTTCCATATGCAATTTCTGGTGCTTCACTATAAGAAGGGCAACCAAGATGGTGAAAGGTCTTGAGGCTGTCTTACAAGGAGCAGTTGAGGCCACTTAGCTTGTTCACCTTGGAGAAAAGGGGGCTGAAGGCTGACCTTATCACAGCCTACACAGCTTCATCAAGGGTGGGCAGAGGAGGAGGTGATTTTCTCTCTCTGGTGACCAGTGAGAGGACATGAGGAAATGGAATGAAGGTATGTCAGGAAAAGTTCATACTGGACATTAGAAAAATGTTCTCTACTGGAACAGGCTACCCAGAGAAGTAGTCATGGCACCAAGCCTGTCAGAGTTCAAGGAGTGTCTGGATGACACCCTTAGTCGTATGATTTAATTCTGGGTAGTACTGCAAGAACAGAAAGCTGGACTCTATGTATTGGTCCCTTCCAACTTAAGATATTTTATGGTTCTACAGTTCTGATTTTGACCAAAACCATGCTGCTTATCTTTGTCATTATTCCTAATCCGACAGTGCCATGTGAATAGTATAAGACAGTAATTGAGGTAGTTTTGCGATACACGCGTAGCTTTACAATCAAACCCTTGCAAAAGGAGAAAGGGATGGTTTAATGAAAGAGTTTAAGTATTTCTAGCTTCTAACACCCAAAGTCTTTGTTCACTGTCACATCAATGACAGAGATGCCCTCTTAGTTACAGGTATTCTTGTCAGATTTCATCTTCCTTCCATCTATGTATTTAGTGTTTTCTTTTTCTCCCTGTGATATTCATGATTCACCTATAGAACAGGTAGCACATCAGAAATGCTTGAGCTTGCTGTTTCTCAATTCTGATTTGGAAGGACTGACTTCAGAAGGATGAACATATTGTAACTGCTGTACATAAATTGAATTCTTGGCATAACTCCTAATTTTTAAGTATGCATTTTTATCTGTGTCTCTATATAAGTCTCTCTAGGTATCAGTATAAATATACATGGAAGTAGGAAGCTCTAGTCCCTTTCTACTTTAAAATTGACCATCTGGAAGATTTTGCCCAGAACAGATGCTGTGTTTCTTTTAAATTAACATTTTAATTACTGTCCTGGAGCAAAAAATTGTGAAATATTTCTAGTAACATATTAATTATAATGTTGCTATGCAACCATGTTGCCTTTTTGTGTACAGTCATCCAATAGTCTATTGATTTTTATTTATAGTTCATTAAGAAGGCTTTGTTGCACTTTATATTGTCCTTTCAAGGGCCATATTCAAGGTGAATTTGTTGTCCTTATCTTTTATTTCATTGATTTCTCTCTGCAAATCACTTCAAGAGAACAAATCAAGAGCACTTATTTGGAACATGTGAGTGCAATATCTTCTGCTCAATGGGTATTTTCTTTCCACTTTAAAACAAGACAAGAATGAATTGTTTCTCATCTAAACTCAAAATTGTGGTGCTTATTGGAATGTGCATTTGATTAAAGTCCTGAAGCCATATATGTTCAAGAACTCTCTTCCCAAAAGGGAGGCATAATGGTAGTTTTACTCTTCACTGTAGTGCAGTATGTCTATAAAGGGACATGACCTGAACGTGAGCAGCTCAGTTAATCTCACCTTGCATACAGATGCTCCCAGTGATAACTCTCTCAAAAGGGTCAGTTATCAGCCAGGGCAAGCTAGAGATCTTACAGAAATCTGACATGAATGAACTTGTAGCTTGGGTCGTGGGCAGATTCTCTGGAGTACTGCCAAGCAACAGTGATCAGAAATTAATTATCAGGCCCTCTTGACCTAACCCACACTCTGTTTGCATTTTGAGCCCATGAGAAGTGAATATTTACATTTACTCCAAGAACTGTGATCTGGAAAGAACATGAAATACCCCAAAATTATTATTATTAAACTTTGTTAAAAAGAAGAGTACTGGGATGATGAAGTTTTTCTTCAAGAATGTGAAAAAGAGGTTGAAAATGCACCTAGTTTCTATGGCAAAAATGGTAAGCACAGCAGAAGGAAGGTCAGACTGATCAAGAAATATGTTAAAGGATACAATAGTTCTTTGTAACATATACACAACTCATAATACAAAAGCTTCGAGATAGCTCTATCATAACATACACGGACATAGATTGTCTGATTACAAACATACCTTGCCAGCATCAAGAAGCTGAGTGATGAATGGCAGGGAAGTATTTTAATAGAGGCATTTGTCAAGAAATGTCCTGGATATGAGAAAGAAGTGGATGACAATTCTGTCTCCTTAATGTGTGCTATACAAATTGGAGAGTAAATTAATGCAATTGTTCTGGTGTTGCCACCACTGTAATGCATTTCCTAAAAATCCAAAGGTAAATCCACATGCAGTATTGACTTGAAAATTGAAAAGGGTATGTTACAATTAGGTAAGTTAGGGTTGAGTTTTCCATCATAATTTTAATACAGATTGGGTAAATAAACAAGAATCTATTATGCCATGTCATCTATTGCAGCATTTCTGCATAAATTAAAGTTTTCATAAATTCTTTTGCTGTCACACTTAGTTTTCCCAAACCGTCTGAGGGCAAAGATGTCCATAAGCCTAGAGAAAGCCACTGCTTTCCAGCATACAGGAATCCTTCCCAGAGTGGCTGCTCTTCTTGTTATCTATGAAATTAAGAAATACTATCATTTTCTGTGAAGTCTGAAATGAAATATTTCTATAGTAGATCAGGAGAGGATCCAAAAACCTCCTGGCCATTTCAGTTCTGGCTTCTGGTAGTGTATTTTCAAGGTCTCTGGATACAATCCAGTCTTTCCATCCTCAGATACTACATAGTTCTTGTATCCCTGCTAGACTGAAGCAGGGAGAAAGCTCAGGTGGAAGTCCTCCAAGCCCTCTTATGTTTATACAGGCTGCTGCAGAAAGGATTTGGCTAAATGTCGCTGCCATTTAAAAGTACCAAGGGGTTAAAGCTGGTATTATAAATGTCATTTACAGGGGAAGTATGCCAGATAAATGCTAATCTGCTCCTTAAGCACTCTCCAGTGATTTCCATAAGCACTCTTCAAAGAGTAAAACTAAAAATATCATTGTATGATAATGCAGACACTCTTCAACCAGTGTGGTTGTAAGACCCCTGGCCTGAAGCTATGCAAAGCAAGGGAGTCCCTACCGCCATCTACGGATAAACTGTGAGGACAGATACACAGAGTTTTCTTGTTACTTAGAAATCCCTCAAGTACCATTTTGAGAAGCTGGCAATTTTTGCACAGGTTTGGAATTATTAAGGAGGTGAATCTGAAATGAGGTGTGAGGAGACTTACCTAGACAGAAAAGACAGCTATTGAAAGCAACAAACTAATTTAGAGAATATCAGCATATTTCCAGACAAATTATCTGAATTTTAGTCCCTTCCACTGAAGATGTAACAGAAATATGCTATAGAAACGGTTTGTCTGGAAAGGGAATTCTAATGAGGCTCTTTAATGAAGCTGCAGATGTCAGCAGTAGAAGTCAGGGATCTCAGATGAGGACTTCTTCATTGAAGAGCCCAATGAGAGATAAAGTAATGTAGTTTGTTTATGTAAAAGTTGGAGTTTTCAGGATACAGTAGTGTTTTCACAAAGAGAAAACAAATTAACATTTAAGTCTACTGTAGGATCAGTCTTGCTCACTACCGATTTCATGTTCATTAGCACTTGTTTGAAGCCCCTGTCCTCCTTTTCTCAGTGTAGTATCTGTTGCTAGCACACCAAAACAAGATAGGGAATTTGGTATCTGGAAATGAAAAGAAGCTGAGGGCCTTCTTGCATGCCACAGCCATCTCAACACCTTGTACGTACACTCTGTCTCTCTTCCTAATCACTACGATGTTTTTGCTATTATGAATAAATAAAATCTAAAAATATGTAAGAAGTAGTGATAGGATACTGCTGTGTGACTGCACCACACCTGTATTCCTCTGTCTAACAGGAAACCATTTTCATTTGTTGCAGAGGCCAGGGCAACCCTCTTAGTTACATTTGGCCCATCTCCATGTCTCTCAGGAGTCCCACATTGCAATTACAGCAACCCAGCACACCAAACAGGTGAGTGTGCCACAAGACTCATGAAGAGGAACACAAACCACTCTGCTTCTCAAGACCTGGGAACTGCCACTCTAGGCTTCAGCCTTTACTTGGCAAAGTCCTGCTAGAAAGCACATATATGTCCATCTTAAATTCGCTTTACAAATTTGTTTTTACTTTCTGAATACTCATTAATCTTTCCATAAATACATTGATCCATAAATTAATGCAGAAAAATATTCCCTAAAGGGGAAAACTTTATTGATCAGAATATATTAAATCAAAATATTATTTTTTCTGGTTTAAAAATATTACTCTGATATTTGTTGTGGCCTGAAATATCTGTATTAAACAATAAGATACATTACCATCACAAACAGTGAATGAAAAAAAGGGCAGTTATCTTCACCAAAAAAATAAAGAAGAAAGAAAATGAGAAAAGGAATTAGAATAAGGGACATTTAAAAAAGAAATTAGCCTATTACTTATTAAATGTCCAAATAACTCTTAGTAGCTTATTCATGGGTAAACAGATTTCAGTAAATTAAAAAAAAAAAAAAAAAGGCTAAAGGAAGACTACAAAAAGAAACACATTTATTTAATCTTTAAAATGTTTGCCACTTATTCAAGAGTAACAATTTAAAATCTTGTCTTAAACTGAAAACAAAACAAATAATGACTTTAGTTGAAACAGTCAAGGGATTTTATAGTCACAAGTAAGTAATACATTTTTGCTGAGGATTTGCATACCATCTTACCTAGAGTAGGGTAGACAAACACAAGAAGGACAAGGAAGTGTTGGAGCGGGTCCAGAGGAGGGCCACAAAGATGACCAGAGGGCTGCAGCAGCTCTGCTATGATAACAGACTGAGAGAGTTGGGGTTCTTCAGCCTGGAGGAGAGAAGGCTTCGAGGAGACCTGATAGTAGCCTTCCAGTATCTGAAGGGGGCCTACAGGAAGGCTGGGGAGAGACTATTTACAAGGTCTTGCAAGGACAGGACAAGGGGCAATGGGTTTAAAATGGCAGAGGGAAGGTTTAGACTACATGTCAGGAGGAAGTTCTTTCCAGTGAGGGTGGTGAGGCACTGGAACAGGTTGCCCAGGGAGGTTGTGGCTGCTCCCTCCCTGGAGGTGTTCAAGGCCAGGTTGGAGGAGGCCTTGAGTGAGCTGTACTAGTGGGAGGTGTCCCTGCCTATGGCAGGGGGTTGGAACTAGATGATCCTTGAGGTCCCTTCCAACCTTACCATTCTATGATTCTATGAAGTGATCAGGTGAACAGGTGACAGATGAAGAGAAAATGGAGACAGTGACAAGTGGTGTCCCTCAGGGGTCAGTGCTGGGACCAGTGCTGTTTAACATCTTTGTCAGTGACATGGACAGAGGAATGGAGTGCACCCTCAGCAAGTTTGCAGATGACACCAAGCTGTGTGGCACAGTCGACTTGCTAGAGGGCAGGGATGCCATCCAGAGGGACCTGGACAGGCTGGAGAGTTGGGCCCAGGCCAACCTGATGAAATTCAATAAGGCCAAGTGTAAGGTCCTGCACCTGTACTAGTGGGAGGTGTCCCTGCCTATGGCAGGGGGTTGGAACTAGATGATCCTTGAGGTCCCTTCCAACCTTACCATTCTATGATTCTATGATTCTATGATTCTATGAAAATGTTTGCTGGGTTTTTTTTTTACCAAAAACTAAGATTATTCACAGAATGTAATACAAGTTTATTTATTATTTTTTAATATTGTGTTCTAGCCACAGTTCTATGACTTCATAGGCTGGATATTCGTTTGCATATAAGGTAACCAGCAGCACACTTCAGTTGCTCCTCAAGAAGTAAGTGACAACAGGAGGTATATAAAATACATAAGGAGTCCTGCAGCCATGCCTGGAACCATACCAATGGTATGTAATGATGTTTGAATAGTAGGACACTACTAAAAGTGAGAAGCACTTTGAGGACCTGTCAGAACCTGAAATACTGGGTTGATCTTGCCTAAATTTAGAGTCATGTAACATAACTATGTACACCTCTGGTAGTATCTGGACTGTCTTCACGGCCAATGGAAGTACTCCTCTTTGTGGTGTAATTTACCATAATACTTCATTTCAGAGATCTCTTTGAAGATGAGATGAAATATATGTTTGGAGAATGTTACTATTTAAGGCAACTGAGGCTGAGTAGCTCAGGTATAGAAGTCACTGATAAGATGAATCCCATCTAAAGCAGATGGCAACCTTAAATATTTGAAAGCATCGACATCCACATAAATCTGTACTTTTTTATGGAAGTAATTATTTTTTGCATTTCAGGGAGTATTCATGTACACAGATATTAGTCATGCACTTTCCAGTGCTCTGACTCATCCTCTGGTGGCACTTAATGGGTTTTTGATCAGATTATAAAAAAATTTTAATCCTGGGTGCTTTTATTTCACTGTGGGTGACTGAGAAAGGCTAAAGGAACCAAAGTGTTGTCTCAGAGGTACTTATTTCAGTTATGTTTTCTCACTCACATGGATGAGTGTAAACGGGATGAAGTACTACCCTAGGTTAATGTCTATATTTGTTGGTTTTTTTTAGTATAAATTACAGTAGTCAGTGATTTTCTTCTGTGAAACTGCTACTTTAAATTTTATATCTCTACTGCAAATGAGCAAAGAAGGATGAAAGTGTAAAAAAAACAGATGGAAGATCTCATAAAGAGCTTATAAATAACACAGGAAAAGCAAACATTTTGTGTTTAACCACAGGTAAAAGGAAAGCAAGGAAGAGAGAAAAAAAAAACAATAAAAAAAATTCACTCAAAACTTTGCTGAATATTTAATACCCTTCAAAAGAAAGGAGCAGAACCACATCATCTGATATTTGTATAATAAATAAAAGAAACAAAGCCTTCACGAAACTTGGTTTTGTGGTCCCTACCCAAGTGGAGACAGCTGTAGTTAAGGGTAACCCATTTCCTTTGGCTGTCACCTCTCAGATTCTTCATCATTTGGTTTGACAAATACATTTACATACATTGTGTTTTCTAATTTGTGAAATAGAGCACAGCAAACAGCACTGTCTCGTGGAGTGCACTTCCGTACTGATAAAAATCATTACCCAAAACAGACCTGTTAAGGCTATTTTTTCTCCTACAGGGGGAAGCAGAG
The DNA here is from genome assembly GCA_013396675.1 of Eubucco bourcierii. Classification (NCBI taxonomy): domain Eukaryota; kingdom Metazoa; phylum Chordata; class Aves; order Piciformes; family Ramphastidae; genus Eubucco; species Eubucco bourcierii. Next base: position 163,906 of record VWZE01008911.1, on the reverse strand, counting down.
AGCTTCTGTTTCTTCTCTGTTTTGAGGCTTGCACGTCCTCATCTTCCCATCACTTGGGGAACTCCCTTGGTATCTCTTTCCTCTTTCTTTTCTCTATGTCTGGCTATTGAAAATTTATGTTGACTATTTTTGTAGTTAACTCTTTATAACATATGTCTGCACATTTGCCTGTAAATGTTTAGCAAAATATGTCTCCTATAAGTAAAATTGGTAATTTGTTCATTGAAAAGTAGGTCTGCTAGAGACTTCAGGTCACCAGCTGATCATATCTCCACAGTATGACTGGATGCAGTAATAAACCATGCAAACAGCAACAAAACATTATCATAAACTGGGTTTTTATGTGTATGTCTTTTTTGGACCTGATATAATGCATAAAGCTTCTGTTTATTAATATTTAGCTATGCATATACATAAACTGAAATGGGTTAAGAAATGGCTGGAGGGTCAGACCCAGAAAGTGGTGATGAATGGTGCCACATCCAATTGGCATCTGTCACTAGTGGTGTGCCTGAGGGATCAGTGCTGGGCACAGCCCAGTTCAATATCTTCATTGATGATCTGGATGAGGGGATTGAGTCCATCATCAGGAAGTTTGCAAATGACACCAAGTTAGGAGCAGGTGTCCATGTATTGGAGAATAGGAGGGCTCTGCAGAGAGACCTGGACAAGCTGGATGGGTAGGTAGAGGTCAATGGGATGAGATTTAACAAGGCTAAGTGCAGGGTTCTACACTTTGGCCATAACAACTCCATGCAGTGCTACAGGCTGGGGACAAAGCGTCTGGAGAGCAGCCAGGCAGAAAAGGGACCTGGGGGTACTGGTAGGGTAGTAGGTTGAACATGAGCCAACAGTGTGCCCAGGTGGACAGGAGAGCCAATGCCATCCTGGTTGTAACAGGAACAGTGTAGCCAGTAGGACAAGGGAGGTTATTCTGCCCCTGTACTCAGCACTGGTCAGGCCACACTTTGAGTCCTGTGTCCAGTTCTGAGCCCCTCAATTCAATAGATATGTTAAGGTACTGGAACACTTCCAGAAAAGGGTGACGAAGCTGATGAGGGGCCTGGAGCACAGCCCTATGAGGAGAGGCTGAGGGAGCTGGGGGTGTTTAGCCTGGAAAAGAGGAGGTTCAGGGTTGACCTCATTGCTGTCTACAAATACCTGAAAGGAGGTTGTAGCCAGGTGGAGGTTGGTCACTTCTCCCAGGCAACCAGCAACAGAACAAGGGGACACAGTCTCAAGTTGTGCCAGGGGAGGTATAGGCTGGATATTAGGAGAAACTTAATCACAAAGAGAGTGATTTGCATTGGAATGGGTTGCCCAGGGAGGTGGTGGAGTCATGGTCCCTGGAGGTGTTCAAGGAAAGACTGGATGAGGCACTTATTGCCATGGTCTAGTTGATTGGCTAGGGCTGGGTGATAGGTTGGACTGGATGATCTTGGAGGTCTCTTCCAACTTGGTTGATTCTATGATTCTATGATTTGTATGTAAGTACATCATAAACACTCTATATGTGTGGATGTGTGCCTAGCCATTAATTAACATATTTATTTCTTTCCCATACATCACCCGTGTATGAAATTATCATAAAATGAAGTAATTCTGAACATTGAAAAAAAATCACAAAACCCTGGGTTTTTTTGGCTGCTATTATCAGTTAAACTCCCTCAAAATACCAACCTGCATAACTAATACACATCTTGTGCTCTTTATTTAATTATCATGCTTTATACCAGCATTGGTATTGCCACCTACATTTACTGTCCCTTTCTTTTAGAAAGGAGTTACAATAACTAATTTCTCTGCTCTCCCATGCAAAGAATAAACTGTATTTTACACCTTAACGGTGCTAATTTTTTTTTTTCCCCCAGAAAACCTTTCTAAACCTTTTCAAAATACAGAATACCTTAAAAACATGAGCTATCACAACAATTTGGACTCTGCTGCAGTCTCTGGGTCTGTAGCTACTTACAACTGTACTTCCTTTCTTGGAGAGTAAACAAAATACTGCATTGCAGCAAGACAAATTTAAAGAGACATGATAGGCCAGAGGTCTGGAGAAGAAAAGCTCAATTTTGTTTTTCTCTTAGCAAAATATTAAAAGAAGTAGGAGACATGGAGAAGCAGTTTATTTGTTCTTTATTCTGTTTTAGTTATGAAAACTTAAATAGAGCCTGTTAGAAATGTATTATAATCGAGGAAGCCAGTAATATGCATTGTTGGAGGAATATCACAATGCTGCAACTTAACAATGCTCTAATGAATACAAAAGCTATGAAAAGAGAGATCTATATTAAAAAGGCAGTAATTTATGGCTACTGCCTCTTGCTGGTTTTTTTTTTCTTTAAATAATCAGAATATTTTAATAGTTAAAAAGTAAGCAATATTCTCCACTACAACAGCTGAAGATCAGACGGATCATAGGTATCATATGAGAACTGTGAACAAATGTACAGGTAGTATTTTAAAATTAAGGGGTTTATTGTGTTTTGCATACTCGGGGGCAGCACACACATTTCTAGGAGAGTGAGAATCATCTCTTTCTCAAGTCTGCAGCAATTGTCCAGTGGACAGAGGCACAATGTGAAAAGAGACTGGTGTTCCTCTCTCACTTAGGTTAGCTCTTTCTGATTTTCTGTCTCTTCCTTAGCAGCAGCAATCAGACAACATGCTTTGGACTGACAACTCTGTAGAGACAACCATCTTATTGCTGTGTGCCACAATGGAGAAGATGCAACCCCCCAGAATCTGTTATTGTTACTGGGTCACTCAAAGCAAAGTTTGGGTCCAGGCAAGCACATCTTTCAAATCTAACACAAGGACTAAATAAGGTATCTTGAGTGTGATGGCTTGGGAGTTCCCCACCCCCCACACTTTGTAAAGTGACCCAGACTAGAACTCAGCCAGCTGGAAGTTAAGGACTGAAGCTCTATTTACAGCTCAGCACAATATGCAAGCAGATATGTACATTATATACAGGAATATTTACAGAAATATACAAGGTAAAGGTAATACAAAAACACGACACCCCTCCCAGAAATCAGAGACCCCAGGAGGGGCTTCCAACCAGCCTTCCACCTTCTCCCCACCCCTATGCCTTACCCCAAGGTTTACCTCACACGCAAGGTGAATTTGGAGGATCAGCCAGGGGAGTTAGAAGGAAAGTGGTTAGTGAGATTACTCAGCAGAGAGGAGAAGGCTAGAAGCTTCTAGACAGCCTGAGACGCTGTGCTCGAGAGACTGACTTATCTATGTTTTGAGTACTTATTTCTAAACATCTCAGTAAGCCTGTGAGTGAAGAAGACACCACCATTGTTTTCCTTTCACAGCCTGTAATATAATTTTCTCCATTAATATATTCCAATTAGCCTCAAACCAGCACACTTGAGCTACATTTCTCCAACACACATTCAAAGAGCCCGAAACAACTGAGCCATTAGAGTCTCTGGTGACTATTTCAACAGCAGTGGGATTTCTGTCATCCTCAGGCCTTTCCACTTCTGTTAACCTCAGCATAACACTTCAAAGGGCCTGTTTCCTTGAGGAGCACTTACAGGTTCCACCTACCAATCCACATCCTGAAAATACTTGATTAGATGTGAGCTACTGCTGTCTTTCTAGTCTGTTTGGAAATCATTTGTACTTTTAGCTCTCAGGTTGAAAGTTTAATACCTTGTATGGTACTCATTCCTTATGAATTCGTGTGTATTTCCTTCCAGAAGTGGCCCGTTCTGAAACCTGCCTCCTTTCACTTCCTCTCCCATCCACACAGAAAATGCACAAATGACTGGGGATAGTGTTTTACATGTTATTGTGTTCAGACCCTTACTACAGAGATGCTAGTGAATGAGTAGAAAATAATTCTTTGGGTCTGATCCCACAACAAGGGTGGCAACACAAGGGCAAACAGTCTGATGAGCATTCTCATCCTTCTGTGTTGCTTGTGCATTAAATGTTCTGAATCTATTTCTAGTAACAGAGAAATTGAACTGAAGCTTCTTAAAAGGAAGTTCATCATATTGTACTTAAAAGGAAGCAGAATTTACCAATACACCGTCCCGTTTGCATGCCATGAACAGCTTAATGCATATGACTTCACACATCAGTTTCTTTGAGATGAGCAGTTTTGTGATGATTGGGGAGTTACCTGCCCCCCTCCCCCCCACTATGAAAATCACCCAGACTAGACTCAACTGGCTGAAAGTCAAGGACTGAAGCTATATTTACAGCTTAACACAATATACAAACATATATAAATGATATACAGGAATATTTACAGAAACATACAAGGTAAAGGTAACACAGAAACACAACAACCCTCTCAGAAATCAGAGTCCCCAGGAGGGGCTCCCAACCACCCTTCCACCTTCTTTCCACCCCTCTGCCTTACTCCAGGGTTAGGCTTACATGCAAGGTGAGTTTGGAGGAACGGCAAGAGGAGTTAGAAGCAGAGTGATTAGCTGGGTTATACAGCAGGAAGTCAGAAGATACATCAGGTCCCAGAGAGAACAAGAGACTCTCTGTTATTTATGTTTGCGTCCTTGTTTTTATACACCTCATCAAGCCTGTGAGTGAAGCAGACATCACCATCGTTTTCTTTTCACAGCCTATCATCTATTTTTGTCATTAAAATATTCCAGTTAGCCTCAGACCAGCACAAGTTTACAATGATGTGATTGCTTTGAGGTTTTCTATCCCTTTGGAAGGCCAGACCTGCAGAGTTGAACCTGCATTTCCCATGGAAGGAGGTCTAGCACAAGATGCAAGTTGATTAATTTATTATCTTTGTGGAGATTATGTTTCTTGAAAACCACGCTGTGCTTTGCCACTCCTGATGAAAGATTTACCTAAACAGGTAGCTGAAACCCTGCTCTGTAAATGCAGCCTACACACTGTGGTGGAAGTTCTGTTGGTGTTTTGGTAGGGACTAAATAGCATTCTGTTTTGTGCTAGTATGTTGATTGTTAGCCTTTCAGGTAGCCCAGATGTAAAAACAGTTAAACTCATTTATGCAATAGAGGTTTATGAAACTATGAGAAAATCTGCCCAAAATACAAGCCAAAGTAGGAATTAAGCCAAGTGTTGTCTTCAGAATCTGAACCGAAATGTTTGGTTTGTTTTAGGTTTTTTTTTCAGACCATAACACTTCTAAGCTGCATTTGCCTTAAACTGAAGGATAGGAGGTAGGAATTAAATAGCATTTTGCCTTTTTGACTGAGGTAAGTACTCTTTTTCACTAGAATGTAGATGGTATCACTAAGCTTATGTCAATCCTGTAGGTGTCAGGTGCTATCATAAAATCAAATCCCATCAGAGCAGTCAGCCTGTGTAATGTTGTCTCCCTTGGATTAACTGAGCTTCCTGGTTTCCTGATAGAGCACAGAAGGATCTTCTCATGTGGTTCCAGATATAAACTCCTTCTATTTTTTTTTTCTCCAAAATTTTCACTTCCTACAGTGTTGTTTTTTTTTTTTTTTTTCCCTGTGGGAATTTAGTGTGATCTACTTTGTGTGTGTGCTTCTCTATTGCTATGTATACAACCAATGGATAAAAAAGTTTACAAAACCTCAAAATATTTTCCTGAAATCATTTAAAAAATCTTCTTCAGAGTGTAGAGGTATATTCAAATGAGCATTTTCAATCGTAAAAGGAAGAATTTGCTGTGAAGAATATATGAATATGGCACAGAAAAATAGGCAAAAGAACCCCTTTTCAAGTGGGCAACTCAGTCTGAGCACATTAAGATTCAATCTGTATATAGAAATATCTTGACGTTTTCTATTGGAGTGGGATTAGCTTTACCGGTTTTATGCTTGTTTTTCCCAGTCTCAACTGAATGCTTTTGTACTGAATAGTCTCACAACACTTGCTGAACTTTTTGATGTAATTCTTGTTACAGATTGTTCAAAAGTTTGTTTTTTTTTTAAATACACTTTGTAAATTGCAAATGACAAAGCCATATTTTTGATTCCAGAGAAAAGGAGAAAAGGCATTTATTTGAATGGAGATGATAACCTGGGCTTACAAGGTGAGACTGCAGTTAATTGTTTTCATTCTAAGAGGTAACAGTAGCAGGGTTTGTGGTGAATGTATTTATTTATTTTTTTTTTTGTAATTGGTTTCTTATCTCTTTTTTGTTGGTGTGGTGTTTTTTTTTGCTTCACCTTGTGAGGGTCTTGAAATTGTATGTATTTGTGTAGAAAGGAAAACATTTACCACGAGAGAAGCACCAACTCAGGAGACAATAAGGGCCCAAAGAAGCTGCTGCTGTCTTGGGACTAAAACAACTCAGGACTAGTTTCCTGCTCCTAGTTCTGGAATAAATTCAGTGTACTGTGACCTTGAGGAAGAAATTTCATATTATATTCATAAAATACTTTCTAGTGCCAATGATTGTTACTCAGATCCAAAATACTGGTATTCAGAATCCTGCTAGTGTCTAACTGCAGAGCAACCTGCATTTTCTTGTCCCTATAAACCGTATCAGTGGTGTTCTGAAGGCATCTGCCTTTCCTGTACTTTCAAAGCTCATCTACACTGTGCTGGATACTGAAATAATCTCTGAGGCAGATGGTGAGCAGGAGACCAATTCTGCAGTCTAATGGTTATAGTGCTCTACTGAGGATGTAAAGAGATCTTGGTTCTAGCCATGGGTTTAGTATTTATACAAACTCTAGTTCAGTAGTTTCAACGGCTGCAATAGAAAACTGAGTAAATTATTCTTTCTCACCGATACGATTTCATGGTCTGAAGGTAAGAAGAGTCATGTGAGAGATGAGGAAGAATGAGAAATTTAAAGTGTTTCCACAGACCCAGCTGGTGTGCCAGTAACATATTTATCCTGAGAACTGAAAGGAACAGAAGAGACAGTGTTTTGTGACCTATATACAGTGGGGACAAATTCATCTCTGACAGTTCCAGTTTCGCCTCTCAACTAGAAGTGGATTAGGTTATCCTGGGAACTTAAATTTTGGAATTATGACATAAGGTAACTCCCTTTTCTCATCCTAGGAAACAGCATACTTCATGGGTTTCACACTAAAATTCTCATGGTTTCTTACTGTGAGGACTATGTATTCCAGATCTTGTCCAGTTTTAACAAAAACATCAGTGGGTTTGGTGTAAATTTAAAACCAAATCTTGTCTCTCCTATATTCTGTCTTGTTATGTCACAGTAAAGGTACAAATAAGTCTTCACATCCCTTGGGCAACCTATCTTATCCATGGTCATGTATTCCACAAGGTGGCTGGATAATTAGAATCACCAAAAGTGTGCACCTATATCCCTGCTTGTTCATCTGTGAAATGTGAGCAGTTATATTCCTCCAAAGGATGCAATGACCTGTGGGGATAAATATTTCAATGACTGTGAAGCACTCATATTAGGGCAATGTGAGCCACAGGAATATCTTTAGAATAGAAATGTTACTGAATCAGTACATTGGGTTTTATTATATTGCAGAAAGATTTATATGCACTTAGAGTGCTCCTTATCACACACAGTTATTTTTTCTTGCATAAAATATGCATTAAAACATAGCAGATGTTTCCATCTTGACTTTGAAAGCAGAAAAATTACTTCGTAAGAGAAAGTACCTAAGGTAACATGGTTCAGAAGGTTCAGTTAGACTACAGTGTTGATAGATAATAGTTTATTTTAAAACACTTTCAAAGTGAATCATTTGAGGCTGAAAGATCACATACGGACACTCCAAAAAAGATAAACTCAGCTTTTTTACTGTTTTGATTTTTTTTTAGAGTTTTGGTTTGCCATGAAATGTTTGTTGAGTCATATATTAAAAAAATTTGTTGACAAGTGTCTTTAAATGAGAATTTTTTAAGTTGAAAAAATATTGGGCCATTAAAAACATATTGACTGTAGCCTAGGATGGATTTTAAAGCTTGATTTATGTTTATTAAGATGAAATAGTAATAAAAGAACAGGAAATCTACTTGGTTTTGAACTAAAGTTGTCTTGCATGTTTGAGAGATGTAAGTAAAATTTCTGTGGACTCAGATCCTGATTTCCATGAAGAAAAAAATAGAATATTAATTCGCTATTTCATTCAGTTGCCTGGAATTGCACAATCTTTTGTTTTTACTTTTTCCAGTTTAACAAGAGGACTGTGAACTATAATCCTGCCTTCCAGGGCAGTAGTCCTCCTTACAAACTCAAAAAAGTCAGCAGTGTTAAGCCTATGAAGTAATATACTACAGAGAAGGGGATCTAGGACTGATCCATGTCAAATCCCTCTTGTTACCTTCTTCCATCATCTTAATAAACAAATGGTATCATAGAATCATAGAATGGTAAGGTTGGAAGGGACCTCAAGGATCATCTAGTTCCAACCCCCTGCCATAGGCAGGGACAACCCCACTAGTACATGTTACTCAGGGCCTCGTCCAACCTGGCCTTCAACACCTCCAGGGAGGGAGCAACCACAACCTCCCTGGGCGACCTGTTCCAGTGCCTCACCACCCTCACTGGAAAACTTCCTCCTAACATCCAGTCTAAATCTCCCCTCTACCAGTTTAAACCCATTGCCCCTTGTCCTATCGTTGCAAGACCTTGTAAATAATCCCTCCCCAGCCTTCCTGTAGGCCACCTTCAGATACTGGAAGGCTACTATCAAGTCTCCTCGAAGCCTTCTCTTCTCCAGGTATCTTCTTGTCAAGTAGCATTTTCAAGCCAGTTGCATAGTGACCTTACAGCTGTCTCACCCACACTCTACTGCTTTTGTTCTCTTAAGCAAATGTCATGTCAGACAATGTCAAAAGCCTTATTAAAGTCATGATATGTGACATCCACTGCTCTTCTTCTATCCATGAGTCCTGTTTCCCTGACATACAGAGAAATTAGGTTGTTTTGACATGTTTTGTTCCTAGCAATTCCATGTGAGCTTTTAGCAGATCCTTACAAATAGATTGCTTGATTACTGTGTAAAAACATCCAGGCTGCATGAATTAACTTTAATGAAGGATATCAGGAAAAATAAAGAACTATTTGCTTCTCACAGAAGCTATTCCAACCAGAAATTATGTAGCAAATGGTAGCAACATTTTGTGTCCCTGAACTTTACATCTCTTGTCACCCCGAGAAACGGATTTTGAACAGCTAAAGGAAGAATATAGGTTGAAGTTTTTCCTGTGCTATCTGCTTTATCACATCCATCTGAGTACCACAGAAAAACAAGGCAGGACTGTGCTAAAAGTGATTTCTTGACTACTCTGAGGATAACTAGCTAAAAACTATGTATCTCATCTATTCTAAACTATATACTTATTTTAATTTCTCTTCCTTTTCAGTTGTTTGTTTTAGATTCTTTGAGGTCTTACATAGTATGTATTTCACAATATTTTATCCAGTGCATACTCAACACTGTAGCTAGACACTCTTGCCCTTTTCTGCAAAAATTGTCAGCATTTAGAACTCTAACCAATTTTTACTGTTCTCCAACTTTCTTAGTTAAGTGCAGACTGAGAGACTTATTTTCAAACGCTGGAGGCAGTCTAGAAGATACTGGTTTTGGTTAAAGCATGAAAGCTATTGATACTGTGTTGAGGGTCTAGAGAAGAATGGTTTTGCTCTTACCTGGAATACATATGTTCACAAAACATCTGAGAGTAGATATATTTAAAGCCATTAATGAATTTTTTGTTAATGTATAGACACAGGGGTTTGAATGGCCAGCCTTGAATTACAAACTGCTGGTGTGTCTTCCCAATTGCAAATGAGTGTTTAAAGCATGTACAATCTGTTCACAAACCCGTATGTCTAGCTGATGAGCTGAGAATGACGTCCAGTTAGGATGTTTTAAACTGGAAACCTTCATCTCATGCTTTCACAGTTGAGTGTATTTTACTTCTTCCTCTGATGAATGATACATAAGGCTTTCTCAAAACAGAGTAACAAAAAAAGAGAATAAATCTTATGATGTAAGTATTTCAGGGGGAATAAATTCAGTAACTACTGAGGTGTAATGACAGAAATGTGAAGGTTTTGTCCTGTGCCTTGGAAAGCTCTTCTCTTACTGTCAGATAATGAAATGGAGAGCAAAGTAAATGCTCCTTAAAATATCTCCTAAAAATAGAATGTCAGCTTATAAACTGACCCTTTCTTACATAATGAAGCAAATATTCTAAAAGAGACCTACTATTTTAGGAATATTCTGTAAAAAAGTGTATTTGTTCCCTTTTCAGTGTCATTAAATCCCTTTTGCTGAGCCTTGGAACTACACTGTCCTGTGTATGCATCATTGTCACTTCCCAGAAACTCAAAGCTCTTAGAAGAAAAACATGACTGTAAACCTTTCTTGTGACTGGAGCCTGTGAAGATCAGGGTGCTGCCCTACCCTGTCTTAAATGCCACTCTTTTTTTTTTGTTTGTTTGTTTTGCTTTTGTTTTTTTTTTTT
>VWZE01008911.1:130509-153296 GCA_013396675.1 Eubucco bourcierii | reverse complement strand
AAGGCAGGAAGGCAGGAAGGAAGGAGGGAAGGAAGGCAGGAAGGAAGGAGGGAAGGAAGGGAGGGAGGAGGGAAGGAAGGGAGGGAGAGAGGGAAGGAGGGAGAGAGGGAAGAAGGGAGGGAGAAAGGAAAGAAAGGAAAGAAGGAAAGAAGGAAAGACAGACAGACAGACAGAAAGAAAGAAAGAAAGAAAGGAAGGAAGGAAGAAAGGAAGAAAGAAAGAAAGAAAGACACGACAAAGTAAAATAAGACAGATCAAATCGCATTACCATACGCTGAATTTCCTCTAGTCTTGATGTGCTTTTTCCTCTCCCTTCAGCAGAAACAAGCATTTATGTTTTCAGATGAACAAAATCAATGCAATATTTGAAAATCTTGAAGCTCTTCATAGTTTTTAGAAGCTGACAAAAATGTCATTAATCACATTATCCATGTACCTAAAATCTTGTTTCTGAAAAAGATCTATGATCTATGATCTAAAGCCCAAAATTATTATGCCCATAAAACTGTGTAACCAATTATATTTAGCAGAGGTGTGACTATGTATTGCCTACAAAGGAATTAAAAAAAAAAAAAGTCATAATTAAATTCACATGTTTGAGGAAATAGTCCTGTCTCAAAATAAACACTGAAAAAGAAATATGAGGATATTTGAGTTCATGGGTTACTAGACATAGAGTTCAATAGAAGATGGATTCATCTGAGTCCTTTTGGAGGAGGCTCGCACAAATACACTTCAGATATTTTTAAAATCACTTAAGGGAGTGAAGACAACTTCACTGGTCTAACAAAGAGGTCTGTCAATACAATATATCAGAGTTTGTGATCTTGGCCTTGTAATTGCAGAAACAACAAGCGAGGGATAAAAGTACCGGAATAAAAGTTTTCCTTGGTCCTTCATCAGATGCTGAACCTTGCCAACCACTTCTTTACATGCATCATACTTAAACCTGAGGTGCCAGGTAAGATACATGATGAACGACTGTGGTTTTGCTGGTATGATTTAGATGTTTTACTTGCATGCCAATTTTTTTGTGAATTCAGTCTGACAAATTTCTAAAGCCATGTGTAGTGGAGGGGCAACTAATTAATGCAGATGATATTTTGAAAAATTCATGTTATTTATTAATATTCAATATTCAGAACTCTCGCCACCCTGATCACTAATTTTAATAATAATTGGTTCTTTGCATCAGTCATGGGAACTTTATATATAGGTAATAACAGGATCTAGAAATAACTAGTAATAATATATAACATTAATTGAACTCAATTGAACTGGGAGAGAAGGTTTTGTGATTAGTGTACCGCTTGTGGTCAATACACTGCTTGCCCACTAGATGGACTCAAGGAGCTCCTTTCTGCTTATGCCAGAAGGCAGTGGGGAATTACAAGAGGCTTTAAGTATTTACTCACAAAATATTATCTCCCAACTCGCAGGGCTGGGTACAGCTTCAGACAGTACCCAAAACTTTTCAGGGAATTCTTGTCATCTGCTGAGACTTCTGGTTCTTCCCAGGCTGCTGGGGAAAGGAGGTAGACGATCTCTGACCTGGTCCTGGCCTCCTCTGGATGATCTGTGTATCTCCAGGACTTGCTGTCTTGGCAGGAGGCTTTCAGGTGCAGGCAGGATATCTTGCAATGTGCAGTCTCAGACTATGCAGGCCAGTCGCATGGAGGTGTTTAGAGTTTGTTCCTGGTAAGCTTTTGGAATGCGGTTTCCAGGCAGTTCAAGATATAAGGCAGCAGAAATACAACAGCAGAGCACATGGATACAATGGCAAAGCAGACATTGTGCTCCCTGTTCATCTCCTTTTATCCATACAGCCTGAGACTAATGGGCCTTTGGACACAGAATAGCCAATCAGAATGGCAGTTAGCCAAGCTTGATCATATTAGGTGAAGCCATCGGCTTGCTTTACCCTTTTTAGGGCAGAACTCAGGCCTTGCACAAGGCAGACACAAGCTGAGCTTGTGTACCTTGTTTACAAAGGGTAAACAAGGGTCCCTTGTCTATAAAGGGCCAGGGTCCCCAAACTCTGACTCCAGGTCCTTTGTCCTCTTTCCCGTGGTTGCTTCTCCCCAGAACAGAGAGAGGGAGAGCAGAAAAACATGTCTGGGCAAGCCAGGACGTGTATAAGCCTATTTTGACCTGCTTAGGCCTACCACAACATCATGCTGAATAGATCTTAGTATCAATCTACAGTGCTGATTAAGTGCAACAATCTTTTCCAGAATCAAGCATGTTTCAGACAGATGCAAGTCAGTGATTGCTGGTGACAAAGTAGCTAAGTTTATCATGCATTGCAGAGGCCATTTCTTCAAATTTCTCAGAAAATTCAGGAGGTAGGAAAGGTTGTAAATCTTTCTTGTGCTCAGCATAGGGAGAAACAGATTGCACAGCAAAGCCAGGCAAACTGGGACACCCAGTCTTTTTAAGCCACTCAAACTGGGACAGTGTGTTTCAGCTTAGGATTTGCTATCAGTAGTGATCAAGAAGTTTTCTTTTACCTGACTTCTGTATTTAAGAGAGAGATTGGAATAAAGGTTATTGGTTTCTTTTTTATTTTAAAAGATAGGAGGAGCCAAACTGCATTAAAAATATAGGCAATAGACAGATAAAATAATCTAAGCATATATTAGAGTTCAACTAATTACAAATTCACTAAATTTTAGTAGACTGGTAGCTGCTAGGTTGAACAATCATATAATATAATACTTGATGTTATATTTTATCTTCTATTGCTGTGTGAAGAATCTTCTATACTATATAATACTTTGCATGTAACAAATGAGATACATACCAGTATTTTACCCCTTGCTATCTGCTTGTAAAGAAAACTTAATATGAAATGCAACTGGAAAATGACTATTAAAAAAGGAGGTGAATGATACATACAAAATTGGGGCAGTGGGGTAGGAACATTGAAGATATACTGAAGACATTCCATCAATAATTCCTACCACTATAAATTCTTTTTAACATTTCCAAAACAAAGAATTGCAGTATTTTGAGGGCGGTTGTGGAAGATTATGCAGATGAAAAGGGATTGTTATATTCTAATTTCTCAGAAAGTTGGAATTCCCATTTATTATAAGACTACTGGGTGGCCTAGGGCTACTCAGTCCCTAAAGGTAACCTTTATTACTGAGAAAGAAAGAAGTACAGAACCAGAAAATATGCTGAATTCTGTTACAGGTGGAGAGAAGAAAATCGAGGCTAGTGATGAAAACTAAACAGCATTATCAGCAAAACTAAGAGGTGGTCTGGGAAGTGAACATTGTATAGCATGTGGTGCATAGAAAAGCTCTGCCAAGAGTTTGGCATCTTTGTGGGATACAGTGTGGGGGAAGAAACACACCAGAGTGCCAATGGGAGATTCTGGGGCAACTACAGTTTGCAAAGTTGCTTTGAAAAGGGCAAAATAGACACAGTATTACATGTGAGGTTTCACTAAAGTGGAGCAGAGGGGCAGAATCACTTCCCTTGTCCTGCTGGCCATGCTTCTTTTGATGCAGCCCCTGATGCAAATTGCCATGTGGTCTGTCAGTGCACATTGTTGGCTCATGTCCAGCTTTTGACCTGCTAGTACCTCTAAGTCTTTCTCTACAGTGCTGTTCTCAATCACCTCATCCCCTAATATATATTGATACCAGAGACAGAGGTCCATGTCAATTGATTAAATTGATTTTTTATATTTTTGCTTTTAATGCTGAAGAAAAACAGGTCTTTTTTTTTCTTAGGGTGTGTGTGTGTGTGTGTGTGTGTGTGTGTGTGTGTGTGTGAGTGGAACTGAAGTAATTTACCTTTGTCTTTACTGTGATGGGAAAGCAACTTTTGTACCAAGCACAGGCATTTCTTCTAGTCTCCAGAGGAGTTTGAAAATGATTTATTTTCTGCATAACCAGAATTCATCAGCAGAGAAGAGAGGGGAGTAGACTATAGTACTTGCTGTGAAATAATGTATATTCACTCTACGTTTCCCTATAGCATAGGACTGTAGCTATAAATTGCAATCAGATTATAGGAAAATAAATAAGTTGATTGCCCTCTGTGCCTAAACAGATACTTAGTACAAAAGCAAATAGGAGACTGTGGCAGTTGTACCTTTGGGGGCATTTTCATAGGGGTTCTGAAGGAAATACGTCTGAAAGCCTCTCTGGGACCACCAATGCAAGCTGTAACCACGAGTGGTCACTATTATCTTTGTTTCCTCAGCTTCTCCATGTGGTAGCTGCCTTATTACTCTGAGATGTTAGGAAGTGCAATAGTGGCTATCCTTTATGCTATTACCTACCTTTTGGCTTAATGGTTTGTGGAGCATTGTGCTGTAGGCAACTTTTGTCTGGATTGTAGAAGTGTAAGTATAGTTTCAGTGGAGATGTTTTCTCAAGGTCACCTGTATCAAGGAAATCCGAGACTCTGGAAATGGCAAGCTCAGAGCAGTGACTAACAATAGTTGTGATTGTTCAGAAGTGGAGGACCTTTAAAGGTCATCTAGTCTGATGGACAGCATGAATCCTGCTTATAAGTGTGTTGCAGTATTTCCCCAAAAGCTCTGTGTTTGTGAGAAAGAAAAATGAGAATCTATATGGTGTTTAACTTCTGCACAGTTAAAGCTTTGCGCTGAAGGTGTGTTGAAATATAACTGTGGGAGTGCATGAGAGACAGCTCTTGGCAGCAAACCATGACATGCAGCAGAAGGCATGCCATTGCTTTTGCTTGGCAGTAGGTGAACAAGAGGAAAATACAATATATCAGTTGTGTCTTTAATAATCCTTAAGGAATATCATTGCAGTTTAAAAAGAAATCCTTCCTGAAGAAAGGGGTAAAAGCAACCTAGGACACAGATTTCTGCTCTGAGCTGACTGTCCCTGACAATGGTGGTGAGTCTCATGCTGCCATCACTCTTCATTGGTAAGTTCCCTCATGTTGATATCACTTCAGTGGTATGGAAGAAATGCCAACCCTGGATTTTGGGAGAAGCTGTTTGGTAATATCTGGGGTTTGCTTTTATGTTTTAGATACGAGTGGCAATACATGGCACTGACACAGAAGCATAGGAACATATGGTATATGACCAGTGTCTAAAAATATTCTTCCAACCCCTACTCTTCAAGATTTGGACGCCAACACTGGACTAAGAAGTGGAGGGGAACTTTGTCAGTGCCTTTTCAACCTGACAAAGAAGTGTTCAGTTCTTGGAACTTACTGCCATCTTTCCTTATTTTTTCCAGGTCAGCTCTTTTGTATTTACAGATTTTTTTTACTTAGCTTCTTGGTGACAGTGTCTGTCTCTGATGATGTACAGAGCTGCTCAGCTAAAGGCAAATGGAATGAATTAAAAACAACCAACCAACCAACAAACAAACAACAAATGAACAAACATCAAATAAACAAACAAACAAAAGCAACCAACAAAAAAAAAACCAAACAAAAAAACCCCCCAAAACCCCAAACCAAACCCAAACCAAAACCCCTTGTTTTTTTATTCTTTTACTACTGATTATTATTTTCTCCAGGTCTACTATGCTTACAATCATTTAGAGATACATATTAAATGAGACCTCATGTTTCTGTCTTACATTTACCTGACAGAGACACTGAGCAGAACTATTACGTTCTAGAATCAGCAGACGTATTGGCCAGAGACTTTCCAAAAACTGTGACACACCTTGGGGTGTTCTGTCTAAAATCTTCTTAAATAGATGCTAAATCTCAGTTGAATTTCTGAGATACAGCACCATACAATTTTTGAGTAAGAGAAATTATGTGGTGCATGCAAAACTGAACTCTATGAATAGCTTTTAAACAAAAAAAAAATCACTGGAAATTTGCTAGTGTACCTTATCCAGATTTTTATTTTTCATGCTGTTGCTGCTAATATATAACACATCACACTGAGGTATAAATACCCTCATTTAGTATGAGTTTATCAGGGTTTCAACCCTTAATTTTCTTGTAGAGATTATCTGTCAATGTAACTGCAATAACTGGTTCATATTTTTGGCCTCTCTAGAGCATGACCAGAAATATTTTTTTTTTTTTCCCCAGGATTTCTATGTCTTCTGTCAACAAACAGCTAAATGATCACTGTAACTAGCAATAGCTCAGTTGTTAATAGTGGGTTGGTTTTAGGACATGGTAAACTGCTTGTCCTGCAAGCTACATCCAAACCAAGTCCCAGTCTGTGAAGCAAGCATTTATTTAGGTCCTGGGTTTTGTAATGGTTTTCAGTTATACAATAAGCACTCACTGAGATGAAGAATCGCTTCAAAGCTTCATTTTCCCTGTGCAAGAGGCACCTCTCTGGCTAAAAATAAACAGACAAGCCAGGCAGTTTTAAATAGCTTAAAAGCAGCACTCTTCCATTTCTTCCAAGCAGAAAAATTATGTAAGAGCCTTGCAACTGAAGTTGTATCATATAACAGGGGCCTGGGAGGTAGTCAGATGCCACAGTGATAAAGGCCACTAAGAATATAAATAGAATATTATAGAGACTACTCTAAAGAGCTGGAAGAAGCTTTCCCTGTCTTTGGAGGGTTTGAAAATGGCAAGACACTGAACTAGTAGCAGGGACATGATTCTGCAAAACTTTCCATTACATTTTCCAATTACCCAGGAAAATTATCAGAGCAATTTGTAAAATAAAAACTATTCCACAAATAGTGATTAGTTCTAGCTATGTGACTGATTGGACATGTCAGAATTAACCACCAGAGCAAATTTGTGAGGACTCTAGAAAGAAACTTTGATAGTCTAGAAATGAAAATTGTATCTTTGAAAAAGATAAAATTGACCTAGAACTAGCTTGCTTCTCTGCTACGAAATCTGATGTATATTGTGGTCTCCATGTTAACTGCTGCATCCACAGCTGTCAGCTTTTCTCATCTTAAATATTGCTTTCAAAAAGACTCCACCACAATTTGGTTATATAATGGCAATATCATGACAGAAACCAAATCTCACAGCTTCCCTTTCAGGTCTAATGCACCCCAATTCACATTTCAAATGTTCCTATAAGAATGCAAGACATGACTTCTGCTGTATGCTTCTATTTGTAAACTTTTTTTGTTGTCTCCTAGATTGCAGCACACAATTTTTGCTGTCATTTTCCTTGCCTGACATCCACATGGAGCTCAAGGCTTTAATTAACTCATAGAACTCAAATTGACTGTGATGCCACCTTACTTCGTTATGCTGTGCTATCATCCAAGCTGAGCATTCCCCATGTAATTAGAACTTAAGCTGTTAGGAACACCAAAATGCCAGAGTAGGTGACTGCAAGTGGTAAGTAGATGCTTATTTTTCATTTCTCCTGAAAATAAATCTTACAAATGGCTGCATTCTTGCACTTGAAATATTTAGTCAAGACACTATTTTATTTTCAATGTTTGTCTGATTAACAGTTTGACAGCGACAAGAACAGAAGACTGAAACGAAATACGCTCACTATTACTAACTAGATGATGCAATTCAGTTTATGTACATTCTTTATTCTGTTTATTTTCTTCTTCTTCAGTTACTTGAAAAGATTTAAATGGTACTTTAAATGGCTTGCTGCCTTTCTGCCAAGTGTCATATTCTCAGCTATGTCTCAGCAAATCTGTGTATCAGATGAGAATCATGCAGCAGCCTTCCTGAACGTTACTATCATATTTCTTCACAAGGAAGTCTATGTAAATGACAGTTTGGATTTCCTTTATTTACTGTTTAACATATTTTATCTTTACTATTCTGCTTCCCCCATACACCTCACTGAACAGAATGGATTAAAAGACATTTTCCTGTATCTGCATTGATTCGGTTTATTATGATTGTTTAGACATGGGCAGTCTACATTAATAAGTATCAATATATATTGAGCATTATCTTTATGATCAACTGATTCTTGTCCAGTATATTGTAAATAAGATCCATCTATCCAAACATGACACTACAGACAGAAAGAGGTAGACAGAGGCAGCCAGATAGCAGATATTTAAGATGTAGTAATGATTCAAATATTCTAACTAGATGCTGTAGATCCATAAACAAATTTCATCCCTTTTCTCGTTTGGGTAATTATCAAAAAGGAGGAGTTTGCAAGGTAAAATACAGAAGAATGGCAGGTAAATTTTAACATTTTCCTTGGTTAAGTTAACTGATTTTCCTTCATTATTGCAGAAATAACATTTCCTGTGAATAATGCTGTTCTGCCCTTCTCACCTAGCTATTTTTGTGTAAGTGGGAAGGGTAAAATTACTTCATCTGCTGTTTTGACGAGAAGTGGTCTTTTGTCCTCAGGGGAAAAAGAAAAAAAGAGAGTAAAGAAAGAAAAGAAAATCTGAATTTCTTAGTGAGCTGTCAGCTAGTTGCTTTCAGAATAAGCCAATTTTATTTTCAATAGAATTTATTTTTTTTCTATGATTTTTAATAGAGTCTATGGATTAAAAAAAAAATCTAATTGATAGGGTAGGTGGTCAGTGGTTTTGTGTTTCTGTTTTTTCTTAAGGATCCTGTCTTTTTTTTTTTTTTTCTTTCCCATTTTCTTTGCCAGTGTCCTTGAATGACCTCACAGAGAAAAGAAGATATATCCATCTCTTAGATTTGCCTGCTTGGACTTGTGCTGTCAATGCAACTCTCGAGTTCCTCCAGCCGCAGTTTGATTTTTCCTTCCTTGTGTTAGCTACTGAGCTTTCACTGCCTCTCTGACTGCATATCTTGAGTGACTTAATGCTTTCTTTTCCCTTGTAAGCTTTTTTTTTCACCTGTGGCTTCTTGTATTAATTACCAGCATTGTGTTTCCATGCTGCAATTACTTGATTTTTTTCCCTCAGAACCTTTCATCTTCTTTGTTTTGCTATCTGATTTCTTCCTTGTGGCATTCGTTTGTACATTTTTTGCAAGCTAAAGTGCTAACTACAGATATTTCTCTTTCATCACCACACCTGATGTGCTGGTAATCTTTATATTTTATTGTTAAAGTCTATGTGATTGTAGATTCTTTTGTTACACTTGCTTGTGTTGGGGATGCCTAACAGATGGCAATTTTCAGTCCATAAAAAAGTCTCTTACCATAAATAGTAGATAATAACTGCTAGTAATACAATTGTTGCTTCCAGCCTCTTGTGACAGCTATTACAATTTTAAAAGACATTTCAAAGTTAAATGCTGGAGAACCATTGCCTTCTCCCATCACTGGAATCCATATGCCAAATAGACATTTCCCTCCCTGGGCCTTCAGATGTAAGACTCAGACTACAGGATCACACTGAGCAGATTGTCTATGGCTCTTCCAGACTCATGACCCACAGTCAGCTGTAGTCTGTACTGGGGAATTATTATGTGGGAACCTATAAGTCAGATACCCTGTAAAGAGCTCTGTTATTCTTGACTGGGCAGGTCTGTTTGTAACACTTCCATGGAAAGACTTCAGCCTGTTCATTGAGAAGGAAAACACAGCATTGAGAAGGAAAACACAGCTTCTCCTTTAGTCTCAATACAGTGCTACATAGAATTAGTGATGTTACCCTAAATGAGGCTACCTTTTTAAGCATAGATTTTGCAGGATGGTCAGGAGATAAACTGACTTGAATATCCAGTGACAAACCCCTCTCTGCTACTGACCAGCACCTCTATATGGTGAGGACTTTCTGAACAGGTAACAGCATAATTCAGCATCAGCATCCAAATGTCACTACATTCATGGAGTCTCAATTTAGATAGTTTTGATATGTGTTGTTGGTAAGATGAGGAAAGAAACCTGCAAAATATTGGTTGCAAAAGTAATGACTAATAAAGCAACTGCTTCTGGACTCCTGAGAAAGCTGCTGAAGTACTTCAGACACAGTAGTTCTGCAGGCACCCAGCTCACACAGATGAGCAAAGCTACATTCATATTCCTTTTATCACTGTGATTGGTGATTATCCCATTTCCTCTTTCTACTTTTAAAATCCACCTCCTCAGCTGTGGTATTTCTAGTTCTGTGATTAGTACTAGAATATTACAGGAACATGGCTGCCCTAATTTCCTGGCACCAAACCAAACAATATTGGTGGCATTTCTGAAATGCACTAACTTGTAATGCTTTCCATTATATATATAACCACTTGCATGAGTGTTTAATACTTCCTTCCAGCCTTTCAATAATAGGTAATTGCAAAATAAATGTGTGATTTGCCATAATATTGTTCTGTTTGAATCTTTCAAGAAGCTGTTGTAAAGACATATGTTTTTATAATGTCTCTGGTCACAAAGAAACTTAATGTAGACCAGTTGTTGTGGGTTAACACAGCTTGCTCTCACAACCCCCAGTCCCCAGACACAGACAGGAGGGAAAGTAGCACACAAAAACTCTCTGGGTGGAGACAACAAATCTAATGAGACAATACAATGCACTCAGCATATTTGCAGAAAAGGGCAGGAAAATGTAGATGTAGCAACAGAAACTGATGGACTCCCCTATAACCCCACAGCCACAGCCTGCCCAGCAGAAAAGACCAACACCCCAAACCCAGAAAATGAAGGTAGCAACCAGAACAGGAAACACCTCATATTACAATATGAACTTCAAGGCCCATGATACTCCCCTCCAGTCAGCACTTTGATTTTGAAGCTGACAGTGGGGCTTTGAATATACCTGTCAGCAGATTCAAATCAACCCCTGACACCATTAGAATAGAAAGAGTCTAAGAAATTTAAAAATCCTACAGAGATTATCAGGATATTAAGGTTGTGTAAATCATTTATTAAAACATCACAAATATGAGGCTAAAGCAAAGGTAAACACAGTGATGTGCAATGACGGGTAGAGAGTGGCTCAGGAGCCTGCTCACCTTGTGCGAGATAAGGCTCCATCTACAAAATGATGGATATTTGTCTAATTCAGAGACCACATTGAAAATACTCCTATTACATCCTTGGGTACTAAGAGAATGCTATTATCTACATTATGTAATGAATAATTATTTGGTATAAATGGGATTTGAGAAGTATAGTATTTTTTTTACATAGTTTTGCTAATGTCTTGCATCCTTTACTATGAAAATAAAGTAAAATAAAGGACAGGCAGAGAAGAAGAATGAAACACAATTTTAGGTAGATTTGAGACAATATCTTATAAGAAGACATAAAGAGTTCGGTCTGTTTAACTTACTTGAAATGAGATTGAGATGGGAATTGGCATTAGATATTTCTGTTGGCTCTTGAAAAGAACGGTACTTGGTATAGAGTCCACTTTTTAGCACTCAGTCTGAGAGTCAGAGTCTGGCCAAGCACATGCTATTAAACTCTTCAGGCTTCCAATGGCACCCAAGCTGCCTGTTATGAAAGTACTCGCGTTCTGGTTGGGAACTACTTGGTGATGACCAGCTAACACTGCCAATCTAACAAGTTAACTCTGCAGGCAATGAAGTTTCAGAACCTGTGTTCAAGCAGTGGCACTCTGATTCATTGGGAAAGATAAGTGTTGGTTGTTTTTTTTGTTGGTTTTTTTTCTAAAAGTTTGTGATTGCTTCTTGGGACTTAGAATACATTGTATTTTTCTTATACTCCTCAGCATGGTGGTATTATAGTCTCACATCAATTGACAAGTCATACTTCTTCAGTAGTTCATTGTTTTTAACTTGACTTAGAAAACATTACTTTTGTCTCACAAATCTGAGCATGTACTTAGGAATCGAGAAAATGATTTAATTTTTTCAGCTCATGGAGTCCTTCCTGGCATCAATAAAAAGGCAAAACCCATCATATCAGTTCTTCTATGGGAGCAATTTTGGATTGTTTCTAGCCTTCAAATATATTCCCTTTAAAATGGAATTTGTTAGGAAAATGTTTTTGGTCTGCAAGCAAGGTCCTGTGTCACGGCATCAGCTACCAACTGTTGCTGAGTAACAGAGCAAAGAAAACGGCTGAGTCTTCACTGCAGAATCCTGCATGGTATTGTTGAGCTGCTTGCACTTCTGAATTCAGTGACACTAGAATATGACATGAGGTTCTAGTGAACAATGCCCAGATCATATGTGTAAGGTACAGAAAAGCTGTAGAGGTGTAATTAGTGTAGCCACACCCCACAATCCTTAATGATGAGGTTGTGCTGCTCACAAGTGTTTGATATCTCCCTATGTCTCATTATCAGTTAAGAGGCCATTAAAAGAGAACAGGAACTGTCCTGCCAGGTGCCCCCAAAGCTGATAGATCTGCTTTATTTAATAAACAGGAAAGATTATTTTTGCTGTTTGGAGAAGCAGAAAGGTGGAAAGGAGGCTTTTTGCAGTTAGAAGCTAGATAGATACTTTTATATTACAATGTCCACTAGAGGCAAGGAAGAAGATACTTGTCATTGCAAAGCACTGATTTCAGCTGCAGGGCATAGGGGTGTGTTAGCTTTGAGAATCTGCATTTAAAAAAGCAGGCAGAAATGTTAAAACAGTGAACAGAAAGAGTGGTATCAAGAGGGAGTGAGAAAAAGACTGCTGTCACTTATCAGAGAAAGAGTAAAAAGTGAATTCATTGAGAGGAATGCACAATATACCATTTTTCAATTTCAGAAGTGTTGCTTAGTGCCTTTGGTGCCTTCGCTTTTATAACACTAAAGCACTTCTCATTGCATTGTTGCCTGCCTTTTCCTGCCTGTCTCACATATATTTAATAAGGATTTTGAAAGACAAATAATATTGTTGGATTTTTAAACAAGATATAGCTCGAGAAATTTCCAACTCTATTTAAAGCCTCTCTCAACAGGAACATCTTCTAGCATTGGAAAATTTCCTAAAAAAGCCAGATTGAGTAGATTAAAATGAACCTAACTTAACAATACAACATAATTAATGGAAGCAATTAGAAATAAGGACCAACCACCAGGGGAAAAAATTTGTCTCCAGGAGTTCTTGCACCTTCTCATAAATAACCTGCTTGAGAAATGCAGAGTAACTCGTATGACATTGGAGCTGGATTCCCTCAGAGATCTCAGATGAAACACTGGGAGCCTGTTAATAGTGAGACGTTGATGGCTGGATGATGGGGGGGCCTTACACCACCTTCACTTGGAGAGTGCTCTCTGTGAAGCACTGAGGAAAATAAGAAATCCTGGAAGCTTTCCCTTGAGTCCTCTCTCCTCCTATTCCTCTTCCAACTTTCTGTAGACCCTGCCTGATGAGTACAGGCTAATATGTATTGGGAAAGGCATGTTGTCCTGTGCTTAGGAAGCCCGTAACTCCCTCAAAGGAGGAAAAACACCCTGACAAAAGCACTAGGTGGGGGAGTAGGAAGCCTTCAGTAATTTCAAACCACCTAGTGCCAAATAGACACTGATCTTGAGAGCTGCTGCTGCTAGTTTGGGTTGCTGGGTTTTGGGTTTTGTTTGTGTTTGTTTGTTTTTCACAAGAAAGCCTATCATTTATGTATCCACACTGTCATTTTGAAACTGTAATTTACATCAGCTGCTCTGGCTAGGGTGAAGATACAAAAAAGTGAGGGTCAAGCCTGTGTCCATGCTTGAACATGGATACCAAGGTGCTTGAAAAAATGATATCAGCTTTGGAATTGTTCAGCATCTAATTTAAATTTTGCCTTGTGCTTCCTTCATTTGCTTCTATCTTGGGAGCTGCTGTCTCACCAGTAGAATTAAACCAAGACCTGGCACACTTCTCATGCTCACGTAGAGCTGTTTTCGTTCACAGCATTTAAAAAACCTTTTACAGCAAAACAAACATTACAGTGTCACTTAACCAAAATAATTTGGGTTTAAAGCTGAATTCAACAACAAAGTTTATTTCTTACTCAGTAACATATGTCTAGAATAAATAACTATTGATAAAGAAGTTTGCAAAAATCTCTCCTTTTGCACAGCCATTTCTATGGGAAAAGCCAGACTGACCTGGCTTTGCTGAGCAGGAAAAGACCAGTTGCCCCTTCTGATGGTCTTCCTAGTTTCTGTCTCTTCTATACAGCTGTCATGTGTTCAAAAGTAACCTCAGTGCTAAGGTCATGGTAAATACTCTGAATTTTCATAATTTCTCCTAAAATCAAAACCCTGTGTTTTGTTTTGGTAAGATTCTCATGCTGTTCTAGAAGCTGGGTTGTTAGGAAAATAATGGAAAAAATGTCCTCCCCGTGGAACTTTGCATACACTGTTTTCTGTTGTTCACTTAAAGTATATTAAAGTGCCAACATTGAGAGCAGCCTCACATTTTTTTCTTTTTATGAAGAAAATACGAAGAAAATATATTTCCCATTGCAGTGTTGAAGAGTAAGATGTGAAAAACCTGGCAAATGCTGAGCAGTTTCATAAAATTATTGAACAACTGCTGAACAACAGGGCTGGGAAACAAAGGTTAAAAGGACCAGTCGTGTAAGTTACAGCTCTATAATATAAAAACTAAACACATATGCATTAGTTTCATCACATGAGAAGTAGTTTTTGGTGAGAAAGTAAGCAGAATCATCAAACTGCAGTAGACTGACATACAATTATACTTCAAGTTACATTTTCATAAATGGAGAAAGAATCCATTTTGCAACAAGAAATTTACTTTTTTGCAATACTTTTGCCTTTAGTAAACTATGTGTCAGAGGATCTTAATATGCCATTTGCTGTGCATCCCTTGGAATCCTTTTCCTGTTATGAACTCCAGCAGCAGCTGGTAAAACATGATGGTCCTGTGCATCTCTGTTTTTTTACCATCCAGCATAGTCAGTTCCAATCACCGTATTGACAGTGAATTAACGAACTTGTGTAGAAGAATAATTGCTTTGTATCTGATGTCTGGGACAGCCTGCTCATAACCTGACTTTCTGGCATTGGTGAGTTGTGTTTTCTATCTGTACTGCACCTCAGCAACAAAGGCTCTGATGTTGAATTTATTCTTCCTAGAAGTCCATAAAGCACAGGGACGAAAAGCACTGCCCATACACAATGAATGGAATACATTTTCAGTTGTTAATATGGACCCTGTTTTTCTCCATTTCACTGCTCTGATGACAATAAAATTAATGGGAATGTACATACAGCAGCAGGAGGAACATGTTAATTCCTTTAGCAGACTGAGAAAAAACAAGCCATGTTTTCCCCTGCTATTTCCACAAACAATTCAAAGTCTTATTTTGGTGACAGTTGAAGCGCATATGGACAGATGGGATTCCATTTGTGGTTTGTCAATATACTTTTGAATTTCTCAGCTACTTTAAAATGAGAAGTTGAGGACTAATCTGGTGCTAGTAAAAGTGGAATTCGCATGTCTCTAATGACTCTCATCAAAGAGCTTAACATCATGGGAGTTAATAAAGATCTCTTAAATGGCCTTCACATGACTCCTTTGAGGCTGACATATTAATCTAATAAGCCCTTGGCAGATGAGGCAAATAAGGTGATAAAATTCAAAAACAGAGGCTCTGAAAGATTAATTTTTCTGAAACCTCTGGCTTAAACTGACTGACAAATGTGTTCATCCAGAACACTTTAGTGAGGAGTAAGTTTCGGCAACTTTGTCTCTGATATTATTTTTAAAAATTTCCTTTACCTCCATTCGATCAACTTATAGGTTAAAAAGCAATAAATCACAGAAGCTCAGGTGACATTCCTGAGAGTTATCAGCTCTCTGCATACCAACTTCTCACTACATTATCCAGGCTTTATATCTATGAGTATAAATGAAAATAAAACCTCATGTAAGGCAAGTGAATATTCATCACATTTCCAGCTCTGAAAACGAAATGTCAGAGTTCTGTGGAAATGTCAAAAACATATGAGAAAAATTTTGGTCTGCTAAGATCTTATGTTCATTTGTCTTAGTGTATTTGAATAGTTCAAACTTGAATGCTGTTCTCAGGACCCAATCCATTTACAACTGATGGGAATAGTGGAATTTCCATGGTAAAACACTTAATGCCACGAATACAAGCCTGGGAATAGCCACACTGAAGCCAATGTTTCTCCTACAAGTGTGTGCTTGTGAGGTCTGATCAATATTTGAATACATGCCAAATTCTAATGCAAATCATTACAATTTTTTTAGTTTTAACTGGTTGTGTGATATGCCGTTGTTTAAAAAAAAAAAAATCTAAGAGAAGGTAATCTGCTAATTGAGGCACTTGACATCCATTCAGGAACCTGAAAGGGTTTTGAACGGCTGTAACAGTGAACGCAAAAGTAATACAAACCTGACTGTGTGAGCAGAAGAATTGATAACCAAAAGAAAATGAAGAAGAACAAAACCAAAACCCTGGATGCAAAATTTTTCCTCACAGGGAACTGAAAACTGTTAATGCCAATAAGATAAGTAACAAGAGATATGTGCCATTGTTATACTAGCAAATGGAAATGACTTCTCACATGTCAGGGGAGTCACAGAACACATTGATTCCAACACAGTAGCTATAAAGAAGAGAGTATGTTTTTAGAGAAATGAGAATCATAGAATCATAGGCTTATAGAGAATGGAACCTTGAGGTCCCTTCCAACCTTACCATTCTATGATTCTATGATTCTATGATAGAATGGTAAGGTTGGAAGGGCACCTCAAGAATCACCTAGTTCCAACCCCCTGCCATAGGCAGGGACACCTCCCACTAGCACAGGTCACTTAAGGCCTCGTCCAACCTGGCCTTGAACACCTCCAGGGAGGGAGCAGCCACAACCTCCCTGGGCAACCTGTTCCAGTGCCTCACCACCCTCACTGGAAAGAACTTCCTCCTAACATCTAGTCTAAATCTTCCCTCTGCCAGCTTAAACCCGTTGCCCCTTGTCCTGTCATTGCAAGACCTTATAAATAGTCCCTCCCCAGCCTTCCTGTAGGCCCCCTTCAGATACTGGAAGGCTACTATAAGGTCTCCTTCTCTCCTCCAGGCTGAAGAGCCCCAACTCTCTCAGCCTGTCCTCACAGGAGAACTACTCCAGCCCTCTGATCATCTTTGTGGTCTTCCTCTGGACTTGCTCCAACACTTCCATGTCCTTCCTGTGCTGAATGGTTTTCAGAGTTGTCAGGTGAGTTGTCTCTCAAATTTGTTTTTACCAGGAGTGTATTCCTCAAGCCAGAGATCAAAGTTATCACATTTTCTTCCCAATATTTTGATTCAGATGATCTAATCACCCTATGTCTTAGTTGGTGGATGCAGCAGCACATCCTGACTTCTAATTCCATCTAAAGTAGATATGGTAGCACGACACTCCAACCCCTTTCTGCCACGTACTCTCTTTTATGGACCAGAATGTGATCCAATGCCTATATGGGGTGCAAAGCACCTAGTAGATATGGATGACCAATGGACTAAAAATCTCATCTAAGCTTTAGCATGTATACAGGTCAGATATGAGAAGAGATTTGGCTCCCAATCTCCATGCAACATAAGCTAATAAGGAACTGCAAGAGTCACAAGACTTTGCAGTGACAAAAACGTGCTGGTTTGACGCTAATTAGAACATTTTAGTAGAGAAAATTACACTATAGGCGGTGAAAGGAAAACATGGTGATGTCTACTTCACTCATAGGCTTGCTGAGATGTTTGGGAAAAAGAAACAAAAACATAATAAGTCAGTCTCAGTCTGTCTCTCTCTGGGGGCACATCATCTTGGGCACTCTAGCTTCTGGCTCCTCTTTACTGATTAATCTTCACTAACCACTTTTCTTCTAACCCCCCTGGCCAATCCTCCAAATTCACCCTGTGTGTAAGGCAAGTCTTGGGGTAAGGTACAGGGGTGGGGAGAAGGTGGAAGGGTGGTTGGGAGCCCCTCCTGGGGTCTCTGATTTCTGGGAGGGGTGTTGTGTTTCTGTATTAGCTTTAACTTGTGTATTTCTGTTACTATTCCTGTATGTAGTGTATATATCTACTTGTACATTGTGCTGAGCTGTAAACAGAGTTTCATCTCTTAACTTCCAGTCGGTTGAGTTCTAGTCTGGTTCATTTTACAAAGTGTGTGGAGGGTGGGGAACTCCTAAACCATCATAAAGCATTTTAAAAAGAAAGGTAAATTATCTTCAAATATATATTTTACAGCACATAAAACAAAGAATTCCTACAAGAACAAAACAAAAAATGAAGTACTTATTTACCAAATACTCGTAGTCTAGTCTGTAGATAATGTATAAAGTCCTGTTTGAAATAGTCAGCAGAATTCCTGGCTTCAGGATTTTAACAGGTTTTAACATCCAGAAAAAGCTCTGGTTTGATTTTTGTTTTACATACACAAGGTTTAACTTTCTGAGTACAACCAGCATCAGCCCAAAGGTCAAAGACTCATCCTCATATTGGTTTTCACAAACCTGAAAACTTAAAGAATATCAGCAAGGACTTCAGTTGAGGCTTTCCTCAGCTAATAGTTCCTCTGTTTTGTCCCCCAAGGAAATTATAGCATTACTTTGGCTTTCCAATAGTCACCTCTAACAAGTTCTTAGATTCAGGCAGCACAATAAAACATGAGTATCAGGAGGATTTCACAGAAATTATGTACTTTTTGCAAGGAGAGATAAACGTTTTGTCTTGGAGATAATCTCAAATATTCCATGCAAGCATCACGAGCTGTGATAAAGGACATACCTTAATATGGATATCAGAGCTGTGTGATTAGGAGAAGAGAGGAAAAACATGTCTATTTATGGTACACTGTAACAGCAAGTGATAAACTTTATATGAAGAAGAAAGAACCACTAATGCAAGAAATATTCTGAGTTTTCCAAAGAAAAATGCCAAACAATGCCAGGGGAATGAAGCACATAGGAATATTTATGGAAGAAAAATGTGCTTGAACCTCAGATGAGACTATTTCAATTATGCCACTGACTATCTGAGATTCAGTGTTTGAGGAAGAAGAGGCAGACTGTTGACCCTAGACAGTCAATTCATACAATATGGTAAGAGCAAAATGCTGTCAGAGAAGAGGAGGAGCTTTTATATCCATTCATTATACACTTGAAAAAAAAAATCCTATTTTAAATGAAGCAAAAGACAGTGGATGTCTAGGATGATTGTACTTTTACTTATGTCCTCAAGTTTCAGTTCAACAAAGAGCTAAAGTGACCTGTCATTGACATTGACTAGGAGGATTTTAAGAAGTTGCTAAGCTTAAGAATAGGTTAGCACAGCTCAGTAAGGCAAAGACTTAAACTTACTGATTCCAAGAGCACTGAAGGGCACTCTGGAAGGTTTCCAGAGAAGGGCATCAATGCTGGTGAGTGGCCTGGAGCACAGCCCCTGCAGAAGAGGAGGCTCAGGGCAGACCTCATTGCTCTCAGGGCAGACCTCATTGCTCTCTACAGCTACCTGAAGGGAGGTTGGAGCCAGCTGGGGTTGGGGTCTTCTGCCAGGCACCCAGGGATAGAAGAAGAGGACACAGCCTCAAGCTGTGCCAGGGCAGGTTCAGGCTGGATGTTAGGAAGAAGTTCTTCCCAGCAAGAGTGATTGGCATTGGAATGGGCTGCCTGGGGAGGTGGTGGAGTCCCCATTTCCAGCGGTGTTTAAGAGGAGGCTGCAGGAGGCACTTGGTGCCATGGGTTAGTTAACGAAAAGGTGTTAGGTGATAGGTTGGACTCCATGATCTCAGAGGTCTTTTCCAACCTCCTTAATTCTGTGATTCTGTGAAGACTGTTGGTTTTGTACCTATTACACATTCCTACTTATAATGTAAAATACTTGATCTCAGATCACAGTCTTCAGGAGCAATGGACAATTAAGCTACATTCAGTGCTTTGTTCTGGACTAATTGAAATTCTAAGTCAAATTATGACAACGAGTAGGAGGTTGAATTCAGCTTTCTTCCATTATAGTAAAGATTCATTAGATGTGCAGGAACAATTCCAGAAAAGTCCATCAAATTTACTGTCTGCTAACAATTGCATTAGTTTGCTTATCTGTTCTGATTTATGAGAAAGCCTTTGGATTTAATTTGTTTGAGGTAATTAAGAAAAAGACCAAGAATAGTGCATTGGAAAAGTAGAAGCTTTCGTACATTTTGCACATTTTCTTTTGGATCACCACTATTCACTCCTCTCAGTTTGAAATTTTTATTTCCCTTGCCTCTATCCTAGCTAGCTAATTTTTTTTTTACTTTTATCTACCCTGGGAGGTCAAGCAGAGCAGCAGTTAGGCAGGTGAGCTGCAAATCTCTTGCAATAAGGTGTTTTTCTCTCAGCTTAAGGCTTTACTCTAGAGGTTTTACACCTTTTTGTAGAAGTGAGCAAGGTTTCCTCTCTGTTGCTCTCTCAAACCCACTTCTGAGGAGCTCTAGCATAATATCTGCATTTACAGCAGTGGACAAGAGGAAGAGTAGAGATGAAAGGTGTGATGGTTTGGGAGTTCCCCATCCTTACTTTGTAAAATCATCCAGACTAGACTCAGACAGCTGGAAGTTAAGGTCTGAAGCTCTGTTTACAGCTTAGCACAATATACAAGCAGATATATACACAACATACAGGAATATTTACAGAAATATACAAGTTAAAGGTGATACAGAAACACAACACCCCTCCCAGAAACCAGAGTCCCCAGGAGTGGCTCCCAACCACTGGAGAGAGTCTGAGAATAGCAAAAAGTATCTTTTCTTGGTTCTGAAAACAGATGCTCTGTTTTGGATAGAATAACACAGTGGTAGAGTCCTTGTCTGGGCAAGGTCACCACTCATCCAGATCTGTTTTAAAGACTGTTCAGTCTTTAAGGTATGTTTGGGTTTTCTTTTGGTTTGTTTTTCTTAAGTATGGTATAGTTAGAGATAACCTAATAACTTCAGAAAACTCATCCCTTAATGTATTTATTTCACAGAATTAACCAAGTTGGAAAAGATCTTTAGGATCATTGAGTCCAACCTATCACCTAATCCTTCTAATTATTTAATTAGTGATCAGCCTCATTAATATGTTGCTTTCAAATTTATGAGGAAAAGACTCAACATATTTTACCAACACAAACAGTAGAGAAGGAAGGAACTATCAATATTTAGAGAAATATCTCCTATTTAGCTTCAATGGGAAAACTCTTTTAACTCTCTTAGAAGGCTCTTGAAGTTTATTCTCAGTTTTCACTTTTTGTCCTCTTTCATGTTTTGTGTTACTCACGTTGCTGCTTCTAAGCTTCTGTTTATCACTGTACAAAGGAAAGAACAAACAAGGAAATAATCTGTTAGCATCATGGTGTTACTACAGAGGCATTGCTGGTCAGTGAGTCAGCAACACAAACAGCTGTGTTCATTCCTCCTTCCTTTGTGAGCACAATTTCTCTCTCTCATCCCAGTATGGCTTATGTGTTTGTTCCAGACTGTTAGCTCTACAAACAAGATTTTGATGGAGGAACACAGAAATATCTGCCTCAAAAGGAAATGAGAAGATACTATCTTTAGAGAATTTAGTGGTCTTATACTGCACTCCCTTCTTGACCACAAAATAAGTACATGGTGAGAAAATAACCTTGAATACAAGTGCACTGATTTTGTCACTAGAACAATTGAAATTACTATTAATAGTCAAAATATACATCTGAAGATTAGA
Source organism: Eubucco bourcierii (assembly GCA_013396675.1). NCBI lineage: Eukaryota > Metazoa > Chordata > Aves > Piciformes > Ramphastidae > Eubucco > Eubucco bourcierii. Next base: position 131,843 of record VWZE01008911.1, on the reverse strand, counting down.
AGACTAAAGGATAAGTCTTCCCCTTAGTAATAGAGTGTCTTGTATACATTCAGAATATTTCACTCCATTAAAATAATTTTGCTAAAAGTGTTTTGTTACTGGTAGCACAGAAAAAGTTTACTTTGGTATTGTGGTTTAATAATAGCAGCAAAAGGTCTGCTTTGATAAAGGAAGACTTTTCATTAGAGAGCCACATTAGCAATAGAGACTGCCTTGTGTGCCTCATACAGGTGTAAACATGGAGAGATCACCACCACATCCCAGGTCTCCACTATGCCATTTATCATGTAATAGTCATCAGAAGTACGCATCTAACTACCAACCACGTATAGACACACTTTTTCTTTGGCACTTAGATCTGGAGCCAACACTATAGATAACATAGATACCTAAAACTCTTCATCTCCCTTTTCCTTCTTCTTTACACTGTCCCCCTGCTCCAGTGTTGAGTCCCTTCTACAGAGTATTTCAAGAACTACCACGGCATGAATCATTTCCATGGGGGTGTAGTCCTTCAGATACAGACTGCTCCAGTGTGAGTCCTACCAGGAGCCTGCTCCAGTGTGGACTCTCCATGGGGTCACTGCTTCCATCGGGGCACATTCCCATGCTCCAGTGTTGGATATTCCACAATTGCATATCATTATCTGCCCCAGTGTTAAGCTTTATGGACTGCAGGGGAGCAATCTGCCTCACCATGATCTTTGACATGGGATGCAGGGGATCTCTGGCACCTGGTGCACATTCTCCTTGCTCTTTCTTCACTGATCTTCACGTCTGCAGGGCTGTTTCTTCCATATACTCTCATTCCACTCTCCCAGCTGTTGCACAGCACATTCATCACTTCAAATGTGCTACCAAAGAGTTGCTACCAATATTGCTGATTAGCTCAGCTTTGGGCAGCAGCAGATTTATCTTGGAGATGGCTGGACCTGGCTCTGTTCCACAAGGGAGCAGCTTCTGTTGTATTCTCACAAAAACCATCCCTACAACATCCCTACTACCAAAACCTTTCCACATATACTCAGTTCAAATTGCCATGACCATATGATATGGATGAGTTCTAAACACCACAGCAGGACTTTTACGAGAGCACTGTGGTTTGGCATATATTCAGTTTCACCTCTTGCTGTGCTGTTTCCTGGCTTTGTCTGTTCTTTGCAGTGCCTCATGAATCTTTTTAGAGCATCACTGACTGTTCTCCTGTATTCTGTTTGTGTAATACCTAAATTCCCTTGAATGGATGAAATTCAGGTGAAACCATTTCTTTACACAAAATACTCATCTGGGTTGACCAAAACAGCCTCTTAGATGTTTAAAAAAAAAAAAAAAAA
>VWZE01008911.1:76176-115567 GCA_013396675.1 Eubucco bourcierii | reverse complement strand
GGTTGTAGCCAGGAGGAGGTTACTTTCTTCTCTCAGGCAACCAGCACCAGAACAAGAGGACACAGCCTCAAGCTGTGCCAGGGGAAATTTATGCTTGAGGTGAGGAGAAAGTTCTTCACTGAGAGAGTCATTGGCTACTGGAATGGGCTGCCCAGGGAGGTGGTGGAGTCACCATCTCTGGAGGTGTTCAAGGTGGGTTTGGACGTGGCACTTGGTGCCATGGTCTAGTCTTGAGGTCTGTGGTAACTGGTTGGACTTGATGATCTTTGAGGTGTCTTCCAGCCTTGGTGATGATACTGTGATACTGTGTGTGATATTCTTAAAGGTGCAGACAAAGAACCTCTGTGATTCAGTGCCCTCTTGTAATGAACAGCACAGGTTGCAAGAAGCCTGAGGCAGACATCTGAGGCATTGTATTTCAATAGACTGGAAGATGTCTTGGTATACATAGGGTTGAATTAGATGGAGAGGTACTATTTCCTTTATCTAATTTTTTTTTTCCAAAATTACTCTATGAGTAATGTTTCCAGAAAGGTGCAATCCTATTTGAACCTTTACTAATTAATAACTTGGGAGTCATTAAATATTTTAATGAGACATAGTCAACTGGTATCTGCAGAATGGACACAGATGGCAAAGCAGTAAGAAGAAGAGGTATGAAAGAAGTATTATTGCGTAGCCATGGAAACAATGTCTCTTTCTCTCTCTTTATTCCTTCCCTCTCCCTTTTAGGTTCAGCAACACTGCACATCATTAAGGTGCCTGCCTCTTCTGACAATGGCAACTTTGCAGTGTCAGTCAGTACATCTTTGCATCCATTCATGCTGTCAGCACTAAGTGATAGAAAGCCTGGGGAAGATGTGAGATGCACACCAAAAAGGCTTCTATAATGTGACAGTCTAGTCACATATTGTTATGCAACTGCCAATTTTCAGACTCAATTCAACAAAGAAGAACAAAATGGAACAGGTTGGGCTAGACTTTGTTCTGGTACTGTGGTTTCTAAAGTTAATTTCAGTGTTCATGCAAGTTAAAACTCTCAGAAATAAGACTTGACTGTGTAGGAACATAGGCAAGCACAGCACACAAATGGACTAAGACAGTGGCTGAGCTCAGTTTTGTTAATCTGCTGTAGTGAGACATTAGTATGGGTGTTTAATTGTGCTAAACTGGGTGGTGATATGCTTTTGAGCTGGAACAAAGAAAGAAAACGATAAACCCTTTGAATGTCAGCTATTCTTACACACAGTCGTTGCCATGTGTACTAAGAGCTTTTATTTATGCCTTGCAAAATGCCCCATAATTATAAGAAGCTGGAGCAGAAACAAAAAGAGTGAGTAAAAATAGAATAGAATTTTGGTTTAAAAGCACTGAAAGAAAATTCCAGCATGAGCTCTAACCTTACTCTTTTCCCTTCAGTCTCAGCAGTAATTAAAGCAATTCTAAATGCCTTATTTAATTCATTTGTGGTTAGAGATTGCAGAAGGGGATGGAAGAGCATGAGTTTATGGATTTTCCACATAGAAAGGAATAAACTACATACTTATTACCACAGATCTGTTTTTCTTAAACATTTTAGCCTCAGAGAAGTGAGAGGCACAAAATAGCATCCTAAAAGACAAATACCTGTTAGAGTAGTTATCAGCTATTCTAATGGAAGAAAAGGAGTGACCTGTGGCTTAATTCACATAGGCAAATGCAGAAATACACTCCCTCTCTGGGCTGTATATACCTCTTACATCGTGTATGGAGGAAGCATGTTTTCTGTAGAACTGGCTTAGACTTCTTTCTCTCTGAATAGAAGAGAGTCCCCTTAGGAATGCATGTGCTCCTGAGGGAAGTGGTCCTCCTACCTCAGACCCAAGAGGATGCCGATGAGACAATGCCTGAGTCACCATCTGCTTCTTGATCACCTTCTGGGTCAGAAAACACACAACCTAATAACCCCAAAAGCACTGATTTATCCCAAAACATAAACCTAAATAAGACACAGGACAATTCTCATAGATCAAACCACCCTGCATTTCTGACCTGAGGAATCATAGGTCAGTATGTTCTCCTGGCACAGGGCCAATGGGAACGGTATGTTCTGTAGTTCTTCAAGGACAAGCCCTGATCCAGGAGCAACTCCTGGAAGGCAGTGATGATATGGAGTTCAGGCTGGTGCCAGGCTTGACATGTTACATATTCTGGTATGATCATGATGGTTGCTTGAGTAGTCCCTGCTGACACTCCCTTAGAGATCTGGATTACAAAACAGTAAAGCAACCCACATGGAGCTACACTGTGGGATGCTTGCACAAAAAGAATGTTTAAGCAGCTCACAAAGGGATCTCTTCATCTAGACTTTACTATGGAGCTCTGAGATTGAACTGAAAAACAGGAACCACCAGAAAAATTGTCTGTGAGGATGCCTTTGATCCATTTCTGTTCTTGTGGCCTGAAAATAATTCAAGCTCTTATGCAAGTTTTTAGTCAACCTATAGCTTAACACTTGTGCATTTTCCTTAGCATATTTTTTTTTTACATAGAAAAGAAAAAAATCCATAGAATTTATGAAAAGTTGCATAGTTTACATGATCAGACATCCAACTTATTTTTGTTCCTCTGACACTTGGATAACAGCTCTATGGAAATCACAGTTTTCTCTGATACGCTTATGTCAATTACAATAGGCTTTGTGTGTCCTTTAGTTGTTCTGGTAGACTATGGCAGATCCCAGAACCTCAGTTTATAGAGGTACACTGTTTGGTAGGAAATACCTTGTTATCTGAAGAAATTCAATTACATACAACTTAAAAGTCAGAAGACAATAGTATATAAAGCTGACAAAGAAGATGTGAAATTTTAAAAACTGGTATCTTATCTGATTATGCTCAGATGGCTGCAGAAAGATCCCACTCTCTCTACACCTGATTCTCCTACATAACTGTCACCTGATGCAGTGGCAGATGGAGTCTGTGCTCTGCACTTCGCTTGATCCGTAGGTTATGGATATTTGAAGGTTTTGTCACACAACATACCTATAAAACAGAACTCTGTTATCAGTAAAGACCTCAGACTGCACTTACAGAGTGGTTCAGGTCTTGTATTATGTTTCTCTTTTATTCCCACTAGTTATTAGGTATCAGCCTTTTCAACTAGTCTCTCCTTCGAAATGTTTCAAAAGATCTAGAGAAGCTTATTTCTCTCAATATGAAATTCATTCTGTTTCCTCTCTGGTCTGAAGACAGTCCAGACCCCTTAAATTAAAATAAATGATGTTTCTTTTTAAAAAATACTGAAGTCTCTTTCTGCAACACCACTAGTCATGTTCTTTTCCTAGCTAGTTGTTAACTATGCTGATTGAAATATAGAATGAAAGCCTCCTTGCCTCTAATGGTGGCTGCACTTCATATTTTAGTTTATACTTTTATTTGAAATTTGCATCTATGTGAACCTGAACATTAGAGACATGTAAAGCATCAGTATCTAAATGTCATAACTGTATATAGTTTACATTACTGGCTCCTGAATGTGCGTGAAGGATTTCCCAGTTTTGGGACATTGGTAAGTGTGTGTGACTGGGTGAATTCCCATTTGTGCCAGATAATGCTGATTTAAAGAGACAGATTTGACAAGATTTTATATGTGACGTATACTCTTTTGGTTTGGTGAGCTTTTATCTGACAGAACATGGAGTTAAAAAGCAATCTTGATTAATATGTACATTTTCAAGATATTGTCAGGTAAATTATGTGGGTTTTTTTCCAATTTGGTGACCAGGATGTCACCAAATTGACAAATATGGGATAATGTCAAATGTTTGTCCACGTGGAACAGTTGAAATACATATTTTGTGTGAGAGTAAAATCTTTATTTGATATCTCAAGCACTATTGATGATATAAAAAAAACCCCAAATCCTAAATTGATTCTAAAATGAAAAATGAAGGGATTAGATTTCAGAAAATGTCAAAATGTAACCCATGACATAAGAAGAACACTTAACTCGATGTTTTGTCTAGGTTAAGTGCTATCTAAATCAATTATTCTTGTTTTGTACAAACTTTCATCTTTGAAAATGGAACAATTTCTTTTGGAGAGTTGCAAGATAAGAGTCTTTAAATGGCAGAGCTTTCTTGCACAACTATAAGGCTGGATCAGGCCATGTTATATTTATTTCCCTGTCATATTTATTTTATTTATTTTGTGTGTGTGTGTGTGTGTGTGTGTTTGGTTGGTTTTTTTTAGCTTTGTAAAACAGTACTTTTATCCACTAATACAATTTCACAGGATCAGATTCTGGTACTGGCTTGCAGCTCATATGAAACAATTATGTGCAATGCAGAGAAGCCCTGGGGAGCTTTGAGCAGAGTCCTTTCTGAGTAGCTAAGCAGAGCAGGATATGTGGCAGTAGATTCAGTTTTTACAAAGCTGCTATGATACACACAGGTCAACGTTTGTCTTGTATGGATGCGTTACAGATTCATAATTTATTTGCCTTATTAACATACAAAAAACAAACAAACAAAAAAACCCATCCAAAAACCAAAACAAGCTTCATAGGAGTTTTCAAAAGAGCTATTCTATTAAGCCTTCTAGTAACATCAAAAATATAAAGGCTAAAATAAAGTGTTCTCCAAAGAAAACTACTCCCTATTCTCAACATTATCCGTCTGATAATCACTGAGCTTCCAGAAAAGGATTTGTATGGATGTTTTAGGGATGTAGATTTCCTTGCATGTTTTCCAGAGGACAGATATACCAGCACCCTAAATGGTAGCCAGAGCATAGAGCACCAGGACACAAAAACCATTAAAGAATAAGTGTCAGAAGATGCAGGTGTGCCAAGATGAGGCATCATCTGCTGCTCAGAACAGTTTTCTTGCCATTGGTGATAACTAGAACATCATCCAGATCTGTGGGAAGAGTATGTTCAAATCTGCCCAGGGCATCAAATCAGATCCAGGTTTTCTGCCAAGTGCTTTTAGACCTATGGGTTTTTTTTGCAAAGAACTTCTTCCCTATGGGTAGTCTGAAGGTCTAATTTGAGCCACTTTGGGCTGAGTCAAGATTTGAATTCCTCAGACCCAAAGGTGTCCTCTGATTCCTAAAGAGTTTTTAGAGACCAGATGATCACTTATGTCTTCAGCTGGGCATTGTATGGCAGCTTTGTGAAGCATATCAACAATTCACTTAGAAATTTTTCCTTAAAACCATAATTGTACACAGTAAGTTTAAGAATTGTGTTTTGCTTACTTTCCTGAGTTCTCAAAATACACTGATCTGGTTTGTTATGCCTCATTGTTTTCTGATTCTTCACAGTTCTGTTGTATTCCTGATTCACTGCTATTACTTCTTAGCTGCTATTCTAATTTATCTACTAGATCCTGTCTTGCAGACCCACATAGCCATATGCATCCCCATTGGAATAGGTGGGGAATAGCTGTCCAACCTGTAATGGGAATGTGAAAGAGAAGGGAGTTCCTTTACCATATATACTTTGGATAGCTCTGAACCAAAATGGATTAAGTCATTTCACCTTTGGTTTCAACTGACATTTGGGCAGTAGTTTTCTGAAATGAATAAAATCTGGATAAAACGAGCACCTCAGGACAATGAACATCTTCCCATGACATGAAGCTGATTTGTACTGACAAAAGAAATCAAACTAAGACCATTAGGAGAGCTAAGAAATGACACTAGCCTGTCAACTCTCCTGAGTTCTTCATAATAAATAAAGAAATGCTGGAAAAGCAAGAATGAGTTTGTAACACAGAAATATCACTATAAAACCAGTAGAAACAGGTCTTAATGTAGTTTAGCCTATTACAGATCACAGACACTAACATCTAACACAGTTAGTGCATTACCATCAGACTCTACAGCAAACCTTAGTAAGTACCTAGAAGCCTTGGTGGGCTGACACAGGGTACAGAGAGTTTTGAATGCATCGTCCTCCAATGGCAGCTGCTAGTAACTTTTGTGTTTCCTTAGAGTTAAAAGCATTATATAACTTCTGTCTAATATTATTTTAAGTTTAAACTGCTAGTCATTTGACTAATTCTAAGCCATTTCCTATTTTCATGTGGGAGTTGTTTTCTGTGATAACATGCTATCAATTACCACATTCAGTAATGATTTTAAAATGCAGGAAACTTTTAGTTGCATCTTAAATAAAATCTTTAATTCTAATCACACCATATTCTATAATAACACATTGCAAACAGCAGATGTGTTATAGCAAAGGGAACATAACCTTTGTCCTTAGATCAAAGTAGAGTTTCATGAAACTTCTCAGAGTGAAATATCATAGTTTTAATAAAAATACAGGACGTATTTGGAATATATTGTTCTGGTCTATATTTAGTTGCAAAAAAAAATAAATCTTAGTTTTCAGTTTTTCTTGCAGTAATTATTTTTTATATGAAAATTTCCCTTGGGATACCCTCTGCTTTTGGAGAAGTAAACATCATGAGTGTTATCTTTTTCTAATTGGATTTTTTTTTCATGCAATAATTCTTCAATATTTTATCTTTTCTGCTAGAAAGTGCCTATGAACTTTTTTTTTCTGTTTTCCAGAAAGTGAAACAGAAGAAATTTGTGACAAATGGCATGATAAATCCATTCTTTTACTCATGTGACAAATTCTGATAGTATCAGTAGGTTGAATTTAAATTTTCTGTTGGAACTCTGCATTTTAGGTAAATATATAAATATTTATCAGATCATAAGTGTGAGAAAGAATAAGGCTTCAGAGCAACTGAATCATAGATCAGATCTGTGACTCTGAGCTGTTCCTTCATAACACATAAGCATACCTGTGCAAGGTCCTGCATCTGGGTCGAGTCAATCCCAAACACAAATACAGGCTGGGCAGTGCCTGGTTGGAGAGTAGCCCTGAGGAGAGAGACTTGGGGATGCTGGCAGATGAGAAGCTCAACATGAGCCAGCAGTGTACACTTGCAGCCCAGAAAGCCAACCAGATCACAGGCTGCATCAGGAGAAGTGTGGCCAGCAGATCAAGGGAGTTGATTCTCCCTCTACTCCGCTCTGGTGAGAGTCCACTTGGAGTAATGCATCCAGTTCTGGAGCCCCTATTACAAGACAGATGTGGACATGCTGAAACATGTCCAGAGAAGGGTCATGAGGATGCTCAGAGGTCTGGAGCACCTCTCCTATGAGGACAGACTGAAAGAGTTGGGGCCGTTCAGACTGGAGAAAAGGAGGCTCTGAAGTGACCTCATTGTGGCCTTTCAGTATCTGAAGAGGACCTACAAAAAATCTGGGGAGGGATTTTTTAGGCTATCAGGTAGTGACAGGACTAGGGGGGGATGGAGTAAAGCTGGAGGTAGGGAGGAAGTTTTTCAGCATGAGAATGGCGAGACCCTGGAATGGGTTGCCCAGGGAGGTTGTTGAGGCCCCATCCCTGGAGGTGTTTAAGGCCAGGCTGGATGAGGCTCTAGCCAGCCTGATCTAGGCCAGGGTACCCCTGCCCATGGCAGAGGTGTTAGAACTAGATGATCCTTGTGGTCCCTTCCAACCCTGACTGATTCTATGATTTTATGAAATGAGAATTTCAATTTTTTTTTTTTATAATTGTAGCAATTTTCACTCAAAAAGAAAGTTGGTTTGTATATAGTTTTGGTAGGTTTAAATATTCAATATAAAATAGCATAGAAGTAGGAATCATAGAATCATAGAATGGTAAGGTTGGAAGGGACCTCAAGGATCATCTAGTTCCAACCCCCTGCCATAGGCAGGGACACCTCACACTAGTACAGGTTACTCAAGGCCTCATCCAACCTGGCCTTGAACACCGCCAGGGAGGAAGCATCCACAACCTCCCTGGGCAACCTGTTCCAGTGCCTCACCACCCTCACTGGAAAGAACTTCCTCCTAACATCCAGTCTAAATCTCCCCTCTACCAGTTTAAACCCATTGCCCCTTCTCTTGTCCTTACAAGACCTTGTAAATAGTCCCTCCACAGCCTTCCTGTAGGCCCCCTTCAGATATTGGAAAGCTACTATAAGGTCTCCTTCTCCTCACCAGTCACAATAAGCAGAAAAGACTTTGTCAAATCACTCTAGTTCACTGCAACATAACCAATAAATGAAAAAAAACTTGCCCAATCTTTTTCTGATTCATCACATTTTGCTATCACTTTTCCCTAAAGCAATATTTCCTTTGAGAAAGGTGAGGTGGGAAAATGTGATAGATTTTGAGAAGCAAATATGCTCTGTTCAGAGCTGTACCTGTCAAATCAGAAGTGTTTGCAGGATGAGATGTCCCCAGGATATTTGATGTATGATAACTTTGGTGCTTCTTGTTTGTACATCACAGTTCATGAATCAGTCACCTCTGTTATGCTGTATGTTTATCCTCTGTAATCTCAAGAGCTTTTTCTCAGTATTAGGAAATTTAATTTCTGAATATGAAACAATTCATTCTGATGTCTGTCTGGTGGGGAGGTGCTCAGGGAATGTGAATAGATTTTGGAAAAGCAGTGCTTCTTCAGGATAACATGACGTAATGACAACAATGTGAAGTGAAAAGTTGAAAGAGGAATAGTGGCTGAAAGGGTTCTTACTGCAGAAGACATCCTGTCAGTGCAAAGGGCACAATGCTGCAGGACGAGGAACAGATGGATGAGTTAAGAGTCTGAAGTACAGAGAATGAGGAATAAAGTGATTCTGAGAAAATATTGCACCTTGGTGTTACAGTCTTACAAAAATTCAGAGAAGGGATATCAGATACTGCTGGTCAGGTTCAGCATACAATTGGCCTCATGTAAGAGAGTCAAGAAGCACATATTTCAGAGTCAGCATTAATCATGAGACATCACTCAACCAGGACACCCTAAGCTCTCCTGCTTTGCTACCTGTCTCACTTCTCAGGATGTTTCTGTCTGCAAAAAACACAAGAGAGAATCTACTGTTGCTACGGCACCCTCGTTGTGTTCGTTTTTACACAGTTAGTATGTAAGCAACGACAAAGAACGATGGTCACCACACCCTCAGTTCTCAATGAAAATATAGCCTGGAATATCATTATCATTTCAAGGTTCTCTGTGTTCTAGGACTGAGTCTTGCTTATCAATACAAATTAATAACATTGGCTGGGTGAGTCAAACAACAATTCATAAATCTGTGTACTGTTACGTGACATTGTGATTCATCAAATCAAGGGCGAATGGAAAATAACCAGTCTTTGAGTTGCAGCTCACTGCATCTCTAACAAGAATGAGACAGTCTCCTGAGGTTTCTGATACCTTACACATAGAGGTTTGCATTTAAGACAGAACCTTTATTCTGTGATGCTATTGATGAGTGGGTTGCACAAGTGGAGGTTATCTTGTCATCTAAACAATACATTGGGGCTTTAAAAATTGATGCTGAACATACACTACAGCTTTTCTGAATACTTGATTGTTCATCCTTCTCAGAACAGACAGCAACTGACTGACTACTGGCAGAAGGTTGATACACAATCATTCCGAGGTCCCTCTCAAATGGTTGTTGCTCAGTAATGGACTGCACGATGTTGTGAACAAGGAGCGTAGGTGCTTGTAGGATGGTGTGTGGTCCAAAATTAAGCTGCCTTTTCAACATAGCTCCTGACTTACTCATAAGAAGATACGTTATCATACAGAGGAATTGAAGCACTACTCAAGCAAGGGATCAGGAAGCAAATGAGGTTAGCTAGTGTGAAGTACACCAATAGGCCATGGCAGCTCCAAGCCAGTTCATGTTTTAATTGAGTGAGGAAAACTAATGTACAAATGGGTACAGATGCATTTATGGCTTAGAAGAAAGTTATGGTCTCCCAAAGGCAGTTAGATGTACTTTTCCTCAGTCTGTAAGGACCCTGCAATTTGTTTTAAGGCCTAGGAACCTTGGGATCTTTGGACTTGAATTCACTGGTTACCTTAAGCTGTAATGTTTGGGATTTTTAGGTTTTCACAAGCTGTTAGGTGAATGAATGAATATGGACTCCCTAAGAATTCTGAAAGAGTTAAAAATACTGTTGAAGTTCAGACCATGTTAAGTGGAGGATAACAGGCTTTCTGTTGCAGAGGTAATTCCAGAGAGATGAAACCGAATTCAGTAGATCCACAAGCAATTTACCACTGTGACGATGACAGAAAAATTGTATACAATTGTATTGTAGCTACAATACTAGAAAAGATGACTTTATTTGTCAACAGTTTGAATGTATAGCATTTGTTGGCTAGTTTTTCAATATCCCTCTGGAATAACACAAAATTGCATTTGTGAAACAGGAGCTTCTGGCAAACAATGCACCATCACACAAAAGAGGGTAAAAAATAGCACTGAGAATGCTACACTCCCAAAGGTGTATAGGATAAATATACCCAAAAGGAAAATTGATCAGGAAGTGTTTTTTATAAAGGGGATGATTAGTCAGTCACTGCATTGCTATGCTAAAATAAACTACTCTTGTTCATTTGTTTGTTTGTTCCCTAGCATTCGGGAGTAATTGAGAAATGAACCAATTATAAATTGAAAAGCAACGCAAGTCTTGATAACTTTTTATGTTAATCCCAATGGATGAGGAATATGAACAGCTTTCTGAATCTCCCTTTACGTGTTACAAACCACAAAACAAATGGTATTTTACCCTAAGATTTCAGCCCAGGGAGAAAGTCCCTGAGCTGGCCAATATAAGATAGAGTTCTTCCTTTCATCTTTTTTACTGTTGTTCTTTTATTTTTGTTACTTCTATTTCAGATGTTGTACTTACCTGACTTTACATAGCTAAAAATGATTAAGTAATATGTTTACTTAAGACTCTTAGTCTGTTCACCTTCTAAAATACTGTCCGATGATTTAATGACGTGTTCATCCAATCCAGAGGTATTATTACCATCCTTTCCATCTCTGCTGCATATGTTGTGCTGAAAAACATTGCAGTCCACTGAGTTCTTTCATTTTCTTTTGAAGTGCCATAAATCAGTTGTGATATTTGCTGTTTTCAAATTGACAGAGGATCCATTTAACTTTCAGTCTCAAATCCTTCACTGTAAACCTACAGATATTTCATAACTTCCATGGTGTCAGACAATTGCCTTTTCCTTTTGAGCATCACGTGCTGATTTCTCTGCTAGATAAGCTTTACTTGTTTTATAAAGTGCATAATCTGTGTCTTGCAGCTTGTTTTTATGTGCTCTTTCCAAAACTGAGTTACAATATTTTCATTAAAAAGCCTGGGCTGAAATATGACTAAAGGATTCTAGTTAAAAGAAAATGCAGTTGTCAGACTAAATGATCCACTGAAATGTTTGTTCCTTCATTACACACTCTTTCTTCTAATCATTATTATTTTATTTATTTTTAAAGACTCAGTTACTTGCTTCAGTGATAACAATCATAGCAATCAAGGATTCAATATATCCTCCCAAACTGGAAAATTTATATTAGATGCATTTTAATCCAAGACCTTTCATGATCTTTTCTGTCTTCTCAATCTTTGTAACATTTCTAAAAAACCAAAACCCAAAACAAAATTAAAAAATAAATTAAAAGACCCCATAGAATCATAGAATCATAGAATGGTAAGGTTGGAAGGGACCTCAAGGATCATCTAGTTCCAACCCCCTGCCATAGGCAGGGACACCTCCCACTAGTACAGGTTACTCAAGGCCTCGTCCAACCTGACCTTGAACACCTCCAGGGAGGGAGCAGCCACAACCTCCCTGGGCAACCTGTTCCAGTGTCTCACCACCCTCACTGGAAAGAACTTCCTCCTAACATCCAGTCTAAATCTTCCCTCTGCCAGTTTAAACCCATTGCCCCTAGTATTGTCATTGCAAGACCTTGTCAATAGTCCCTCCCCAGCCTTCCTGTAGGCCCCCTTCAGATTCTGGAAGGCTACTATCAGGTCCCATAGAAGCCTTCTCTTCTCCTGGCTGAAGAGCCCCAACTCTCTCAGCCTGTCCTCATAGGAGAGCTGCTCCAGCCCTCTGATCATCTTTGTGGCCCTACTCTGGACCCGCTCCAACACTTCCATGTCCTTCCTGTGCTGAGGGTTCCATCTCTAACATACTTTCAAAATAATCTTCTAAATTAGCAAAGAGAATTGGAAATCACGTGAATATGTAGGGGTTTTTTTTCCACTCTTCTTATTGGTGATCAGTAATTGTGTATGAATGAAATGGTGTATGAAGGACATACTTAACTTTGACTACTTCCTCACATTTTCAAAGGAGTAAATTACAGTCTAAGTGTACTAATGTGATTTAGTTTACATTTAGTACCATGTCCTGTTCAGAAGTCAGTCAGAAAGTGGTCAGTCTTCTTCTGTGCATTAACCCTTAGTTACTGCACACTAAATGTGCACTAACTCTTTGTTATTGCACATTAAACTTCTGTACATCCTAATAACTTAATGGAAAACACCTGCAAACTAACCTCCTAAAAAACCCCTTCCCTTACCTCAAAATTTGTTTTAAAACACAGGAATAGTGAGAAAAGAAAGACAATATAGACAATACTGGTATGAGAGGACAGACCCCTTGTCAGGACACAGTACCTTGTGTCTCTAAAGCTGGCTGTCCCGTATAAGGCATACCAGTAAGTCTTAGTATCAGAGAACTGCCTCTTCATTGTTTTGTCCAATAGTTAGTAAGATGGAAAACTATCATGGCACAGTATTTAACCCAAATGACTGGCTTCATAATGCCCACAGTAACCTCAAAAATGACAATTTTTCACTCATGGATTCAGACAGAAAGTGACTATGTTGTTGAAAGCTATTTGAAGATGTGCCAAAGGGCATTTCAAGTTCTTCACAAGTGCCAGATTCAGACCAAAAACTATTTTGCAGTATGAAGTCCTTTGGGATGAGTGTGAAATCTCCTAATAATAACACAGATGTTAGGATATTAACATTTTCCCTATCCATACTTGGCAAGTGACTTGACATATTTCTATAATAATAATATTTCTCTTCAGTTTCTTAAGTGTGCTGGTTTGAGGCTAATTGGAATATTTTAACAGAGAAAATTACACTTTAGGCTGTGGAAGGAAAACATCATGATGTCTACTTCATTCATAGGCTTGCTGAGATTGGGAAAAATAACCAAAACAATAGATAAGTCAGTCTCGGTCTGTCTCTTGAGGTGGGTGGGCACAGCGTGTCGGGCAGTCTAGCTTTTGGTTCCTCTTTGCCAATTAATCTTCACTAACCACTTTTCTTCTAACCCCCTAAATATAGCTTCAGTCCTTAACTTTCAGATGGTTGAGTTCTAGTCTGGGTCATTTTACAAAGTATGGGGGGTGGGTAACTCCCAAACCTTCACATTAAGCCATTTATGTCATTATGGTGTCTGGTCATTATAAAACCATGGAGATGGCATTTTTTCATACATTACCACTCTTCTGATCCACTCCTTCATCTATGAGTTTTGGAAACAGAAATGCTGTCTTCTTATGGGCTGCGTTATTCTGAATTGCAAAATTTCACTTGAAATAAACAACTGTGATGTTTACCTCACAAGAAATAATTTTAAGGTCTGATATCAGTCTCAGAGATTATTCATATAGGGTCAGATTTTGGTTCAGAAGAATGAACTCAAAATATTGATAATTATTGTTGAAGGCTCCAGAATATGGATGTATAATATATTTACTGTACTTTATTTTATTTTTAAGTTTGGCACTTTTTAATACCTGTGTTTCAGAATGAATAGTGGTAAGTTCTAAGTGGGAAAGACATTTGCTAAATGTCACAACTGTGAAGTTTTTGTTTATAAACTGGAAATTCTGACCTCTCATATTCAAATTGCTGCTATTGCTACCACTTCTAGAACTACAAATTGATATTTTCTTAATCACAGAGTCATAGAATGGTTTAGGTCGGAAAGGACCTCAAAGATAATCTAATTCCAACTCCCCCACCATAAGCAGGGACACCTCCCACTAGAATAGGTCACTCAAGGCCTTATCCAATCTTGAGCACCTCCAGGGATGGAGCAGTCACAACCTCCCTGGGCAATCTGTGCCAGTGTCTCACCACTCTCATTGTAAAGATCTTCCTAACATCCAGTTTTAATCGCCCCTCTTCCAGTTTAAACCTATTGCCCCATGTCCTGTCATTACATGACCTTGTAAATAGTCCCTCCCCAACCTTTTGTAGGCCCCCTTCAGATACTGGAAGGCCAGTATTTATGTTTATTTGTAGGTTTTGAGTGTGGTTTTACTTTACTTTGAATCTGGTTTTACTTTATTACATTATTCTCAAGCTTGTAGATGCAGATGGAGTTCTTAGGTATTCAGAAAAGGTGTGTATGGTAAAGGGAAGATCCTCTATAATTACATGAACTACCATTACTTTTTGGTGGCATTTCTGGAAGACTTGATTTAAAAAAATGGAAATTTCTCTCCCCTCCCCCCAGTACAATACAAATGACTTCTCCTTTCTTCAGGTTCCCAAAATTAGAGTGAAAGATTCTGTAAAGTTACATATTAAATGAGCTATTTCACATCAAAAGCTTTCAACATTTTAAATGCAGATGAATAGAAGTGTTTTGGGCTCCAAGTGTTACAAATTCTAAAGATGTTCAGCTCAGCAGGGAGCTGAACTGCATTTCTGTATTTCAAAAACCAGTAAAAGAGCAGTCTCTTTCCAATCTTGCCATGCAGTTAAAACAGTCCTATGAGGTGTATAGGCTTAATCTTGGATGCCAAACGTGATTAACCATGGTACATTTATGATTACAAACGTACTGACATTTGTGCTACACAACATTTTTAGATCCTGCTGAATTACTGATTATGAATTGAAATTCAGGTGCATAAAGTCCCTCTGGTGATTTCATATGTTGTTTCTCTTAACAAATTTGAGCTAATGAGTGTTTTCCATGTAATTTTCATTAGCCTTAAAATTGTTGTTCATTCATTCACTTACTAAGCCAACACCTTCTGGGTGTTGGACCATGAAAAACTGCATCCTTATCTACTTGGGTTTATATACTGCCATTGCCACATAACCTATGTGACATACCAGACTTCAGTTCCATTAGCCTGTATTAAAATACAGCTTGAAAATGTAATTTCTTTCACAAATTCAGAAATTTATTTTTCATCTGGGTGAAACCATCCATTTATTTAGTGTGGGTACTGTGTTAGTAAGTGAAGAAGGCAAACAACAACAAGCCTATAGTGTATGATAATGATAAGATTTAGAGATTGAAGTGGATTCACTGTAGGTACTCAGATCACTCTGCTCCCTGTAGCCAAGTCAAGCTGTGATTATCACCTGTTTGTGTGATTTAACTTCCCTAGCTAAATCAGCAAACAGTTTTGATGATTTGCACTGTTCTGTGTTTCATTAGGCAAGGCGGCCTACTAAAGCAATATGGAACACGCTTGGCTGAGAGTGTATTTTATCATGGTTATGCACATCTTTACCTCTTTATCTGAAATAAGCAAAGGAGTTCCAAAGATACTGTATTTTCAGATTATACTGAAAGGGTCCCTAATGCAGAATGCAAGTCTCAGTTCATTAATTGTCACTGCCATTAGGACCCCTTGCCGGTTGAGGTGTTAAAAATGTCTCAGCAATTTGGCTAGATTTTCTTCCTCCTGGGCAAAATTGCATTAGCTGACAAAGGACTTTATGAAGTATTTATCACCAATTTAAATTTTAGGATTTGTAAGTGTGACTGTATTTTACTAGGTCTATTTGGGTAATGATATTTTTTTCCCCCTAGGGATTCTGGTATGCAGCAAATGTTAGCTTTCATGTTAACAAGGAGGTACAGGACAGCAAGTCTCCAGAAATGGGTGATAACTGGTTAGACAGCATTAGAAAAGTGGAGTTTGATTGTGTAATTGTGAAGAATAAATATATATCTCATATATATATATATATGTATGCATATATATATATATATATAAAAGACAATTATACTTGTTTTGTTTTGTTCAGTGTTCAGTTTTGGACTACTCGCTACAAAAATGACATTGAGTTGTTGGAGCACATCCAGAGAAGGACAACAAAGGTGAGGAAGAGTCTAGAGAACAAGTCTTATGAGGAGTGGTTGAGGGACTGGGGTTGTTTATAGAATCATAGAATCATAGAACGGTAAGGTTGGAAGGGACCTCAAGCATCATCTAGTTCCAATCCCCTGCCATAGGCAGGGGCACCTCCCACTNTCATTGCAAGACCTTATAAATAATCCTTCCCCAGCCTTCCTATAGGCCCCCTTCAGATACTGGAAGGCTACTATCAGGTCTCCTTGAAGCCTTTTCTTCTCCTGGCTGAAGAGCCCCAACTCTCTCAGCCTGTCCTCATAGGAGAGCTGCTCCAGCCCTCTGATCATCTTCGTGGCCCTCCTCTGGACCCGCTCCAACACTTCCATGTCCTTCTTGTGATGAGGGCTCCAGAACTGCACACAGGACTCCACGTGGGGTCTGATGAGAGCAGAGTAAAAGGGTAGAATCACTTCCCTTGCCTTGCTGGCCACACTGCTCTTGATGCAGCCCAGGACTCGGTTGCTGTCTGGGCTGCATGTGCACACTGCAGGCTCATGTTGAGCTTTTCATCAACCCAGACTCCAAGGTCCCTTTCCTCAGGGCTGCTCTCCAGCCATTTAATCAGTTAATAGGTTCTGATCATCAGTGTTAACTTCCATCCTTTTCCACACCAGTCTTCAGTACCAAATTCCACCTGAGTCAGTTAAGCCTGAAGAGTCCCTAAATATTATATTTCCTTTGTCTATTTAATAATTTCTTTTAGCTTGCTTTTTTTTTATCTGCCCTTGTTCATTCTTGCCAATGTCACTCAAGATACACTTCCTTTCTGTGGTAGATCTTTCTTGTAAAATATATCTTAACCCAAAACTTATATTTAGATCCCAATGGGTGAACTCCAACTCACGCAATTTAAATGAGATATGACTTGACTTTTTATATTATTGAAATTATACAGACTTTCCAGTCACAAACTGTGCAAGTATTGGAAGCTTTACCTACAACACTTAGTATCTCAACATTTGCATTATCTCATTTACATATGTGCTAGAGTTAATAGGCCAAATCCTAAGGGACTTGCACAAAGATGTAAATGTTTTTTTCTTTCATGATTAATAGGAGAATTGTGGGATGGAAATGAATGGATAAAAATTAATTTTTTTTTTTAAAATGAGATTTTTTCCTCTCTCTTAGTTTTATATGCTGCTGTTCCACAGTTTTTGTCTCTCCAGCATTCAACATTGATTTTGACCTTATCATCTCTCTGCATTGCTCTTTTTGGTCCCCTTTCCTGAGCAATTTTTAGTTTCTCAAAAAAAAAAAAAAAATTAATGTCTTTCCTCTCCTTTAAATGACTGCAGTAGAAGGTGATAGATGCCATAAAAAAGGGTCAAAAAGTTCTACACAAGGAAATCACTGCTAAGAAGATCTCTAGGGATGTACAGATGATAGACGAACATTCTTACTGTTAAACAAGTCCTGCACAAAGACATGATATCGATTAGTGCTGTTGGACACTAGCATTAAAGAATGTCAAATCTCTTCAAAGAATCTTATGCTGGAAGAGAAGGAATTTAGTCTTTTGCATTTACTTGTAGAAGTACAGTTGTAATCAGGAATCAGAGCTATATTCTTCAAATGTGGTAGGATGCCCTACAAAAAGCCTCCAGCGGGCTAAACTCCTGCAAGTTTGAAGATGCCTCTGGTTTTGTGGCCAGTAGTGCTGTTGCTGAGTGAAGTCTCTCAGTTCTTGTCTCATGTCTACTGACAAATGAGATACACAAAACAGGAAAGCTTCATCTGAATCTCCATTCTGGTAGATATGTTGCTTGTCACATTGGTAAGTATCAGAGTCCATTAACCAGTCAAAGTACACCACAGATGAGGAGGTTATTGTACAAGAGGAGCTCTTTGATTTATTCAGTATAGGGTCAGCTAATGATAGATTTACCTCCTTCTACCTTTTTAGTATATAATAAATTTAGTCCTGTGGTTGATGATGTGCCAGCATGCAGGAGGAAAGGCAAGGTTTGCTGGATAAGGTTAGATCGAGTACATGCAGCACTACTTGGTGAAGCATATTCTTCTTGGAAGTCTGGGACAGGTGGAAGATTTTCTGCTGGAGGTTGCACAACTTGCATAAAAGAGTTGTTAGATAAATCAAATTAACAACACTAAAAAAATACCAGATCTGGATCACACAATTTTCCTGTTAATGTTTAACCCCCTCCTTAGCCTGCACTTTTCTCAGGGAATCTGTGTCCTCTCTCCACCTAGATAGCAGGGGAAAATGAATAAGCAAATATTAATTTGAAAATTTTTAAAGGCATTTTTATAACATTATTGTTACCTTCACTAAGAGAATCTCCATCTGTGTTTTAAGTCTATTATGCTAAGGAGTATAAAACCTAAATAAAAGCTAAAGCTCATAGCAACCTGAATAAAAGCTAAAGCTCATAGCTCAAACTAATAGAGTTGACTGATTAAATAGTTTTTAGAAAAGCTTTTCAAATGAGGCTGAAGATCTCTGTGACTCATCAGTGTATCTTTTCCTGCAACTATCTGTTGTAATGCTAATTCCTAAAACTTCTGCATGACTGGGAAAGCTGATATACCTGAGAACAACCAGCTATGTACTATAAATCTGTTTTAAGAGAGCAATTGAAAAGAACATTTAAAATTATTGCTCCATGTTTTAAAATTATTTAATTATGTAGAATGCACATTAATTTTGTAGCAAGTACGTATGTGATCATGGTAGAAATTTGCATGTTTGTTACATTTCTTTCAAAGATTGACTCAAATACTTGGGCTCTTGTTTGTTCTGAGAGGGAATAAAAACGCTCTTAATTTAGAAACTTAATAGGTATTAAACTAAATATGGAAAGCATTTGTGGTATCCTCACTTTAATCACATTATGTTATCACAAGGGAAAAAAGCCAAAACCTAGAATCACTAATGGCTTTTAAAATGTTAAACTAAGTCCTTCCAGAAAACATGGGTTTGTAACTACACTCCAATGTAATATTTACTGCATATCTGCATTCAAACAACAGACTGGATTGGCACTAGAACAAACAAAGGTACTTGAAATACGTAGGACAGTGAAACAATTGTCTTTTGGGCTGCATTTTTTTTTTCCTATTGTCATCTTAAAAAATATCATAGAATCATAGAAACATAGAATGGTAAGGTTGGAAGGGACCTCAAGGATCATCTAGTTCCAACTCCCTGCCATAGGCAGGGACACCTCCCACTANATATATATTAATATATATATATATATATAAAAATATATATATATATTATATATAAAAAGATATATAATTATATATTTATATGTATTTTTATATATTTATACATATAAATATTTTTATATAAATGTATATTTATATTTATATAAATATATATTTAAAATATCCCATAAACAGTCAATCAATTCTGTACCCTTTAAAAAAAAGTGGGTTTTTTTTTCAGTATTTTTCTTGGTTTTCAGTAGTATTTTAAAAGTTGCAGCATAGTGGCAAAATTTACTTGTGTAATTACTAAGCAAGCCTTGAGTAACCTGCACTAGTGGGAGGTGTCCCTGCCTATGGCAGGGGATTGAAACTAGATGATCCTTGAGGTCCCTTCCGACCTTACCATTCTATGATTCTATGATTCTATGATTGTATATTCTGATTGTTTTGGTTTGGTTGGGTTGGTTTTTTGTTTGTTTGTTTCTTTGCTTGGGTTTTTTTTGTCTATAAAACACTGTCCCAGATATGTTACAGACGCTATAAATACTACTGTCTAGTATCTATAGGAAAGAGCTCTAGTAGGAAGGAGCTAGAGAAATGAGTGTGGGCACCTGTAAGAGATTCTGCAGCAGGGCTACAGTTCTGCATTCAGATCTATGCTACTCTCTGTTCTGAGGCAATTCAATTTTACAGTCTTCTAAGAGTACTTAACCTTTTTGAAACTTCTTTCAGGTTCTAGGTAAGCAGTATTCAGCACTGATTCAATGCAAGTGCTTATTTCTAAGCAGTGGAACTACATAGCAACAGTCACTTGTCTGGTTGCATGTAGCCCAGGCAGTCAACTGAGTCCTGGGCTACACCGAGAAGCGTGGCCAGCAGGGCAAGGGAGGGGATTCTGCCCCTTTACTCTGCTCTTGTCAGGCCCCACCTGGAGTACTGTGTGCAGTTCTGGAACCCTCAGTACAGAAAGGACATGGAAGTGTTGGAGAGGGTCCAGAGGAGGGCCACAAAGATGATCAGAGGGCTGGAGCAGCTCTCATATGAGGACAGGCTACAACAGCTGGGGCTCTTCAGCCTGGAGAAGAGAAGGCTTCCAGGAGACCTGATAGTAGCCTTCCAGTATCTGAAGGGGCCCTGCAGGAAGGCTGAGGAGGGACTATTTACAGGGTCTTGCAATGACAGGACAAGGGGCAATGGGTTTAAACTGGCAGAGGGGAGATTTAGACTGGATGTTAGGAGGAAGTTCTTTCCAGTGAGGGTGGTGAGGCACTGGAACAGGTTGCCCAGGGATGTTGAGTCTGCTCCCTCCCTGGAGGTGTTCAAGGTCAGGTTGGACGAGGCCTTGAGTAACCTGTACTAGTGGGAGGTGTCCCTGCCTATGGCAGGGGGTTGGAACTAGATGATCCTTGAGGTCCCTTCCAACCTTACCATTCTATGATTCTATGAAAGGCAGATATTGGATTCACTTCCAACCGACTTGTTCTGTAACTAAAGGATGTCATGAAGTTAGTGCATCTCCCACTATGGAAACAAACTATGGACCTAGGTTGTTTAGTAAGAAAAAGGCTATTAATATGCTCATTAGAATTCCAAAGTTCCCAATTCCTATTTAAATGAGCACCTTTTACACTGTAGGGATGGTAAAACTGACATCAGGTAAAGTGACCTGCGGCATCATGCAGCAATTATGCCGGGAGGTTAAAATTCATCTCACTTAAGATAAGATATCTAAAGTTTATACATCTGCTCTGAGTCCTTATGTTTTTCTACCTCCAGTGGACAAAGCTGGGGACTTCGGAGGATGATTCATCTCAGCTGCCCTAGACATATGTCATGGTGAGATGAACTTTGCTGTGAAGGTGTCTGCTCTCTCCTGTAACTATAAATGCATCACAATGTGACTACAAACTTAGGCTCAAAAAACCCATTTCCAATACTTAATTGGAAGTAGGTGAATTCCACTCTAAATGTCTTTTTGTTTTAATCTTTTTGTCAATGTAAGGAATGTAGTATTTGTTTCAATATAAAGAAAATAAACAATGTCAATGTAGTCTTTCAAAGTGAAATGGAGCAATGACTTCAGATAGAAAAAAAATATGATTTTTTTATTGGTATCTTTAGCCTGGAAGTATTTTTTAATGTAAATGAAAATTAATATGAATAATAAATCTTATAAGTGATTAATAGCTGTGCACTTTCAGCGTAATGTACCATAATTTATTTCCTACTATGCTCATGATGAGATTCATCATACCTTCCTTCACCAAAGCTAAAAGTTACTTACTTAAAAGTTAGAAACCTCTAAGTTAAGGTATTTATGTAGAACCTACTGAGAGTCACTGTTGAAATAAAGGCACTTTCAGTTTTATCATGCTGTTCAAACACATATATGCATAGCAAGAATTATTCTGCCTGTCATTTCTAATGACAACAGCAGAGAGGGTTTAAACAACTGGATTAGAACAGATTGTTAGGAGGAGGTGTTAGTTGAAGTGCTTTCTGGGGAGCCAAGGAAAGCTTCATAACCTTGATCCTTGTAGGCCTATTTAGCACCAGTACCTGTTGGAAGAGCAACATGTCTGGGCACAAACAATCCAAAAGATATTTGAAATGTATCAATATTAGAGAACCACAGAATATTAGGGGTTGGAAGGGACCTTCAAAGATCAGCTAGTCCAACTCCCCTGCCAGAGCAGGATCACCTATACCAGATCACATAGGAATGCATCCAGGAGGGTCTTGAATAACTTGAACATTAAGGAGGTCACCCCTCAGTCTCCTCATCTCCAAATCAGAGAGTCCCAGCTCCCTCATAAGGAAGATGATGGCCATGAAGATGATCAGAGGGCTGGAGCAGCTCTCCTATGAGGACAGGCTGAGAGAGTTGGGGCTCTTCAGCCTGGAGAAGAGAAGGCTTCGAGGGGACCTTATAGTAGCTTTCCGGGATCTGAAGGGGGCCTACAGGAAGGCTGAGGAGGGACTATTTACAAGGTCTTGCAATGACAGGACAAGGGGCAATGGGTTTAAACTGGCAGAGGGGAGATTTAGGCTGGGTGTTAGGAGGAAATTCTTTCCAGTGAGGGTGGTGAGACACTGGAACAAGTTGCCCAGGGATGTTGTGGCTGCTCCCTCTCTGGCGGTGTTCAAGGCCAGGTTGGATGAGGCCTTGAATGACCTGTACTAGTGGGAGGTGGGCTGGAACTAGATGATCCTTGAGGTCCCTTCCAACCTTACCATTCCATGATTCTATGATTTCTTGATACAAGTAATTAACAAACTGAATAGAGAAGACGTTCTGTTACACCTGCTTCTCATAAAGATGAAATTGCAGGTTGAAGATATGAAACTCAGAGACCACCTTGGTTGCAGTGACTATGAAACAGTGACTACCCATACAACAGAATGCCTGCATTCCTATTATACTCAGTGGTGTTCAAATTGGTACAATGGAACCTATTGAGCAATGTCTTGAGGTCGAAATCTAGTGTTTTGGGGTCCACTCCCATAATGTGTATAAAACCATAACACATTGCATGCAGGATTATAATGCCCACAGTGTTGGTTGACTAAATTCAGGAAATAGAAGCTCATTCCTGTCATACTTGGAGATTCAGATAAGCAAAATAAATAAAAAGAATCACCTGCTATGAATAAACAGGAAGTCTAGACTATAATTAGGCATCTTCAAAGATTTATGTTCCTGAATTATTGCTGTGTTTAGTTTTAACACAGAAAATATTTTACAGACCTTTCCTGTATTTAGACTTGCATAAATCCTTTATGTCAACATTTCACCTACTTCAGGATCAGTGCCAAAATAAATCCAAGATGGGATTGAATTAAATTTAAATTAAATTTGATTTTATGGCACTGCCATTTTGAACTGAAATTGCAGGTACAAATCATTCAAGGTTAGTTCAAAGTTTAGGAAAGCTATGGAAAAGATTAGACTACCTGAAAGCAAACAAATAAATAAATAACTGAAAACAAATATTTATTTTATCATCTTTTTATGATTGGATACCATGGCATTTTTTAACTCAAATACAATCTCCTTTCAGTATGTCCCTTTCTTTATGGGATTATCAATGCTGAAACTCTGTGCAAAGAAACTATACCTATACCAGCAGTGGATTTTAGGAGATAATTAAGCTGATCAGAAGCCTAATACATCATATAACTATCTTAGGCTAGGCAGTTACCTAACCTACTCAGGACTGCCTAGTCAGAGGTACCAAACGCAAAAGACTTGTCAGCAATGGCACAGTGACTACCTGAAACCTGTGTCCCTTTGCAGTGCAAGGTGGAATCTGGGCCAGCCTCATGTGGGTGTCCTGTGAGTATTGATGAAGTTAAGGAGAGGTGTTGGTTAATTTTACTGTTTAAACTTGCATTGGTTGAATAGTCCTCAGTATATCACTTCAGTGATGACAGACCTTGAGTGACCTGTACTAGTAGGTGATGTCCCTGCCTATGCCAGGGGGTTGGAACTAGATGATCTTTGAGGTCCTTCCAACCTTACCATTCTATGATCTATTTCTCCCACAATTTTAATTTCTATAGAACAAAGTAGGAATCTGCAGTGATCTAACCTTTCTTTGCCAAGTTGCCATGCAAGAAGCAGCACTAATGAGATACCTACATCTTTCTCTTCCACCCTTCTAAATCTTCCTTTGCTGAGCAGACAGGAATGGATAAAAACAGGGTTCAGTATTTCATATCGTACTGACAACTTCCAAGCACTGTGAACCTTGATCCATGGTTAAGGTTGTTAATTAATATATAGTGAACGGTGGTTGGGGCCAGGAGGAGGTTACTTTCTTCTCTCAGGCAACCAGCACCAGAACAAGAGGACACAGTCTCAAGCTACACCAGGGGAAGTTTAGGCTTGAGGTGAGGAGAAAGTTCTTCACTGAGAGAGTCATTGGCTACTGGAATGGGCTACCCAGGGAGGTGGTGGAGTCACCGTCCCTGGAGGTGTTCAAGGAGGGCTTGGACGTGGCACTTGGTGCCATGGTCTAGTCTTGAGGTCTGTGGTAATGGGTTGGACTTGATGATCTTTGAGGTCTCTTCCAACCTTGGTGATACTGTGATACTGTGATAGTGCATATCAATATTATCACCAAAAGCATATTTAGATGTTTCCATTACTTAAGCATAGCATTATGGAAATTGCTGGATTTGTTCTGAACAATGCAGAGCAAAACCAAATTACAGTTCTGTGTCACATAGTTCTGCTTCAGCAATTCTTTATTGACAAACCTAAAAGCAATGCTTACTGAATTCACAATCAAAAGACAATGTAAGTCTTTAAATATGAAAATCACTGCTATTACAATGACTTCCCTTAAGTAAAATCATGATTAAGAGAAATAGTTCCCATATATTCAAGCACTGTTAAATTTCAGATAACAATAATTCTTACATTTGTTCACTGCTTCCCAACAGTTGTCTTAAGTAACCTTTGCCATCCAGTTTCTGGAATTCTAATACCATTATTCAGTTATGGAAGAAATTATATCATTTTCCACAGCTACAAGTGGTGTTACTTTTAAATTAGTTCTTGAGGAGCTGAATAAATGATATAAACATGGAAACAGAGCAGTTGTGATATGTTTGCTAGTGGGCATGTAAGTCAAATGCTCCTAATAAACTTTAGTTTTGGTTAAAAAATATTTTGAGAAACTTTTCTGAAACACTAGAAATTATCTTCACGTGTACACAAAACAGTCAGGGTGTCTACATATCTATTTTGTGTGGGGTTTTTTTCTGCATTCCATTGATCCATGTCATTTTTCAGTCAATTAAATTCATTGAGAATGAAACACTGCATCAACAGAGGGAATGCCTTTCTTTCAGGTGACTGATGTAACCAAGATATTTGGGGCAACACAAATGTTTTCAGTGCTAATTTCTGCACCAAACACACAAAGCTCTTCTGTTCACAGAAATAGAGCTGATGGGCTTACCAGTCATGCACATACAGTGTTAAATCATAGTTCTGTGTACAGTTCTGGAGCCCCCAGCACAGGAAGGACATGGAGGTGTTGGAACGGGTCCAGAGGAGGGCCACGAGGATGCTCAGAGGGCTGAAGCAGCTCTGCTATGAAGACAGGCTACAAGAGTTGGGGCTCTTCAGCCTGGAGAAGAGAAGGCTTTGAGGAGACCTTATAGTAGTCTTCCAGGATCTGAAGGGGGCCTACAGGAAGGCTGGGGAGGGAATATTTACAAGGTATTGTAATGACAGGATGAGGGGCAATAGTTTAAACTGGCAGAGGGGAGGTTTAAACTTCCTGTTCAGGTTATAAAAAGATTAGGGAAATATGATTGTAAGAGGTTGGACTTTGTACACATCTAGGTGAGATATGTGGGCCATAAAGGTCCCTCATAAGAACAGCAGCGAAGTGAGGCTGAGAAGTTTGTCATTGTCATAGGCAGCGTGAGACAGTATGATGTCCTTGTGGGCTCAACATGGAGTATTCACCACAAAGACATCTGTCCTCCCAAATGAAAACACAGGTTAGAAGACTAATTAGCAAAGGAAAAAATTGCTGTGTTGGAAGATACAGAAAGTTGTTACCCATCTATTTTCAAATAGCAGTGGGAAGGGGCGGGGGAATGTCTTGCTGGCAGCTGATATCATGCAGGCATATTCTCCACCTGGCAAGCTGAGTATGCAAATCCAGTCACTGAAAACTGAGAAAATGGCACCAACTTAGCAAAGAGATTTCTTCGTTCCACAGGTAGTTGTTTCTGATGTGGTTCTACCTATAGAAGACTACAGGAACTTCCATGCATCCCCTTTTCAAGGAAAAAAATACATTTAGATAATTTGGTGTGAACTCCAGCAATATTTAACATGAAAGAGAAAGGAAAATGTTTGTTTTAAATTACTAGTTTAGGGAGTATATACTGAATATCTAAGCCTCTTTCATGTTATTGCAAACAAAGGAAAAGCCTATACTGGCAGAATGTTAATTCTGCCTACAAAACACAAACTAGGTGAACAATCTTTACCATTCTTTGCACTTTACTTGAATTCAGGCTTTTCTTGCTGATCCTGTGATTTTCTTACCATAAGACAATAAATAAGTCGCCCATAGCAACATTTATCTTGCCCTATGCTTGGTTATTATATATTGTCCATTGTTGAATATCCTGAGCTCAAGTTTTGCTATCTAACTGAGATAATTTCTAACTTCATTTTGACTTTAGGTTTTTGAATTGTTGTTCTGCTCATAAATTTGATATTCTTGTAACCAAGGCAACAAGAAGATGTACATACTCTGTCTTAAATATTATCTCACCAAAGAGTCAAACCCTTGAAATGGAAAGCATTTTCCATGTCAGAGTTTCACTGCATTTCAGATAGACAATTATGAACAAGAAATCAAATGTGACTTTGCTGCTGGATGTACTGTAATTACATATTTGCTTCACAATGTACTCTTGTGGCTCAAGGTTCTTCAAAATGAAAAACAAAGTGCTACATCTGTATTTATTAAATGCTAATGCATTCCTAATAGGAAGACTTAACTCTACAAATGTTTAACAATTATGCAGAATGCACTGAAGTGCTCTCAGCTTAATCAGTTTGTTTTCATCTTTTTTATTTTAATTTTTGTCTGGAATTCAATGAGAGATTGGTCTTAACAAAAATATGGGAATAGAAATCAGTACATCTAATAAAGACTCCAAATCAACTACAAATTTAGTTGAATCAGAACAGTATTTACCAGTATAAGAAATGAAGAGAAGATAGAAGTATTCCTTCAGTGTGATCTTCCCACCTAAAATAAGTCCCTAAATTAAGTGAAACAAAGTCAGCTTTAGGAATAAATTCTGACAGATCCCCAGTAATTGCAAACAAAATTAGGAACTTTCTTTATGAGTGTTGGTTTCACAGGACCCTAAGATGTGCTTTGAGGATAGGTGTGAAATATAAATCTGTTAGAATCGAGGCTGGAATCCAAACAGCTACAATTTCCAGAACAGGATAGAGAAACTGTTCTTGTACCTGTTGATAATGTCCAAATACTTCCAAGAAGAGTTAGTCACCAAAGTTCAAAATCTCCACAGCTGAAAGTATCACACTCGGTTTTCTTTCTTCTGTATCAGTATTAGAACAGAGAATTAATCACCAGATGTGAATCCTCTTTTTTCAAAATTGGTCACCAATATTTATAACAAATCACAAATAAGCAAATTCTGAGATGAAGAAAAATGTAACTGAATGCTGCAGATAATTGCCTACATTTATTTTTAAAGATGAAATGCAGAAAAACATGCAAAAATTAGAATTTGTTGCATGTCACAAAGTCCGTTTTGACCACATATGGTTGCCTTTGGGAATCTCCCACATACTTCACATGCAATTTTTAACTATTTATCTTTTTTTCCCCTGATACATAAGATCACTGAAAGAAACCGTAAAAATAAAACTGAAATTCAGTTTGACTGCAAAGATTCCTTCTCTACCTTTCTTGAATGCACCCTTTAGGTACTGAAAGGCTGCTCTAAGATTTCACTGAAGTCTTCTGTTCTCCAGGCTGAACAATCCTAACTCTTTCAGTTTATCTTTATAGGCAGTTGCTCAAGACTTCTGATTATTTTTGTGGGTCTCCTCTGTACTTGCTCCAATAAGTCCATATCCATCTTACACTGGAGGCCCCAGAGCTCAATACAGTGCTCCAGGTGAGGTCCCAGGACAGTGGAGTAGACAGAGGATGAGAATCACCTCCCTTGAGCTGCTGGACACACCTGGTTTTATGCAGCCCAGAATACTGTTGGTATTGTTGGATAATGTAAAGCTTCTTGTCAACAAAATAACCTCAAGTCCTTGTCCTTAGGGATTCTTCCAACCCATTGTTCATTCAGCCTGTGCCTGCACTTAGTGGTGCCCCAATCCACATGGCAGGACATTGCTCTTGGCCTTGTTTGCACAGGCCGACTTCTCACCCTGCCCAGATCTGCATGACATCCTTTTCCTACAGCACACTGACCACACAGCTTAGATTCAGCATTTCTCATCTGAATGTAATGGATATGTGGCAAATCCCAAGTATATTCTAAGTCCTAAAAAGCATCAAATTAAGACTAATTCTAGTACAGACAAACCCATATGCTTCAATAGTAACGATTAGGAAAAATGCTATTTTTTTTTACAAATCACTTCAAAGAAGTGATATGTTTTTAATGATTATCAATAATTAGGAAAAAGAAAGAAACAAACAACAACTCTAAATTCAGAACCATCCCACAGAAATGGAAGCTATTGATCGTGAAGAGAATAAAAAAAACCAAATTACATTGTAAGGGAGCTTTTCTTCAGCCCCTAGGTTTGGCTAGAGATTTTTGATTTTTAATTTGAGCAGTGGAGGGAAGTATTAACCTCAAAGATAGGATTCATCTCTTATTATTTTATCCACTTTACCAGCATAAAATTTGATCCAGATTAGACATCCAGATTCTCTGGAGTCAGTGAAGAGGGACAAGCACCTCTTTTGGCTGTGTAGAGATGACTAGAGGTAGTTTAGGTACTTCTCTGTGAGTGAGTTAAATTGTTCTTTTATTAAGAATTCTGAGACTAAATGGTTGACTTCAATGGTTGACTATCTCTTACTAGTGTATTAAAAAAAAACTGTGATACCCTGTAAAACCTCTAGTTTTAATAGATTTTCAAAGTGTTGACTGAACCTGGAGATCCAACCTGTTCGATATATTTATGAAGACTATTAATCATGAGGTGACAAAATTTGCTTATGAGGTTTGATTAATTGGATAATGAAGATGATGGCTAACAGTGGAGAACTGCAGATGCTTGCAATATTGAATCACCAGGCGACAGATTGCTGACAAAACGAAAATGAAGTATCTCACACAAGAAAAATTAAGGTACTTCTTTTTACATGCAGGGATAAATTCTGAGTTAACTATTACCTGCCAGAAAAGAGACTCCTCAGTTACAAATCATCATTGCGTAGCAAAATCATTTCAGTATCAACCAAGAGTCAGAAAGCAAGTTAAATCATGAATTAATAGGAATCAATTCGACAGCATGTCAAAAAGTGACACTGTGGTCATGTACAACATCATGATGCACCTGCATCTGGAGACAGGTATGCTTCCTACTTCTCAGGTGAAACACATCCAAACTGGAAAAATGATAGTGAATTCAGATTAACTAACTCTTTGACTGAGTGACCAGTAAATAGACTAAGATGCTTCAGTGATCATGAGATAACTGAGAGGTCACTTGTTAGATAAATAGCATTAAAAAAAATTCATAGGGATTGTTTGTTGTTCTGTCCAATAAAATTGCCAGCATACAGACTCAAAACAAGCCAAAGGAAACACTCCTCACAGACATGGTTATATAACAAATATATAACCCCTGAGTCTGCAGAGGTTCAAAGCTTAATATAGGTTCAAGATGTGTGTTTTGAAATCATGGAGAGAAAAGACATCAGAAGGCATTAAACAAAAAGGTAGCAGCTGGGGATTGGGCAGCTCTTGAGGCACAGTCTGCTGCATGATAAGAGAAAGTACTAGGAAGTCTCCTGTTATTGTTGGTTGTAATCCTTCTCAGCATCAGCTGCTTGTCCAGTGCTAGGGACAACATGCTCTTCTAGGTGGTTTGTAGTTCTAATATTCTTTACTGTATGCTCATTTCCTTGCAACCATCAGTCAGAGTGTATTTTGAGTCTTGCAAGTTTTCAAGTTTAACCAAATTTTAAGAAAAACAAACAAACCAACAACAAAACCCAAACCCAACAACAACAAAAACTCTGTGGGGTTTTTTTTTTCCAACTGAAAAATCCATTCTTCTCTCAATTTTTTTCCTCTTCATATTTACTGTTTCACATACGGGTTTATATATGCTTTGCAGAATACTGAGCTTAGAGAATAAAACTGTTGCAGTGTTACTGATTAAGATTAAATTAGTGGTTAACTGTGGAATGGTTTGACTGAAGTTCTCCACATGCAATACTTGTGCAGGATTCTGTACATTAACAAATTTCTTGGGCTTCAGAAAGTTATCTGATGTACTCAATTACTTTTTAAACGAAAATTGGCCTATCAGATATCATGTCAAAAATGTTACTGAAGCCATAGAGAAAGGGGAAAAGAATGTTTCATATTTCATACTGTTTGAATACTTAATTTAAAATTTTGTCTGGTAAACTTTACCTTAGTCCAGGTTTTAAAAGTTTATGTACTTTCTAGACTGTATACTATACTTTCTATACTACATAATGAAAGTTTCCTATTTAATTGCTGGTAGTATTTTGAGCCTACTATAACTTTTCCTACATTCTGGAGCCCTCAGCACAGGAAGGACATGGAGGTGTTGGAGTGGGTCCAGAGGAGGGCCATGAAGATGATCAGAGGGCTGGAGCAGCTCTCCTATGAGGACAGGCTGAGAGAGTTGGGGCTCTCCAGCCTGGAGAAGAGAAGGCTTCGAGAAGACCTTATAGTAGCTTTCCAGGATCTGAAGGGGGCCTACAGGAAGGCTGGGGAGGGACTATTTACAAGGTCTTGTAATGACAGGATGAGAGGTAATGGGTTTAAACTGGCAGAGGGAAGATTTAGACTAGATATTAGGAGGAAGTTCTTTCCAGTGAGGGTGGTGAGGCACTGGAACATGTTACCCAGGGATGTTGTGGCTGCTCCCTCCCTGGAGGTGCTCAAGGCCAGGTTGGACAAGGCAAGGTGTCCCTGTCTATGGTAGGGGGTTAGAACTAGATGATTCTTGAGGTTCCTTCCAACCTTACCATTCTATGATTCTATGATTCTATGATTTTTCTGACTTTATGATAAATTAGAAACTCTTTAGGTATTTTCACACCTTGTGTTTCTCTAAATTCAGTAGTATTTGCATATCCGAATATCTCACATTAGAACTTTTTTTCCTTTTAGAATAGCATTTAAGAGTTTGCTGTATCCACATATTTAAAGAACAAATTTCAGGTATAATCAGGGTCACACTCAGGTAAGTAGTTTTAGTTACGTAGGACACAGTCTCTGTCACCTGCTCAATCTGTATTACAATAGCTTGCAAATGTTATTTCATAAACTAAACCAGAGATTAGCATGGATAGAATAACAGAAGTTGGGTGATACTATACCACACATTCTTCCTATTTTCACCTCATAATGTCATTTTAAATTCATTTTCATGCTTAATTTCCTCTCGAATTCAAGAGAACCACATCTCTCTCTCGCTCTAACTCTCATTATCTGTCAATTCCACTTAATCGTCATCCTTTATTGTGGAAAATAAAGTAACTCCACAAATAATCCCTCAGGATCTCTGGATTTCTAGAGGAATCCTCTTTACTTTTCCATGTATTGTTCTCTCATCTGTTCAGCCACTCCTTTGCATGCTAATAACAAGCACATATGCAGGAACAAGTGTAATCCTTCACTCTAAAATGCATAACAGACAAATCCCTCCTGAAGTGTATGGTGCCCTATTTGGAAGCATTGTCAGGCTTTGTAGGAATAAACAAAGGAATTTTATTGTAGGGATTTCTTTTGGAGAGTGTACGGGTGAAACAAAGTTAGTAGAAGCCTTCTATCTTTAAATTGTTCATATCCTATCCCTTCTGGCTTGGTGCCCTACACACTAGGCTGTATCCACAGTTTCTGATCTGCTTTCCTTCTGTGCGATGACTCTTTCTGAGTGGCAGAACTCTCCAGGATAAGGGAGAAGAATGTAGCATAACTTTCCTGTCCATTGCACCGTTACATAGCAGGCTTTGAAGAACGACTGAACAGGGATTCAAATTTCTTTTGATTGCAGATATATTTGATCCATAGTGGATGAGTGCTGTTGATCTTGAGCTCTTCCATGAGCTGCTCTGCTGCTGCCTGTTTGTGTATGCATGTGTTTTTTGAAGAGGATCTGACACCGAATCCTCAGTGGAGGATGGCAAACTTTCATGGCCATTCTTTACTGCCTTTAAAGGGAGCAGCTGCTATGTAGCTCACTGGCCAGCTTTATGTGCTCTTTTTAAATTTCCATATCATCAGTCTAAAATAAAATTCTCTCTAATGAGTGTGCAGAAAACTTAAGTACTCATTTAGGTTAAGTTACTTCGAATTACTCCACCAGATTTAGATGCCTGGTTTTAGTTCTTTATGTCACCCAAGCTAGTCATTGGAGAAGGAAGCCTGACCCTGACCTATAGTCCTCATGGTTACTGTACTCAATATTTTTAGAACACAACACTTTAATTTTACTGAAGTGCCTTACAGCCAAAAGGGTCACACTATTTAGTGAGCAGCTGAACACCTGTGAAAAGTCAAAAATATTTGTGTTGAGAGGTACCAAAAATTAACCGCTCTTATAATGCTTTCATTCACACAAAATTGGATCTACTATTCTACCACATCCCTCTGCTGAATGTCATGGCATCATCAACTGGATTGTAAGCTTAAAGTACCCTAGAGGCTTCACTTAATGTAAGTAAACAGAAATAATTGCTTCATTGAATTACCTCATTCTGGTAACTTGTTTTCAATATTTAACTTTGACAGTATAAGCAAGTTGGAACTGATGCATGAGGTTGCATTTTTCTTTTATAAAGAAATGGAAGCGACTTCATTCACAGCAAAGAAACAGTCTATCATCTTTTATCATAGTATCATTGTAATCAGAGTCAGTACATTCCATAAGTTGACAAACCAGAGTCATTTATTATTTATGTTTGTAAATCATTTGTATCTAGAGAGTACAACAGACTGGTGAGGTTTCCACACAGTGAAATAACAGTATAGCATCGTCTGGGGGCAGGAACTATTTTGCATGCTGTGCCATCAAAAAACACATTTCAGTGGTTCATTTGAGGGCATGATATGAATAACATGAATCTTAAAACTGCTCTGTGTCTTCAGTGGATTTTTTTCTGCCAAAAATGTTTATCTGATCCATTTAGTGTACTAATTTCTGTAATGTCTCTAGATACATTATTGATTAACAATTAACACCTCTAAATAGTACACTAAAAAAGAAATATTCTACATGTTTTCCATATATATATATATACAGAGAGAATTGTGTTGGGATTTAAAACAAATGACAAGGAAATTGCAGTCAAGTGCAAACGACTCTTACTGCATTGCAGATCCCAAGCAAGCGCTTCATGAAAAACAACAGACTGCAACAAGCAGCACAGAAAGAGGCAGCATCCAAACATTAACCAGCGTACTGTTAAATTAGATTTCATAAATGATTCCTGCCTACTACTTTCTGTGTGTTCTACATACAGACCAGTATGCATCTTCGTCTATTTTAAGACTCTTATGTGCCAATATTCAAAGAAGATCATCCAAAGAACCGCTAGGATGGACAACATAACACCTGAAGTAAATTAAGCAAGGAAAGTAGCAATGAAAAATGCTGATAGTTGAAGAAAATATATCTGGTTGCTTAAACTGTAAAGAATATTATGTCCAAATGACACAATCAATAAGGAAAAGACTTAAATAAAATATGTTAGAGAAAAAAAAATATGAATGGATGTTTCTTTTTTTATTGAACAGGTTAGACAGAAAAACTACTGCAATGTTTCATTGGAATTAGCTGGACTTTAATCTCCGTGAGTTATTATTTAATTAAGAAAACAACATTCAGAAATTACTGTATTCTATAGAGTTGTAAACACTTCTACTCCATTTGTGATTCAGCTAGAATTTCACATGGACACTTTCAGAAGGCAGCTGTTATTGAATACTGAAGGGTTTTGGTACCATTAGAGGAAATTTGCTAGTAATGCTATTACAGTTACGATAACAAACTAATATTTAATTGTGAGTGGATGCTGTTTCTTTTATAGCTGTTTCCAAAACTACCTATTGCTTGTTGTGATGAGCTGTACTCAACCCATGGATTTCCTTCTGGTGGTAATACTGAAAGGTGCCAGAAACTGCATGAGAAACAGTGGTGGCAAGAATACAAACTGTATTAGGTCATTTGGATCTTAGTGGATGCAAAGGACTTCCTATTCTGGAGTAAGAATCCAAAGAAACTTCTCACCTGTGCTACAGTTCTGGCCCATATAGTTCCATCCCTTCCTCTTGTTGGGAATTAACCCCTCCTCAAGCTCAGAGCAGCAAGTTTGAAGTTCTGTGTTCTTGCTCCATCTCCAGTGAATATTTGTGCACTGTATTATTTATTGTGAGCACTTTTGGATGTTACTGTAATTCATTTGATGACTGTGCTCGTGCAAGGATGGCATGTCATGAACAGACCAGTGGAGCCCAAATGTGATGATGGATGAAGGGTGAGAATCAAATCTGATATAGTGCAAAAATCATTGCAACCCTGTGGTTGATCGATAGTGAGAGTTTCAGGTGTCAAAACATAGTTTAGCATTATGTGACATGCTTGAGAGACCTCCCTGGCCTCCCACTTCTCTCTCAGAAGTCACATATCTCATGCAAGTTTTATGTCTATGAAAATGTTTCAGATACCCCAGGTCACCTAAAATGTTAAGGACTCTCATGCTAAGACTGCAAAATCTCATTTATTCTGCATTCTGGTGATGTCTATGAATATGCTAGAAGTATTTCTTATGTGGAAAGGGTGAGTAAGATCCAAAAGCAGAAGGAAGGAGGTTGAGAGTTTTCCATCTTTGCAGAATAAAGGTTGCATGTTGATGTTTCATCCCTCTAATTGAAATGCCAGAGGTACAAGATCCTTCACAGAAATGACATATCATATCTGGGAGAATGAATTAAATCTCCTTTTTTGGAACAACCATTGAACTATCTGGGCAGGGTGAAGTGGCAGGAGCCGGCAAGTGTGACAGGAAATGAAGTAGCCAGAGGGATTGTTTTCCAATAAAATTGTTCTTGGTAAACTGCAGAAATTCACTTGTTTGATTAAACAAAAGGCAGATACAACTCACCAGAGCTTCACAGCTGTAATTACTTTTGCTCTGATGTGTTTGAGAGCTTCAGCAAAGACAAGGTAAAGACAATCAGTTAAAACAATCTTCATGGCTTTGCAACTATTCTAAAAGAAAACATACTCAACCAGTCTCCACACATCTTCCTGCTCCACTGGGAGAAACTGAACTGTTGCAGCAAGGGACATCGATTCCACATGGCACTTTCTGAGGAACAGGTGATATGAAAATAATTTGACATAGTGCTTGGCATTCTTGGGGATTAAAGAGAAATATCCACAATCACAAAAAATAGGGATACTGCTGATCCAAAGGAAAATGTAAATGGTCTGTTAGGAGATTGTCATTTGCACAGGATGAGTGTTTTGTGTGCACCTAGAAGGGCTGCTTTCCCAAAGTGTTGATGCTGTGGCAGGGAGTATCTACGTCACCTCTGATAGTCCAAGACAGCATCATTTTTTTTTTCAGGAAAAAAAAACCCCAACATTTCTTATAATTTGATCCAATTGTATGGAGTAGCCAATCAAACCCTAAACAAAGAAAACTCATTCTATCATGATTTAAAGGGAATTTACACCTGACTATAGCTGACAGAGATCACTTACATTTCAGAAACATTTATGTGGATAGTGCAAGTCCCAAATGGGCCTTCACATATCTGAGTTCATAATCATCACTTCTGTTGCTGGCTGCCAACCTGATTCAAACACAGTAATTCATCTTTCTAACTCTAGGTGTCTACATCTGAGAAAGTAATCAAGGCACAAACTTTCTGACAAAAGTATCCATAAGTATCTCAAATAAGAGAGTTATGGGCTGAGAAATGTCTGTTGATGCCTCTAACAAGTTGCCAGCTCAGAACAGTCAAATGATGGTTCACATGCATAACTACATATAGCTGCAGTGTAAATGTATGTTACAACTGAATACTTTTCAAAGCACAGCATAATCTGAATTCCTTTGGCCCCATCCGTGTCAGAGCCATTCAGAGCACATAAAGAGAGAGTCTGGGCTTGTGGTAAGGTACCAGTCTAGAGTCTGGGGGTTTCCTCTGTCTCTTCTCCTGTTTTTGCCTATTCCCAGTATATCTGTGTATTGGGTTTATATGGCAAGGTTTTGGAGGCAGGAGCAAGGGCTGCAGGAATTGCCTCTGTATGGAGACACTAAGGGATGCCCCTGTGTCAGGGAGAGCCAGTTCCAGCTGAATCTTCCTGTGAGGGCCACTCTGGAGCAGATATAAACACTGCAACCCATGGAGGACCTCGCACAGGATCTGTGACCCGTAGGGAGGAACCCATGAGGGAAGAAGTTTTCTGGCAGGACCTGTGACCCACAGAGGACCCATAATGGAGCAGTCTATTCCTGATGGACAGTACTTCATGGAAAGGATCCATGCTGGAGCAGTTCTTGAAGAACTTTGGCTCAAGGGATGCACATACACTTACGAAGTTTGCAAAAGACTGTACCTTGTTGGATGAACTCGATGACGGAAAGGGGAACAGTGTGAGGAAGAAGGAGCAGCAGACATGTAGTGTTATAAACTGACCACAACCTTCATTCCACAGCCTCCTGAGTTGTTCAGGATTAAAAGCAGAGGATTTAGGAGGGAAGCTGAGCCTAAGAAGAAGGGGTTATGAAGAGAAGGTTATTTTAGTTTTGGTTTTAATTTTTAGCCAAAAAGTCTAGAATGAAGGTGTGACACCAGATGTCTATGTAGTGATTATTGTTTGTATTTATCATGGCTCTTTGTACGGGAGGTCTGTGCTGTTATGCTTATTTGTAAGGCAAAAAAGGAGGAGATGATGTTTGAAAAGGTCACTGCAGTAGCAGATACAAATGTCCTCACTTTGTTTTATACTCTTTTCAAGGATGACCATACACAGTGAAAAACATGAATGCACTAAAAATTACAGCAAATATTATTCATAGATAGAGCATATCTTTGGTCTAAAGTGCTTTAAGACTGGACTGTGCTAGCACAACTTCAGTTTTACTTTATACTAAATCTGCCAAGCAGGACTACAAGTTAACCATAAACAGGAAAAGCACAGGGACATATGAAAGTGATTTTGAATTCCTTATTGACAGACACTAGCTCCTTCACCCTCATCAAAAATAATGAGAGAAACACAAAGGAAATGATGAGTCATTTTATCATAAGATCTTTGTAGACAGGATCTGCACATGTTCACTGTGCCTCTCAGCTCTCACACAGTATGAGTGTACTGCAGTGCAGGTCTGGAGAGAGCTCACAACCATGCTGCATGCCAGTACACATAGCAGAAAACTAAAGCAAGCAGAGTGTAAAACAGAGGGTAAAGATTCAAAATATTCAGTGACAAAAATATTTTTATTTACTTTTTATGGGCCATTTCTGAGGATAACTTGTAATTAACTTAGATGCTTAGATGTACCCTTAGAGGCAAAAGGAAGCTCCAGGAGGGAAATAAAAGCACCGATGTGGGTTTACAAGACACCTTTTGAAGTGAATGTAATTGTGCTTTTCCTTCCTGCAGATTTAGCAGTCTAGAAGCAAGTCAGATAATAACATGCCAGAATGAGTTAGATCCTTTGCAGTCCTCAATAACAGCAACTACTACAATCACTGTAAGATTTAATGTCTAGTTAGTATCTTGCAGTATCAAGCAATGCTCTTAAATTATTATTTTACTTATTTTAACTAATCTAAGTAAACAAATTAAAAGTAAGGTTTTGTTTTCTTTGTTTTTTCTAAGAAAATGCCTACTTCTTTTGTCCAGAGACACTTTACTATAAGTCTTCTGTGGTGGTACAGTGATTTAGAGCAGAATAAAATTCCCCTGTTTTACAGTAATTTCCATTTCTTATCGAATAAGGTCAGAAGAAGATTCCATTGAATACATTAACAACAAGAACAGATCTATTAAGTAATGATAGCAATGGGCCTGCTTTAAGTTTTGGTCAAAAAGTGAGGTGGCTTGACACATGCCTTCTACGGGAAATATATCACATTATTTAAAGATGCCTTCAGTCAGTTTCCCATAAAGCAACGTTTTTCCTTTGAAGATACACTCTTAAAAATGCTACAAGGGCTTGCCATGGGAACAGTCTAAAGAAAATACATCTTTTGTGCCTTTAAAAGGTCTTTTGTATTAATGTCATTGTAAACAGGAAAGCCAGACATAAAAATTAGGAGAAATAGTGCATTCTTCATGCTAATATCCCTTAAAGAGTTTCTTTGATCTCTTTGTCTAAGCTTCAATAGGTTCCTCACTGAACAGATCATTGTATAACATGCATGGCACTCAAAGTTAACAAATTAGTGTGAAAGATAAGCTACGAGTATCAAATATGTCTATAGCTTTGATGCTGCATTTGTGTTGCTAAGGCAACTCCCTTGTCAGAGTTTTGGTAATTTTTTTTTTTAATTTTTTTTTTTTTAAATCAGAACAAATTGTATTTTCTATAACCAGGAGAGAAGCAATTTTATCCTCAAAATCTGAAATGCCAGAAACCTTTGGAGAAGCTTGAATCCCAAACTGAGATCTAGGATGTTAACTGTGTTTGGCTCCCTTCTGCATCACTGGCAGATTTACTGTCTAGTTGGCAATCTGACAGGCACAATAAGTGATATGCCATCCAAACCTACTTCTATATTCAAATGAATATGTATCCATTTTACAGTATTTCACCTATACGGCCAATCTTAATTTTACAGAAATCACTGGATTAATTCTATGCATAAGAACAGATTTTAATTGTGGAAATTTGAAATTCCTGCTCATGTTCATGTGAAGTAATCTTATTTAGGGGCAATAACTGCACACCTGAAGGATGACCAAGGGCTCAGGTCCAGACAACACGGATTTAGGAAGGGCAGATCCTGCCTCTCCAACCTGATCTTCTTATATGATCAGGTGACCTGCCTGGTGGATGTGGGGAGGCCTGTGGATGTGGTCTACCTGGACTTCAGCAGGGTCTTTGACACTGTCCCCCACAGCAAACTGCTGGCTAAGTTGCCATCTCGTGGCTTGGATGGCAACACTCTGCGCTGGGTCAGGAACTGGCTGGAAGGGCCAAGACCAGAGAGTGGTGGTGAATGGTGCCACATCCAGCTGGAGGCCGGGCACTAGTGGTGTGCCCCAGGGATCAGTGCTGGGCCCCATCCTCTTTAACATCTTCATTGATGATCTGGATGAGGGCATCGAGTCAGTCACCAGCAAATTTGCAGATGATACCAAGCTGGGGGCTGATGTTGCTGGGTTGGAGGGCAGAAGGGCTC
>VWZE01008911.1:36944-75977 GCA_013396675.1 Eubucco bourcierii | reverse complement strand
TTGAGGTGCTTGAGTGTGTCCAGAGAAGGGCAACGAGGCTGGTGAGAGGCCTTGAGCACAAGCCCTATGAAGAGAGGCTGAGGGAGCTGGGATTGTTTAGCCTGGAGAAGAGGAGGCTCAAGGGGGACCTTATTGCTGTCTACAACTACCTGAAGGGTGGTTGTAGCCAGGAGGAGTTTACTTTCTTCTCTCAGGCAACCAGCACCAGAACAAGAGGACACAGTCTCAAGCTGTGCCAGGGGAAGTTTATGCTTGAGGTGAGGAGAAAGTTCTTCACTGAGAGAGTCATTGGCTACTGGAATGGGCTGCCCAGGGAGGTGGTGGAGTCACTGTCCCTGGAGGTGTTCAAGGCGGGTTTGGACGTGGCACTTGGTGACATGGTCTAGTCTTGAGGTCTGCGGTAACTGGTTGGACTTGATCTTTGAGGTCTCTTCCAACCTTGGTGATACTGTGATACTGTGATATTTGTATGAATATTTGTAGGGAGTGAACAAGGGTACAAGGAAGACCACAGTAATTTATACCTAATCTGAAAAGAGGAGAGAATGTTTAGTGAGGTGCTCACTTTTCTGTGATTTCATTTTAATCCAAAGATCAGCATTGTGGAAAGGTTTGTCTTGAAATATTGCCCTTGCAGACAAACCTTTACCTGTAAAACCTACATTTTTTCCAACACATAATAATTCAGATGCAAAAATATTAATGGTTGGTGTTTGTAAGAAAAGATTAATGTATTCTATCCCTATAGTTTGCTATGTTCATTGAAATGATGATACACACTTTAAGATAGTCTTGAAAGTTCCCCATATTTTATATCACTTTGGATAGACTTTTCCATGCCTTAATTTAGCCTTTTAGTATCAACTAACTAATGAGTCTCCCTCTAAGAGGAAAGTCAAAATGTGGGAGCAGTTTAAAATAAAATAAAATTAAAAAAAAAAAAAAAAAAAAAAAAAAAAAAAAAAAAGATGACTAAGTGGAAGAAAGTACTGGTAAGAGGTTCAGTTTTCCAGTTGTCCACAGAGGTATAACATTCTGAGTTCAGGATGTTCTGGAATTTACAAGGCATCCACGTGCTGCTGTAGTATCTGGAGCCATTCACCTAGGTCAACCCAGTCATGATGTCCTAAGACCTCCAAGTGATATTAGATATTCATAACTTAACCAATTAAACTACATTTCTACACACTTTTGTCAGTAAGGCTCAAATGACTGACTCTGACGAAATCCTTAGGCCTCTATGATTAGAAAAAGATAACTTAATCTCTTCCATTGGCCAAAGTCTTTGTTTCATATCCTCACTCTCACAAGGGACTATATAATTTTGGATACTTATTCCTGCTTTTCAAAAAACACCACAATTCATCTGTGTACACCTTGAAAAGCAAGTATTGTTTCACAAGTGGTACTTGCCTGCTGCATGTCATGGAACCACTTAATAAAGTCACGTTTGCTGAAACGTGACAAAATCAGCAGTCATTAATGATGCCAGCAGCAGCATTCCTGTCCTCAATATTCTCAAAATAACTTTTTTTTTTTTTCATGAATTTCACTTTTTTGAGTATAAGAATTGCAAACATTTTAGCACACAGTATGCCTGCAATATTGACCTTGAGGAAGGTCTGACTATCATCCCACAGGTTTCAACAAATTTTTAACTTCCTAAATAATGCTGATTTTGAATTTTACCGCTGACCTCTGTCCCAGCCCTCTGCTCACCAAAGTGGAACAGAGTTTGTGCTGCAGGATAACTTTAGCTTCTGAGCAAATGGTAAAATGAAAATTGACATTCCTTCACAGGAAGGGGGAAAGTATTTGTTGGTTTGGATGTATGTAGTTTTTTGGGTTTGGTTTTTTTTTCCTTCTTAGCTGTTTTGTGTATTTTTTCTTTAATAATACAAAAAAAGTCCCCAAAAGCTGAACATGGTTTTCAGTAAAGTGGAAATCAATAGGAGGAAAACATACATGTATAACATAAAAGTGTGCATGCTTGCAGTGAACAGAACAGCAGTAAGTTTTAGCATTATTAAAGCATACAGTTTTGTAGAATAATTTACAGTTTATTATGTCCCTTTAGATATATTTATCATGTTGGCAATTACAAGTTAGCATTTGCAAACTCACTAGTACAGATGAGCTGATTTGGCATTGGTACCCACATTTGCATTAAAAACTGAACCACTAGACTATCTTAGGGAGGTTTTGACCTGACCAAAAGTGCAGTGCTTGTACAGAATGAGTAACTTCTAAAGCAATACTAATTTTATAAATCAAAATGTAGTGGTCAGATGAATGTTTTCCACTGTGACTGAATGTACTCTTTAAGCAACTGTCTTGAATATCACTGAAATAATAATTCCAAAAAGCAAATCACAATATCACAGTATCACAGTATCACCAAGGTTGGAAGAGACCTCAAAGATCATCAAGTCCAACCCGTTACCACAGACCTCAAGACTAGACCATGGCACCAAGTGCCACGTCCAAACCCACCTTGAACACCTCCAGGGACGGTGACTCCACCACCTCCCTGGGCAGCCCATTCCAGTAGCCAATGACTCTCTCAGTGAAGAACTTTCTCCTCACCTCCAGTCTAAACTTCCCCTGAATCATTGCTTCTCATAAGAGGTTTCCTTCAGCCTTAAAGTCACTTAGGCCAAACCTCAGGAAAGCTGAATTTTTGCTATAAAGTCCTTTGTGAAGATATATAATTAAAATTAAGGCAACTCTTCAGCTGTCAGACAAAGCAATATGTGTGGTATGTGGGAGAGAGGGGCATCTTCAATGAGTAACTCATCACTCTAATTTTAGAAGTCTGTCATCATACGGCAAGAGTTGGCCCCTAGGAGATATTGTCTGTTCATTGATGCAAAACAGCTAATTGCCAAATACCTGAGTCTGGCGATTAGGTGGAGGACACTTTTCTGTGCTGAAAATTGTTGAGTGCCACTGGGAGTGCTGTGCTACCAATGGGACATAACCATATTCTAAAACAAGGTAGCAAAAGTTCATTTGTGCTTGGGTAAGGTCTGGAGACAAGTTGTCTGACATCTAATTAAGACTAATGCAGCAACTGTCATGCAAAAGGCTGTATCAGCCCACAGGTATCACATGTCTATGCCTAGCAAAAGATTGTGTTATGGAAAATATCAGTGAGTGACAAATACAGTTAAAATTTGACCTTTCAAGATGACTGTCTTACATTATCTTATGAAAAACGCTTCTCAAATGTTAATAGGGTTATATAGTCTGTATTCCTTCTTCTGCAAACTTTTTGGTAGTGATATGGTAAACAGTTACTTTTAGAAACCATTTTCTTATCTTCACGTAAAAAAAAAACCCCAAACAACGTATTAAACAACCTTTAAAAATATTTTTGGTTTATTTTCATGTCCCTTAACACAGCTTAATTTTTTAATCTCTTTTCAGTTAGGCTATTATAACGTGAAAAACAACATCTCAAAATGAAGGATAGTAATTCAGATAATGAAATTAAGTTGTTGCGCTTTTCAGTATTACTTCTTCCATAATTTTTAAATCTAATTTTTTGCTTATCTGAAATAATAATATGCCAGGCATCTTCTGTGTTGAAAATGTTGATGACTCTCGTGTCCTTTGTGGACTTTTAAGGACCACTGCATGGCCTGGAAAACTATAGAAGAAAATATTAAGGTAGACTGATGACTGAGAGATCAACAGAAATGCAAAACACCGGAATAATTACTCAATGTAATGTCTTTAATTAATATAATCATGAAGTAACTGTTAAGGGAGAAATTAAGTGCCGAAATGAATGTTGAGTGTTAAGTTAGTCAATGATAGAGCTGGTTAAATAGCACTCAATGAATAATATATATGACTTGACCTCTCTTGAATGCATAATGCAAGGAATAGTCTACTGAATTATTTCTGCTGTCAGAAAGCAGGTACATGTGCCAAATCTGCAGCAGCTCTCTGAAAACAGTAAGACTCTTGGGACTGAAGAGGGCAGGAGATAAAGCAGTTGATCTGCTG
This sequence comes from Eubucco bourcierii, assembly GCA_013396675.1. Taxonomy (NCBI): domain Eukaryota; kingdom Metazoa; phylum Chordata; class Aves; order Piciformes; family Ramphastidae; genus Eubucco; species Eubucco bourcierii. Next base: position 71,963 of record VWZE01008911.1, on the reverse strand, counting down.
AGGTGATTTAGAAGGGAAAATCTCATATAAGCATCACTGGAGGTAAAAACCTGAGAATAAAGACTTGTAAGATAACATAAGGCAAACTGTCCACCCAGCCATTAGAATGAGGGCACTCATAACCTACTACTTCCATCAAATATCAGAATAAAGCCTTCTTCAGTAAGATGTTTCAATATTGAAGCATTAAAAATGCATACATATAAACCTAACTTCTTTCAATAATGTGAACAAAGACATCTGACAGTGATTGAAAAAGTATAAAATTGCATCTCTCTTAAAATCATATTAAAATATGTTGCAATTTTCACATCTAAACTTCTGCAAATTCTGATGGGATTTGTATGCTTCAGTCCATTAAACTTTTAAGATCTTTCCCCAACCCCCCTAAAATAGCATTAGTCTCTGTTAAAGTATCTGAAAAAAAAAATGGCATAGTTCTTTGAAGTTCCAGCTGCAGAATAATTTTATTAGGTGCTGCTGGATGTTTGGTTACTACTGCAGATGTTTGAAAGCTAATGAGATTTCAGACCTACTGTCCAGGCCACATTCAGAAAATCCCTATGCAGTACAATTCAACTTACTTTCTACCACATGTGTCCCTCCCACACAGGAAAATCTAGAAAGATAATTCATGAACAGAAGAGTAATCACTTTGCTATGTTTGTGTAAACTGCCGCAAGGTTTAGTCTATCAAGCTAAGCCTAAGTATGGCTCAGCAACTGAAAAGACAAAAGCTGCATCATAGTGCCTGGGAAGGATGACAGGAAAGACATTTTTCTTGGATGGTAAAGTAACAAAGGTTAACTAAATATTACTTCTAACATTGAAAAGTAAATTTCAGTTAAACATTTTTTTCACATGCAGGAGTATTCTCCACACTTTGGATTGCTCACAGTTGTTTGAATGTGAAAACACTGTGAGATTGCAAATAGTGCCATCTTCATCAATCTATTGCAGTGTTTTTTCTTTTTAAGTAAATTTTTTTTCATTATAAAGTTTAATGATTTAAAATTCCATTTGTTTCAGAATGTTCTTAAGTAAAAATAACCACATTTGTAGAAAGGCTATCCTGTATCAGATCCTCCTGAGAACAGAAGTCTGACTTAAGACCCTGGCTGTTCATTATATTTTGTAATAGTTGAAGGAAAATTTAAATGGAGCTGCTCTTCTTCCACTGCCTCCAGTTTGCTGCAATGACAATAAAATGAGAAATATTCAAAATAAAATTGAAAATAATCTGTTTAAATGCTAAAGACAGCTCCTGAAATCGAGGGACGTATTTCTATGATATCTTTGCATTATTGGTCTCATGACAGAATTTGATTTGTATTGCAGAGACTGTCCACCAAACTAAATTAAATTACTAGAACTGTCACTGATGATTCCTGAGATAAAAATTGCATCCAAAAATATATTATCTAATTGACAACCAGCATGCTGTTAAGAACACCACAAATACTTGAGCTTTGTTGTTGGTACTGGAACTCTGTTTCATGTGCTTGATTAACCTCCAAATTCAGAGTGAAAAATAAAAATGTCTCTGCATTCCCTCTTGGAAAAACTCGTACATTCAGTTATACTTTCCTCGTTCCATTGCCTTCCAAATGCTTCTGAAGAAATTTGGCAAACTTCCAAATTGCCCCACTGTACTTCCCCAGACACAATTTCGACGCTTGACATGGTGATTCTTATCGGGATTTAGATTTGTCACTGGAGGACTGCAGAAATAGGATAGAGTTTGCAAATTGCTGCATGACTTCCCTTTATGCCAACTGTTTTACTTTTTCATCACATCTTATATGTGGGTGTGTATATGGTAAAAACAAACAAACAAACAACCTGTAAGAAACCTTTTCCAGGACTCTAAGTAGTTTAACCGCTCCCCCCTAATTTTACATCTTCTGATAGACATTTGAAAGTCTAAGGTTTACATTTCAATAGGGATTTTTCTTCCATTGCAAAGAAAGGCTTGCCACTTTCTGAAGTGAAAAGTACATTTCTTTCAATGTGGTAAGCAAAGTTGCTCAGAACAGTATTTGGTTTTGCCAGGGAAATAAAGGCACTTACATTATTTCCAGTCGTGCCTACTGCAACATAAGCTTGCCAAAGGGAATCTGGAAAACTGTTAGACCCATTACACCAGTTTATTCACTCCTATTTGGTGTGCTGATCTATGGCAGGACATTGATGCATGACTGGAGGGAATTCCAGTGAAGGTGCGGCACGTGGACGCACACATGCCCAAAAGCAGAGCCACTGAGGAACATCCACACAATCATCAGGCAGATCAAGCTGCTAAAATTTCTCAAGTTGACACCAACTCTGATCTTGACCTTGATTGGAAACACCGAGGTGAACTGTTCTTTGATTGTTCTTTGTGGTATGTTGTCCTGAATGGAGTTCCCTTTTGTCCAACTTGTGACTGCTGAGAAAAGGAACTGATAAAGAGGAGAGGTTCAGTACAGCTTTGAAAAGGGTCCAGTTGTGGCTCTACTACTTTGTTTTATTGAGACAAGCTGAGTTTTGGATTTGTGGATGTTGCTTTCTCTGCAGTAACTGCCTGTGTAAGTGCCCTTGCTCAGCAACCAATGCAAGTAGCTTTACTTAATTGTTGCTAAAGAATACCCTCCACTTGATATATCTTAATAGTGTGATTTTGAACTGACAGGCTCTTGGATGTGATACCATTTAATAGTATAGGGTTAGATATAACACAAGAGATTAATTGGTATTTTTTATATCAAGGCCAGGTTGGATGAGGCCTTGGGTGACCTGTGCTAGTGGGAGGTGTCCCTGCTTATGGTAGGGGGCTGGAACTAGATGATCTTTGAGGTCCCTTCCAACCTTTCCATTCTATGTTTCTATGATTTTATAGATATATATATATAAAATTGATAGAATCTATCTGATTCAAGATAAATACTGGAAAATACATTAAAAAGAGCAAAATAAACATTTTAGGGCATTTTTATTTTCTTCACTTTATATGCAATAAGATTTGGCTGGTTTCAGAGGAAGCAGTCTGAGAAGTCTGTTGGAACCATAAATTCCAAAGTGTTTCACATTCTACAAAAGTCCCAGATGTCAGAGAGAACAAAAGATGGGAATGGAGATTGTTGTGGGAGTGACAGTAAGAGACAGGGGACAATGAAAATTGGCTTACAAATTTATATTTTGAGAAGAAACCGTTATTAAAATAAAACATAAATTAAACATTGTATCCTTTCCTCAGTCTAATGGCAAGCTGAGTTTATTTGCTTAGCACATAATGATTTCTGTTAGGATTTTGTAGAATAAACTGGGATAAGCTGCTAAACCTGTCTAGCCAGTAGCTTTCACCACTGAAGTCAGTGTCTGATTGCAGTAGCTGAAAGAACATCTTTCAGGATAAACATGAGCTACCTGGTTGGTGCAAAATCCTGAGTGGGGCAACACCTCAAGGCTCCTTTTGTCTTAGCAAGTCAGACTAAAATGGTGGTATGCTTTTATTTTTCATCAATACTTGTCAAAAGAAGAAAAGGATAGAATGCCATTTATAATGACTTAAGGAATCATCTTTGTTGTGGAATATATCTATTGAGGAAGGGTATCCTTCCAGAAACACTTAATACAACAATTTTTTTCCCTTAATTTTTGTTTTTTAGCAAAAGTAGAATGGATCCAGTAAAGTGAAATGAAATGTCATTTGAGGTCAGTTGATTTAATGTTCTTCACTTTCACTTCACATTTTAAATTAGGGTTAATTTATTTTTATATTACAAGGAAAAGTAAGAAGGAATACGTGTATAAAAGATTCCAGAATTTTGAGGTAAGTATGTTTTCAAGTTTCCAGTTTTAATTCTAGGCATAGAAGTTATTCTTCTGCTCCATTCCACTTAATAACCAAACACACCTTGTGTCTCTACATACTCAACTTTTCTGGCACAGGGATGGGAGGAAAGGGTTTCAGTTTGCTGTGATGTATTATGGTATCTTCATTGTGGACAAATCTTTGCAGCAGTGAAGGTCTTCCCAGTCCTCAGTGAAAGCTAACTGTCTACAGAGCATTACTCTCCCATTGCCATTGGGAAGTCTTTGATGGTACCTTCATACATGAGTTCGTCTGTAGTTACATCACAAGGGTAATCACATATCAGAAGGCTGAGTATGGACCTAAGACGGTCACAACTAAACACAACACTTGCAGGACACCAAATGAGAAACAGAGACACATCTAAGATTTATTGGAAAAGTGCCATCCTGAATTGCATTTAAATGCTTTTTCATTATGTTAGACCAATTAAACATGCTATGGAAGTGTTGAAAAATTCTCAAAAAAGGTATCAGGATATGCTCATTAGGCTCACACTTAAATACACCAGAACTGGTCTTTCTAGATGATGTGGCTTAGCTATAGCTGATGCTTCCCTAAGTTCATGCTATCTGCTTGCATAGTAACAGTTACTGTATGGGCAATGTAGCTTTTGATGGATGTAGTTAAGAAGTTGTGAGACATTTTTGTAGAATGATTTGAAAGACAGAACAATGTTTGGGAGGAAACTTGAAGCAGCCCAAGTGGTGACTTGATTTTTTTCTGAAGAAACACATCTTTGATAAGCCAGCATCCCTTTCAGGACTAGAATAAGTTGCTAGGGAATGTGGTGCTGTGGTGAAATTAAGTAGGCTATTCAAACTAATTAGGCTAGGGAGAATGTGTGTTTTTTTGTTGTGTTTTGTTTTTTTTTTAATTCATAAGACAGCAATTATAAATAAAAAGATGACAGTCAATTATGTTTAAAAAAGATCATTAATGTTCAGAGAGGTGGATCAGATTCTCTCCAAATGAAAAGGGGTGAGAAAGTGATTAAAACTGAAAAAGAGTTGAATTCCTTTGGCAGAAAATTAAAAGGGTAAATTTGTCTCACATAACTTTGGCAATTAAGTTTGAGACCAAGCAGAAGTTTGCTGTCTGGATTCCTTGTATAGTTGGTGGAGACAGACAGGTATCTTCAGAGGATGATTCATTCCATTCTATCTTTATAATTTCTTAAAGGATGTCAGCATCTCTTTCTAAAGTTATGTGATGGGAATACTTCCTACATCCACAAAGTTGTCTAAGATGAAATATGTTTCCATACCTATCTGTAAAACTTCTCCAGTTTTATTCTTTGTCACTTATGACTATTGCATTGCTGTTCTACTTGGGAAATCCAGAAATTTTTCACCGTGTATCTTCGCTTTCACAGATTCGTTTTTTCTTAGTGCAAAAGCACTAAGATTTTTACTCAGTCTATCATCTGTTATCCTGGGGTATCAGAAAAGGTGGACAGTGAGCTTTGCTTCTTTGGGTTAGCTTTTGTCTTTCTATCTGCCCGAATTTGTTGCTGAATTATCTTCATGTAGGCAGATCATGTTCATTAAGCAGCACACAGCAAAATTAACGGTGCTTGGATAGATGTGCATTAATGATAATCACCACCTGTGGAATGCACATGTTGAGTTGATGCCTCCAGTTAAATGTGAACTCTTAGAGGAGAGTTTTCATTGCCCTTGAGAATATTTTAGTTGAAATAAAATCTTTAAGGTATTAAAATGATTCCTGTCGTCCGTAAACTAAATGTCAAATACAGAAGAAATAATGTCAAAGAAGGGAAATAATGGCCTTATAATTTGTTTGTGCTGTCATTTAATGTTTTCATCTATCTGTCTTGGGGTAATAATAATATATTTTAAACAAGCTGTATGTTTTGGTGAGATAAAACAATACTGACACTATGAAAAGAAATGCAAAACAGAACTGGATGTGTAAACAAGCTTGGGGTGGAGATTTAATTTTTTAAAAGGATTGACGTCCCTATTAAAGGTTTCGTCACATTTTCCATTAACATTTTAGCTCCTTCCACTTGCACAGCCTGCTGTGTAGGGTAAAACACTGGTAATTCTTGTTTTTTACCCAGAGCTCAGATATATTTTCCTCCCTTTGTGCTACTGCCATCTGTGATTAGTTTGGCAGGCTGTACTTTAGTGCCCTTTTCTCTTCCTGTTTCATCTCTGACAGCAGCTGCCACAAAGAGTTAAACTTGGCAGCTGCCCATTCCAGGGGCTAAATTCTTGGCTATATATCTCACTAGTAGGTTTTGTTTTTAAAACTGGCCTCATATGCAGGACAACTTCTCTGCAAAGTAGCTGTGGAGGTCAGATTGGTACCTATGAAACTGACAGATTCTACTCTTTGAGTAGTCACACTTGAAAATGGATATTCTATGGCTGCTCTGTGAATTACAGAAGACCTGGAAGTAAATATAACCGTTTGTCAAGAAAAATGTGAAACGGCTCGTGTAGACATAAAAAGAGTTCATTTCCAAATAAAAACTAAAAACTTGTAAGAAAAGGTTTGGAGATGGTCAGGAACTATTTTTAGAATCCTCCTTTTGAAATTAGTGAGAGTAGACACGATAACAGTACACTAAACATCAGCAGACCAACTTTACAAAATAGATGAGAAGAAACCACAGGAGTAATGCTGCAACTGTTGCTGCTAAGTATCAGTGAGGGTAACAGCCTAACACAGTATTGCATTTACACCAGCAATGACCACATGCAGGTGGACTGAGGAGAATCTCATGAGATTCAGTTAGGCAAAATGTAATGTCCTGCTAGGTCAGGCTAATCCCAGATACCACAGTATCACAGTATCACCAAGATTGGAAGAGACCTCAAAGATCATCAAGTCCAACCCATTACCACAGACCTCAAGACTAGACCATGGCACCAAGTGCCACGTCCAAACCCACCTTGAACACCTCCAGGGACGGTGACTCCACCACCTCCCTGGGCAGCCCATTCCAGTAGCCAATGACTCTCTCAGTGAAGAACTTTCTCCTCACCTTGAGTCTAAACTTTCCCTGGGGTAGCTTGAGACTGTATCAATACTGTTTGGGGGATGATGAAATTTGGAGCAGCTCTGCAGAAAAGGACTTGTGGTGCTGGTGGATGAGAAGCTGGCCCAAAAGGCCAATAACATCCTAGGTTGTATCAAAAGAAGTGTGGTCAGCAGATCGAGACAGGTGATCTTGCCACTTTACTCTGCTTTAGCAAGACCTCACATTAGTCAGCCTGACCTATTTGGGGATGTCCCTGTACACTGTAGGGAAGTGGACAAAATGATCTTTGTGGATCCCTTTCAACCTGATTCATTCCATGGCTCTGATTCTGTGATTCTGTGATCCTGGGACCAAATGGCAAATGTCATCATGCCTATGCTGCTAAACTCTCATAGTTTCCAAAAGAAGGTAACTACACCCAAAGTGTTTACTGTGAGTTATCTTTTCACCATGTCAGTTTCCAGGCTGTGTCTGGAACTACTCAGGGAAGTACTTGTCAGCCTGTGACTATGACACCAGGGGCAGGTCTGAAGCACATCTTGGTCCTCTTCCATTCACTGTAGTCTTACCTGTGACAGTGCACATTCACATGTCATTCACATGCATGTCATTCACATGCATGACAGTGCATGCTACAGTCATCCACCAGTGAGCACATTAGCAGAGAGGACTAGAGACACATGCCTGTGAAATTACAGCTACAATCTTGCATAATTAAAAGCTCAACAAGGTGTTTTGTGCCTTGTGGGAGCTGGATCCTAAGGTTAAAATCATATTCAGTGGTCTTTTGTACGGGTAACAAGGAGTTACTGGAAGTTCTATTTGGTTTTTTTTTTTTCCCTTGAATAAGACTGCTTCATATTTGTATTGCAACAAACACGAAGAGATCCACCTATAATAGTTTTTAAAGCTTACCAGAAATGTGTGTCCTCACTTGATGGATGAGGTGCCAGTAAAGAAGGATGAATTGAGATGTTGTAAGGAACAGTGTCAGAGTGGTGAGAACTACACTGATTGCAAAGGCAGTTTGCTTAATTTTTTTTTCTTAAAGAAGCAAAATCCTGTCCTGCTTTGGAATAAAAGAAAACACTGAAAACTTTTTTTGATTAAAACTGGATTTTATTAATGAAATCCAACATGGGAGAAAAAAAATCTCATAAAGGCTCGATGTTGCAATACAGATATTCCACCTTACTTTTTATTTGTTTTAATGGGGGAGGGGTGCTGTATGCTTCAGGGAGCTAATAATTTAGAGATCCTGAGGAAGGAAGAAGATAAGATAAAAAGAATGAAGAGTAAGATCTCTTTTCTCTATGAGAACTGTATGACTGACAGGATAGGTAGAGACACAAATTAGAAAATTGTATTTGTTTGGTGACATTACCACCGATGTTTAGAAATCCCTTCTACTTAAGCTGAAACCAACATGAACATTAGAAAATTATCTCTGCTTTGATGTTGTCCTGAAACTATAATGGACATTTATTTTATTTTCTTGAAGAAAACAGTGGTTTGGTTTTCAGTAAAGCAGAGCGGAAGGAAAGTAGCCAGCAGATTCAGGAAGGTAGTGCTGAGACCAGGTGTGGATTACTGCTGGATTTGGGCTCCTCAACACAAGGAATTGGTATTCTGCAATGAGTCCATCAGGGATCACCACACTGATCTAGGAGTTGGATGGATCACATGACATATGGGTAATGAGTAAACAAGTTGGGTCAGTTCATCCTGAAGAAGATTCAGCAGAGACCTTAGTGCTCTCTGCAACTACCTGCTGGAAGGAGATGAAGAAAAGAGACAGTTTCTTTTCTGGTTAGAAATAAAAAATATTTTTACCATGAAAGGGGTCAAATTCTGCACATTACCTAGAGAGACTGTGAAGGCAATCACCCTGGGAGACATTCAAGACTCAGTGACACACAGCCCTGAGAAACTTGCTCTGGTTAGCTCTGCTTTGAGCAATAGGTCACGTTTGGTGACCTCTGGAGGTCCCTTTCAACCTAAATTATTCTATGGTTGCATTATAGAGCCAGTGTTTCCTCGGAAGAAGCAGCTCCCATCTTTTGCTGCAGGGCAGACTGTCTGTCACACAGAAGGCACTTCACTGCATATGAGTGGCAGTTGCTGAGCCAGCCTGCTCTGCAGCACCCATGAGATGTTGGGGTTGTCTCTCTAGGTGAAATCCATCGCTTTTGAAGAAGGCAGCAGCTTCTTTGCTGAATACACCCACAGATCACCAAAATGTGTCACTCCAACAGACAATGGCATGTACATTATAAAACATCAGCTGGCTTTGGATCCTCTGTCTGATAACTGTGAAGTGGAATGCATATAGTCTTATAAAACCATAAGGTACTTATCGATATCTGTTAGCTATTTGCATACCATTTGTACTCAATGAGAAGTAATAAGGATGGGGGTTTTTGTGGGTTTGTTTGTTTGTTTTTCTTTACTTATTTCAGTATCAGCCTCAAAACTGAATGAATTTCCCATTGGAGTACTTCTCTCCACTGATACAGTGACGTAGTCAGCTGTGGGCCTCTGTAATGCAGCAGTCCAGATACAGACAAGTCTCACTAAAATGCTGTAACATACCCACAGCTGCTGGAATGTCTGGGAGTTGACAAAGGGGTGTCAATACGAATTGGACACCTTACACCACAGCAAATAAAGACCATGCATTACAGCAAGAATGGGTGCATCTGCATGCATAAATACAGCAGGGATATCTGCACTCTGAATGAGATGTTTGCTGTCTCTGTTCCTACTTCATACAGAAAAAGTGCTAGAAAAATCTGTACTATACTTAAAAGGTACATGGGGAATTAGAGGGGTTTTATTTCAGTTTGGTTTTAAGCAACGTATTTTTATCTTATAACAGTATGACACAGGAAATCACTCTACAGAGGACTGAATGAGATCTGCGTCCCACTACAATTGCTGCTGGCTTCATAGTGCTAAAATGCTCCCTGTGATTCTGATAGTTCCGCAGATTGGTGCAGTGTCCTCCGTGGCCAGTATGTAAAACACTGCTGCAGAAAAAAAAAAAACAAAGCCTCTCCAATAAGAAAGAATTTCTTTTAATAGGTGTGGCAAAGGTATTCACGCTAACTACACTGTTCCTTTATTCTTGGTATGAGGTGAACATGATCTAAGAAGCTATTTCAGCCTCTAGGTTTCAGAAAGCTTTAAAGCCCTGTGTCCTTGAGAAGTCCTCGGTTTTGTCTATCTAATGGAAAATTTACAACTCTTATGAAAGCAGTTAGTGGTGTAGTACATCTGCAAAGGAACATCTAGGCTGGTCCTCAGCCAACAGTCTGTGCTAGCAAGGTGCTGAGTGTCCTTTGATCCCATTTAGTTTCTATGGGAACTGAAGATACTTAGCACTTTGCAAGATTTACCCAGTACCCTTGGAGTTAAGAATATGATTCTTAATTTCTTCACAGCTGGTGTAAGAAGACATTGCCAGAAATGGGTCCTTTCCTTTGAACAAGGAATCTCATGAAATTTGGGTTAAAAAATAAGGGAGCTAGACATTACTTTAAGATGTGGTTTTATTATACCTTATTATGATACCAGGTCAAAGAGAAATTGTCATAGCTGTCTTCAGTCTCGAACAATGGGTATTTTCAGGAAAGATGATAACAATTAACCATTACAGTCCTAAAGCCGAATGTCTTTAAATGATTTTCAACTAAAATGGAAAATATTTGTTAAAAGACTCAACAAATCCAACAAAAAATCCCCAATCTGCTCTTATGAAGACTATCAGGACATTAAATGCCAATACAATACTCCATGGAAAACTTTCAGTTGCAAAGCCACCGCTCTCTTGGAAAAGGACAAGACAATTTAGTGTGGTATTGTGCTGGTTTGAGGCTAAATGGAATATTTTAATAGAGAAAATTACACTATAGGCTGTGAAAGGAAAACATGGTGATATCTACTTCACTCATAGGCTTGCTGAGATGTTTGGGATAGGAAATCAAAACATTAGATAAGTCATTCGCAGTCCGTCTCTCTCTGGGGGCACAGCGTCTCAGGTGGTCTAGCTTCTGGCTCCTCTTTGTTGATTAATCTTCACTTACCACTTTTCTTCTAACCCCCCTGGTCGATCCTCCAAACTCAACTTGCGTGTAAGGCAAACCTTGGGGTAAGGTATAGGAGTGGGGAGAAGGTGGAAGGGTGGTTGGGAGCCCCTCCTGGGGTCTCTGATTTCTGTGTGTTGTGTTTCTGTATTCCCTTTAACTTGTATATTTCTGTAACTATTCCTGTCTATAGTGTATATCTCTGCTTGTACGTTGTGCTGAGCTGTAAATAGAGCTTCATTCCTTAACTTCCAGCCAGCTGAGTTCTAGTCTGGGTGATTTTACAGAGTGTGGGGGGTGGGTAACTCCCAAACCATCACAGGTATAAGAAAACTGGCCTTGTTGTCTTCTAATACCATAAAGAAACTTCAGCAGCCAAATTTTCTGAAAATAACACGTTGGAGATCTGAGCAAGAATGACAAAACACTTAACACATTGTAGCAATCCCCAAAATAGGATGATGTTAAATTCTCATATTACAAAATGACAGGCCTTTATTATTTGAACTTTGGGAAACTCAGTGTTACTTGATTAGCTCGTGGAGAATTTGGCCTGTTTCCATGCCTTCAAAAAAGGGGCTTATGTGCACAAAGTCTCTCACAAACATTGCTTTGATTAAGCTTGTTCTGACATTACTTTTGGCCAGAGAATTTGACTCTGAAAATCAATTCTCTTCCTGAAGGAGATATTAAACTGCATGAGAAATGTCACAGAAACAAACAGTCTTTAATCTAATTTATACCTTAAGAGATGTAGCGTGAATGTTAATGTTCAGTTTTCACTCAGAGCGCATGTTGATTTTTAGTTTAATTATTCCTCAGTGAAAACTTTTCTGAATTTTGTACCCAAAACTTGCTGCTTTAAGAAAAACCTACTAGAAATGGAAGTGCAGACAGGAGCTATTAGTCAGGTATGGAAATTCAATTCCTTTGAGTGTGATACTCTGGCTTAAATCGGATAATCGCAGGCATTGTGAAACTGCAGAAAAGGCAATTTCCAGATATGCTCTTTTCTTCAGGGTGAGCTGCCAAATAATTTCAAGAGGGAATTACAGCCACTGCAAGAATTAACTGCAGAGTCGTGCAGGCTGCTGAGCGGGGTGCAGCAAGCTGAGATGGAAGCAGACTCTTACATAATTTAAATGCTGCAAAGGAGTGAGAAATAGCAGATGATGAAGCTTTTCCCACATTATCACCACATTGCGGGTGTTTTCTCTTTATTGGAGCTGCTAAAGCAACCAAACTCCAGAACTCAAATCTATTTTGCCATTAAAAGGGATCTACTTAATGCAGTTGTTCCTAATAAAAAGGGATTTTAAAAGTTAACCAAAGGCATTTTGAATATGATTACTACATTTTGGGAGAGAGAATAATTTGAAGAGGCTGGTGGCAGGCTCTCTGGTGCATGAGCCTTGTGGGCAGTTGAGGAACACTGGACCACCGGAAGCCTTAGCAACTCTCCCCAGATGATGAAAACAAAAGGGGCAATCTATGGTTGTGACTTCAGATAGATCATACCATGCACAACACCTGTCTTTTGGAATAGGGATAGAGGGAATGCAAACATGATCACTTAGTGCTCCTTTCCACTCGTTCACAGAAAGAAGATAACAAAAATGTATCCAAAACAAATACCTTAGGTACCCTGAAAGTGCTTGGAGTTAATTTGATCTGTGAATGCTGTCCCTTGTTATGTGAGAGTGGTTTGGTTTTTTTTTATATATATGTAAACATGTGGAAGTGTCTTCACTTTCAGTTTCACTCCTGGGTGTCAACCTTGACATGTTCCTGAAAACTGGATGCAATAAAAACATGGGTTACCATTGGAGGCTCTCACTTGAATATAAAGTCCAAAGCTCTCATCAGGGCTAGCTCTAGATAATTTGACTGCAAGGAGTAAGCTCAGCTGCTCTGTAACCTAGAAAATTTCAGAAAAATACATCATTTCAAAGAGTTTCAGTCACAGTCCCAGACAGCTTCATTAATTCTTTCACTTTTTGTAGTTTGGATGTTAGACTGTTTTTTTTTTTTAAAAAAAAAATTACTTTTTTGTGAGATTCTGGAACTAAACTTAAGCTAAAGAGAGAGAGCGGTAATATTACAAATACATATAGACAAAATTCTATATCCTTATACTGAAATGCTTGCCCCTTATAATTTCATACTGTGTACAGTTCTGGAGTCCCCAGCACAAGAAGGATATGGAACTGTTTGAGCTAGTCAAAAGGAGGGCCATGAAGATGATCAAAGGGCTGGAGCAGCTCTGCTGGGAGGATAGGCTACAAGACTTGGGGCTCTTCAGCCTAGAGAAGAGAAGGTTTTGAGGAGACCTTATAGTAGCCTTCCAGTATCTGAAAGGGGCCTACAGGAAGGCTGGGGAGGGACTATTGACAAGGTCTTGTAATGACAGGACAAGGGGCAATGGGTTTAAACTGGCAGAGGGGAGATTTAGACTGGATGTTAGGAGGAAGTTCTTTCCAGCGAGGGTGGTGAGGCACTGGAACAGGTTGCCCAGGGAGGCTGTGGCTGCTCCCTCCCTGGAGGTGTTCAAGGCCAGATTGGATGAGGCCTTGAGTGAGCTGTACTAGTGGGAGGTGTCCCTGCTCATGGCAGGTTGTTGGAACTAGATGATCCTTGAGGTCCCTTCCAACCTTACCATTCTATGATTGTATGATTCTACTATATTAAGGAACTCATGTACAGGAATCCCTGTGAAATGTGCGCAACAGTTTGTCATTGTTACCCTAAAAAGTATGAATCTTATTTGAGGGCAAAAAGGATAAAAATCTTTCAAGATTCTTTCCCTGGAACCAGATTCTTTTTCTGAACCTTTTGCTGTTTATGAAACACTTGCACAAAACACATCTAACAGTATTTGTTGTGAAGTTGCTGGCATAAACTTTCTGCCCTCTTGATACTGTGTTTAGGAGATTTACATGACATTTTTCTAAACCAAGTTTGATGTTGTCATATTCCTAAGGTTAGCACCCATATGCTCTTTATCTTCTAAGTTAACACAGAGTAAATATCACCAATATGACCTTCCCTCTAAGTGTTCACCTTAAGGGGGACATCATAACTCTCAGTTTCTGCAGAAGGGAGGTGGTAGCAGTGAAGGACAGTGACCCACAAGCATACTCATACACTCGAGAGCAGATGAAGGTGACACCACCACTTTTACCACTGTACTCAGTTCCCAGCTTTCTAGCACAGCTCCCAGTGCAGGCATACAAATGTTGCCTCTGCCTGCTCTTCTCCCACGACTTCCTCAGCAATATGCTGCATGATATTTTTGGGATGGATGTGAATGAACTGTATCCATCCCCCTCTGAATATCAACATATGTTCAAGAGTCCTTTCACTAAGCTCAAGCTGACTTTCATGCAATACTGCAGTGTCTCTGCTTTTTGCATTTCTTCGTTTTGAGGAGAGTCATTTTTGCACATAGTACATTAGCTAATTCCCTAGGCAGCATCACAATTGTTTTCACCTGATCCTTTTCAGGAAGCTCTCTGCAAAGATGAAGGGTTATGTCTTATAGCTATGTCTGTAAGTAATCTCTGCTTTGCACATTGTAGTTTTTTAGGAGTGAAAGGAAGTCTATTCCTTGAAATTCTATGAAGTCAGGCAACAGTGAATCCACACAATAAATGTAGTCTCCAAATCCTATAGATTCCAAAGAACAGACCCACGTCATTTAATGCTGGTAGAAATCTTGGCTGTGGATTTTAGATATTATTCAACAGAAGAAAAGAAAACAGATTTCATTCCTTCATACAATGGTATATTCCTATTTGAGGATTTTCAGTGATGGAGTTGGTCACTATGTGACCTGTTTCAAATTCTGCTCATTTTCTGGTCAGTCAAGCACTGGAGCCATAGTTTAGCATGTTAAGGATATTTTCCACTAATACCGTTTATTTTTTGTGGGGTTTTGTTTGTTTGTTTGTTTGGGGTTTTGTTTTGTTTTGTTTTTGTTTTCTTTTTTCCCCATCAAATTTTCTTTGAGGATCTTGAAGGATCCTCTTTAATTAATGAGGATTACATCTCCGTCACCACAAACAGCCCCCACAGATATTGGCCAAAAGTTCCAAATTACAAAATCCTCTGTGCCCTCTTTGAAAAATCCTTTGGAAAAGCTCCAGCTTTTAGATAATGAGAATCCATGTAAGGATAATCAAGACCTTAATGAGCATGGTGTTTATCAGTCTTAACTGAAAGCAAGGACATGAAACATGACCACCTGGTGAAGGATGTAAATGTTTTACTGATGGAGAGCAGATGCACGTTGGAGAAGTAGCCTGAAGGGAAGCTACAGCATTGGTCATCACTTTGATAGGAGAGAGATCACAGGAGCCAGCTAAAGCTATTTTTAAAATGAAGTTTGATTCTTTTTTTCCCTTTGCTTTTACCAAAATTTCTGTGTCATCAGCTACTGTTGGAAAGAATTGACTGTTGCGAAGACTAAAACTTTGATGTGTATTTTAATCATGAACTAGGTCTGTAATCTGTTAAGAAATCTATTTTAATTTTTTAAATTTTTTTTTTCTTTTTAATTGCATATATTCCCAAGTGATGGAAAAGGCATTAGGAGGTTTTGTCAGAAGTGTACTGGATGTTTTGATAGCTTATTATCAAGGATATTAATCTATTTTACTTTACATTGTAGACATATTTTTCATCTGCCAAGTGGGGAGGATTTTTATTTAATTTCCTAAAGCTCAGAAGAAAAGATTGTGCTTCAGAAAATTAATCTTTCAGATGGAAAAAATATGAAGGAGAAGCAGGAGACAAAGTGCCTGAGGCATATGGCCTATGAAGAGCATCTGAGGGAGCTGGGATTATTCAGTCTGGAGAAGCAAAGGTTAAGGAAAGACTTTATTGCTCTCTACAACTACTTGAATGGAGGTTGGTGTGGGGAGGGAACCAACCTCTTCTCCTTGATGACAAGCAACAGGTCTAGAAGAAATGGTTGCAAGCTGTACTAAGGGAGGTTTAAGAAATTCTTCTTCACTGCCAGGGTTATCGAACATTGGACAGGTTTGCCCAGGGTACTGGTGGAGCCACCATCTATGGGGCTTTTCAAGCCATATGTGGAGCTGGCAGTTAGGGATATGATTTAGTGTTCACCCTTCAGTGATGAGTTGAGTGTTGGAATGGCTGACCTTTGAGGTCTCCATCAACCAGATATATTCTGTGATATGATTGCTTTAACAATTATTTTTATAATCAATGTATTTTATTTTCCTATGAGAGATTGCTATTCTTTTAAAACAACAGCCTTAGAAATCACAGTATCACAGTGTCACCGAGGTTGGAAGAGACCTCAAAGATCATCAAGTCCAACCTGTTACCACGGACCTCAAGACTAGACCATGGCACCAAGTGCCATGTCCAAACCCACCTTGTACACCTCCAGGGACGGTGACTCCACCACCTCCCTGGGCAGCCCATTCCAGTAGCCAATGACTCTCTCAGTGAAGAACTTTCTCCTCACCTCCAGCCTAAACTTCCCCTGGCACAACTTGAGACTGTGTCCTCTTGTTCTGGTGCTGCTTGCCTGAGAGAAGAAAGTAACCTCCTCCTGGCTACAACCACCCTTCAGGTAGTTGTAGACAGCAAGAAGGTCTCCCCTGAGCCTCCTCTTCTCCAGGCTAAACAATCCCAGCTCCCTCAGCCTCTCTTCATAGGGTTTGTGTTCAAGGCCTCTCACCAGCATCACTGCCCTTCTCTGGGCACGTTCAAGTACAGCATCAGTTAACCACAACAAAAGAGACTGTGGTAGAGCATGCCTTTCTAGTACATGTGATCCTCCTAAGCATTCCCTCAAATGTCTGGTTTATTTACTAGTTTATTGACATTTCTGTTGAATACAACATCCACAGAGGTAGAAAATTCTGTGAAAAAGAGGAAAAGATGACCAAAGCTTACATTTTGGGATACATTTTATATGTTTTCCTTTGGTGACACACAAGTGAGCACAAGTTTATTCTGTATTTATCTGAAACAGTTAGCAAGCCACTAGCTAAATATTCCCTGCTCTCCTGTTAGACTCCAGAAAGAGACAATGTTGACATAATTTCTTGTGTTTGTTATTTAAATATCCCTCTTTTTGCCAGACATTGGTGCTCTTCTACACTTTTCAGCTTGTTTCTCCTCTTACCAGCCTTTTTCATTATGCTTATTACATATTGCATCTGTCTACCCATAATGAATAAATGAAAAAAATAAATGAGGCAAATAAAGGTGAGGAATTGGGTAGATGTCACTCACCTTCCTGCTTTTAGCTCTATTAATCCTAAACTTCTTCGGGGAATGTAGACTCCTCTAAGCACCTGATTCAAGGGAATTTTGATCTTGATATCAGTTAATGAAATATCCTACAAGGCAATTGTATTTCAAAAGGTATATAACACCTCTGTGAAGAGTTCTGGTCTCCTTCATTTATCTGGCAACATTAACTCATTGTAATGACAAAGAGAGTTTACACTGCTATCAATTTTAGTAATTCAGTATAGATGTGCTGGCTTAGTACTTTTTTTATGGTCCTCCTTTAAATTGAGAACCATATGGGGTAAAATACACCATCCTCTACTAAGGTTTTAATACTGGCAGGCCTGTCAAGTCTCAAAAAATGTTTATCCCTCTTATTATATACTTCTTTCTTAACCTGTCAGAAGCAATTATCAAATAAACCCAAAACACTTATTTGAGATTAGTATGCAAATAATACATTCTCCCTCAGGTAAGGTCCACTTGGTCTGAGACATAAAAGAAGAGAGAACCTTTCTCTGTCATTTAAAGGAAAGCTTCTCTTCTTCAGTTTCATAGAATCATAGAATGGTAAGGTTGGAAGGGACCTCAAGGATCATCTAGTTCCTACCCCCTGCCAGAGGCAGGAACACCTCCCACTAGTACAGGGTACTCAAGGCCTCGTCCAGTCTGGCCTTCAATACCTCCAGGGAGGGAGCAGCCACAACCTCCCTGGGCAACCTGTGCCAGTGCCTCACCACCCTCACCGCAAAGAACATCTTCCTGACATCTAGTCTAAATCTTCCCTCTGCCAGTTTAAACCCATTGACCCTTGTCCTGTCATTGCAAGACCTTGTCAATAGTCCCTCACCAGTCTTCCTGTAGGCCCCCTTCAGATACTGGAAGGCTGCTATCAGGTCCCCTCGAAGCCTTCTCTTCTCCAGGCTGAAGAGCCCCAACTCTCTCAGTCTGTCCTCATAGGAGAGCTGCTCCAGCCCTCTGATCATCCTCGTGGCCCTCCTCTGGACCCTCTCCAACACTTCCATGTCCTTCCTCTGCTGAGGGTTCCAGAACTGCACACAGTACTCCAGGTGGGGTCTGACAAGACCAGAGTAAAGGGGCAGAATCCCCTCCCTTGCCCTGCTGACCACGCTGCTCTTGATGCAACCCAGGACTTGGTTGCTGTCTGGGCTGCCTCCGCACGCTGCAGGCTCATGCTGAGTTTTTCATCAACCCAGACCCCAAAGTCCTTTTCCTCAGGGCTGCTCTCCAGACATTCACCACCAGGCCTATATTTGTGCTTGGGATTGTGCCTACCCAGGTGCAGGACCTTACACTTGGCCTTGTTGAATAAGTTATAAAGTATGCAGTAAGGCAAGTTTTGAGAACTGTAATGTAGATTAATTTTAGAGGTACTGCAGACATAATGTGTGTATAAGACAGAACTCCAGTGCAAGCCTTGTGCAAGGCCAACCTTACACTTGGCCTTGTTGAATTTCATGTGGTTGGCCTGGGCCCACCTCTGCAGTCTGTCCAGGTCCCTCTGGATGGATCCCTGCCCTCTAGCAAGTCGACTATGCCACACAGTTTCCCTAGATAACTTCATAAATTTAGTACTTCAGTGTTCACAGGGAGATTCTTAAGTAGCCCACAACACTTAAGAGTAAGTAATTCCATTAACTTCAATGAGATTCTTGCTTGGGTTTGCCTTGGTTTTTCTGGACAATCTCTGCCTTAAGGCACCTGATTAGTCTCACCAACATGGTGCCCTTTATGTTTCTAATCTTACCACCATTTAACTTTCCATCCACATGAAAACTTTGTGCATTTGGTTATGTAATGGCTAGGTTCATCTGTGATCTGGAAAAGAGAGAAGGAAGAAAATCTCTATGTCGCATAGCCTGGAGGATACTCTTTCTGTGAATGAGAAGGCAACAGTCCCTGTTACCTTTTTGTAGGAAAAAATGGACCTGTAAAATCTGTTTGCATTTCTTTGAGATATCTCATACTTCTTAACACGTCTTCCTCAGCACACTGAAGAAATTATTCTACTTCGAGCCCATTTGAAGAAGTTTTTTCACTGACATGGCATCAAAACCTTTCTGCCAGCTCAAAAATAAAAATACTTGGTAAATAAGAGTCTGCCATCACTCACAGATCCTATCAGCACCATTTCAATCTGTCTTACTTGTCTTAGAAACTCAAAGGATTGCATGTGAATGGCTGCAATTATTTCTCTGCAAAATCGATCTCAAAAGTTTTTTTAGTCTAACTTTACTCTCTGGCATATAAACTAAAATGTCATTGGGAAGATCTTTAGTGGCATTTTTTGTCAAGTTGATACTGGCATGAGTTCATTTTTAGCTTTATTAAGACTGATTTGTGATAATCCTGTTATAATTGAGTCACTTACCTAGGGAGCTTCTGACATTGTGTTGGTGCTTTTTGCTTTGGATGCAGAAAAAGGTCCTTTTAAAATTCATTTAAGTTCTTCAAGTCCAATAAAGGATCTCAGGACTTTGTTCTAGCCTCATATCGTTTTATTTCCTGCATACCATTTGGTTCACAAAATTTCAGTAAGTTAATTATTATTAAAACCAAAACCAAAACCAAAAACCCAACCAACCACCCCCAAACAAACAAAAAAACCCAAAACAAAGTGAAAATAAATGTGCTTTTTTTAAAGCGTGCAAATTTTATGAGTCAAAATGTGCATTAGCACCAGCCTTAATTTCATTTCTAGGGTTCATTTCTGCTCAAGAAAGTTAACTTCTGAACAGCTTTACTTTCCACTGGCACAAGCACACAGGATACAGTCTGTAAAGTCTCTTGGGTAATGTAAATGAACAATTGGTTTACAGAAAGTCAAGTGAATACCTCTTGTGCTCATTGAACTGTGCTAAATTCCAGCCTCAGCTCTCTCATTGTATTTGATTGTCTTTTCATTCTGTGGTTGTGATAACACCCTGGAGAGATGGGAGAGATCTGCCTGCACCTTTTCTTTAAAGACAAAAGAATTGTAGAATTGATAAAAACACTTTCTAGTAGCAAAGAATTTTTATTAAGATAATTTTCAAATAGAGACAAAATCAGATTTTCTGGATAAGAGACTACATTTGCTCTTAAAGGACATTGCGTACTTCCCTGTCACCTGCATCCCCTAAGGTGCATTCCTCTCTGGAGTCTTTCTCCCTTTAAGTCACCACAAAGTCTGCCTATTTCTGGATTTGAGAAAAATAGTCATTAAACTGATTTGGTTATAAAATTTGTTTCTCTCAAGCAAAATTTGGTTTCTTTTCATGCTCCAGGTTCCTTTCCTGCGCTAATTCAAACTCCACTCCATAAGCAACCTCGTTTTCTCTTTCCCCAGATTTTCCTCTTGGGAGATACAATCTACACTTCTCCCTGCTGGGTCTCCATGGTATAGTGAAGCAACCAGAGCTAAATACCTTCTTGCTACCTGGGCAAGTTTTCAGCAAAACCAAATGCAGAAATGCATTCAACATATGGTGAACAAACAAACAAACAAAATAAAGCAAGTTCTAGCGCAGCCTGTTCCAGTGTTCTGTCACTCGCACAGGGAAAAAAATCTCTCCTCATGTTTACATGAAACTTCTTATACCTCAAGATGGAAGAGATTCTAGTGTCCTAGAATATATTGGTAAAAAGTGTGGAAAACAAACAAACAAGCAAACAAACAAACAAACAAGCAAACAAACAAACAAAAAGGGTGGTAGCAGAGCATCACTGAAAAAAAAGGTAGTTCTTTTTCTAAGTGTAAGGCAAGGGTTCCAACTGCAGTCATAAGAATCCCCTGATTACTTCTAAAAAACCTGAGCTTTGATAATAAATATATTATTTTGAAATCTAGTAATTTTGACTCCCAAAGTCTTTACTTTCTTATGCTTTGCCTTAACCATCTGAAAGAGCTGCATATTCCATATTTTCCCTACCAAATTATGAATTAACTGTGCATATAGAATGGTTTAGGTTGGAAGGGACCTCAAGGATCATCTAGTTCCAATCCCCTGCCATAGGCAGAGAAACCTCTCACTAGTGCAGGTCACTCAAGGCCTCATCCAACCTGGCCTTGAACACCTCCAGGGAGGGAGCAGCCACAACCTCCCTGGGCAACCTGTTCCAGTGCCTCACCACCCTCACTGGAAAGAACTTCCTCCTAACATCCAGTTTAAATCCTCCCTCTGCCAGTTTAAACCTATACCACTTGTCCTGTCATTGCAAGACCTTATAAAGGGTCCCTCCACAGTTTTTCTGTAGCCTTCTTTCAGATACTGGAAGGCTACTATAAGGTTTACTCGAAGCCTTCTCTTCTCCAGGCTGAAGACCCCCAACTCTCTCAGCCTGTCCTCACAGCAGAGCTGCTTCAGCCCTCTGATCATCTTCATGGTCCTCCTTTTGACTAGCTCAAACACTTCCATGTCCTTCTTGTGTTGAGGGTTCCAGAACTGCACACAGTACTCCAGGTGGGATCTGATGAGAGCAGAGAAAAGGGGGAGAATCGCCTCCGTTGCTCTGCTGGCCATAGTGCTCTTGATGCAGCCCAGGACTCAGTTGCTGTCTGGGCTGTGCACGGACATTGCTGGCTCATGTTGAGTTTTTCATCAATCCAGACCCCAGGTCCTTTTCCCCAGGGTTGCTCTCCAGCCATTCACCACCAAGCCTGGATTTGTGGTTGGAATTCTGCCGACCCATGTGCAGGACCTTACACTTGGCCTTATTGAATAAGTTATAAAGTATGTAGTAAGGCAAGTTTTGAGAACTGTAATGTGGATGAATTTTAGAGATATTGTAGACTGAATGTGTGTATAAGACAGAACTCCAGTGCAAGCCTTGTGTGTCCACTGTCCTCAATATGTAGATTTGCAGTGCCTGTTCAGCATTCAGCTAATGTAGAGAAAATCTGGTGTGCAGATGTTTATGTAGGATGCAGCAGGGAAAGGCCACCAAGGAGGAATGTTGCATAAAAGAGATGCTGTTTTTCTTAAGGCGGTTCCTCTGAACTGTATTTCACAGTATTTTACAACAGTATTTCTGTATTGCATCCAGAAAGAGGGTTGCCAGGACAGGACAAGACCTGACATGCACTGCTTCAGTGGATTATGTGCATGTGGGGACTGCAGGCTCAGACACTCTATCCTAAACTATCAGATAAAAATATCACCTAAAGCCATTGGAACTTTTTTTTTTTTCCCTCTGCTATTTTTGGATGAAACTCAGTGGAAAGGCTTCAATAGTTATAGCGGCAGATGCAATAACAGAAGCTGTGATAATGGTCCATTTTTTCTCATGAGGAAAACTCCAAGTAGTCAATAGAATGTGAAAATGAACCTCATGGCAGTAATAACTGATATATGTCACCATACCAAAAACAACCCCGACAAGCAATCACTCTGTATTACATTCAGTAAAATTTCAACCTGCAGAGCTTTCTACTCAAAAAGAGCCAACATATGACTACAGAAGTCAGAAGGAAGCAGAATAAGACAGATATATTTCAGGGATTTTCTCAATGTTCCTTCAAACTGTTCCTTCCATCAGTTGTATTATTCTGCAGATTCAACTTGAATATTACTACTTGTCAACCCAAACTCAGACAGGTCTGAGTCTCTCAGTTGGCATCTCATCATCACTAGTCTCTTCCAAACTCATTTCAATTTTTCACTGCCCATGAAATGTACAACAATTTTTCTCTATGGTATCCACATCAAGGAAAATGCCTTGTGCTTAACATGGACCTCACTGTCTCTTTCAGTCAAAAATTCAAATCATGGTTCCCTGAGGTTTTAAATTGTTATCTAAGATTTTTTTTTTTTTTCCAGAATAGTCTACCACCCTTTAAAATAAATGGTTTTACAAACAACTAATTTAAATGACACATCCCATTTGCCTATTTTAGACTAGAAGTTAGGAGGAGGTTCTTTACAGTGAGGGTGGTGAGGCACTGGAACAGGTTGCCCAGGGAGGTTGTGGTTGCTCCCTCCCTGGAGGTGTTCAAGGCCAGATTGGATGAGGTCTTGAGTAACCTGTACTAGTAGGAGGTGTCCCTGCCTGTGGCAGGTTGTTGGAACTAGATGATCCTTGAGGTCCCTTCCAACCTTACCATTCTATGATTTTATGATTCTATGATTTTAAATAAAGCATCCCATTTAGGCACAGATCCAACTGTGCTGCTTCTTCAGTAATCCATTGTCTTCTTTCCTTATTATAACCTTGACCTATGTGAAATCTCAAACTCTTTATCAAGCTTAAAACTTATGAAGGTAAATAAAAAGTAATACCTGTATTTTAAATGAAGGAATTAAGGAATTTGGAATTAAGCATGCATCCATGTGAGAAATATGGTGAAATATTATTTCATTGGAAATAGCACACTCAGTCAATTTATACTTGTATTTTGTTTCCAAGTCTGTTATTCTGAAGGTATTATACAAAGGCAGTAGAACTGAGTAGCAACTTGCAGGAAAGAAAGGTAATTTTGCAGAGTAATAACAATGAAAGCACAGAAAATATGCCAGGGTCCTATGAAGATTGGCATTTTCTGTTAAACCATGTGGGAAAAGAGACTGGCAAAGAATAGATGCAGACTATGGCATTTCCAAGTACTGACACACACAAAATATCCCTTCTGCTCAGTTAATCAATCATATACTGCTAGATGAACATATTATTCTTCCAAGGAAAAAATGCAAATAACAGATGTCAAGGAGAAGGCTGAAATGCTTACTAAGATAATTTTCTGTGACCTTCTATCTCACAGACATATATGTTAAAATACTGGCAAAAAACTCTGTATAACAACTCCTTAGAAAGCTGAAAAGAAAAGGATGTGGATGTGATAAAGGAAAATAAAGGCAAAATTTTGGCACAAATGTGTGGCTGTGAACAACACTGGATTCAGCTATGAAGAATGGCATTACTTCATCTAAAATTCCCTGATAAGATGCTGTAATAAAGGAAGGAGGTACCTAAAGTAGCTCATTATTATCAGGCATTTTCAGAAATACATGAAGAAAGATATTTGGTAGAAAATTCAGTAGTTAATTTTAATAGAGAAATAGTGTCAGAGCCCTACAGGTTCATTAGAAGAGGCAGAGTTCATACATTTAGGTCCAAGATTATTATAAGGTGGCAAATTTAAATAAAATGCATTCTAATAGAGAGCTCTTCTGCACATTGAGGAACATGAGGAATTGGTAATATAATGCCAAATTCTGAAATTGCTATCACTAAGTCAAATCCAGCTTATGCTGGGTGAAAAATTTGCTCCTTCCATTTTTGCATATGAAAAAATTCTTCAGTACACAAAATCATAGAATCATAGAATCATAGAATGGTAAGATTGGAAGGGACCTCAAGGATCATCAAGTTCCAAGCCCCTGCCATAGGCAGGGACACCTCCCACTAGTGCAGGTGGGTCACTCAAGGCCTCATCCAACCTGGCCTTGAACACCTCCAGGGAGGGAGCAGCCACAACCTCCCTGGGCAACCTGTGCCAGTGCCTCAACACCCTCACTAGAAAGAACTTCCTTCTAACATCCAGTCTAAATCTCCCCTCTGTCAGTTTAAACCCATTGCCCCTTGTCCTGTCAATGCAAGACCTAGTAAATAGTAAATGTAAAATGCTAGAGGACTGATCTCTGTCAGTTTCTTTCCATGTGAAATCTAATGAGGATCAGATGCTAAAATAGAGCAAAATCCTGAGTATAAAATCATCATAATTAACATGATAGATTCTTTCAAATCTAGACTTTTAAAAATCAATACTAAACATTTCCTCCCATTTTTCAATCACAATTATTGATAATAATTGTGAGAGTTGGTACCAAAACAAGAGAGACACCAAATAGTCATCAAATTATTGTCTCGTAAACTTCAGTGCGTAATAAAAATGGTGGAAAATAAGATTCAATGAAGGTAGAGTGCTTTGCAGATGGAAAATCTCAGCAGTTTCTCACATCAGCTTCATTTCTATATATGCATACCTAGATCTCATTCTTATTCATAATTTTGAGCTGATACATTTTTCTAAAGCTGGGTAATTTTGCAAAAACATACAAGTATTTTGTAAAAGAAACTTTACAACATAGTTGTGGGGAAAAGTGTGTGTGAAGCAGAAACTATGTTTCCACTGTCAGTTAAGTTTTTTTAAAAAAAAAAAAAAAAAGTGGTTGTTTTAATATCCATCAAGTATACACTCAGCAACCTGAAAAAAAACCCACTAAATTTCCCACATTTTCCTGAGTTTTCCCTTCTCAATCTATTCTATAAAATTAGACATATATATCACATCAAAACTAATGTGCTGGTTTGTGGCTAATTGGAATATTTTAATAGGGAAAATTACACTATAGGCAGTGAAAGGAAAACATGGTGATGTATACTTCACTCATAGGCTTGTTGAGATGTTTGGGAAAAAGAAAGAAAACATTAGATAAGTCAGTCTCAGTCTGTCTCTCTCTTGGGGCACAGTGTCTCGGGTGGTCTAACTTCTCACTCCTCTTTGCCGATTATTCTTCACTAATCACTTTTCTTCTAACCCCCCTGGCTGATCCTCCTAATTCACCTTGCGCATAAGGAAAACCTTGGGGTAAGGTACAGGGGCAGGGAGAAGGTGGAAGGGTGGTTGGGAGCCCCTCCTGAGGTCTCTGATTTCTGGGAGGGCTGTTGTGTTTCTGTATTCCCTTTAACTTGTATATTTCTGTAACTATTCCTGTCTACAGTGTATATCTCTGCTTGTACATTGTGCTGAGCTGTAAATAGAGCTTCATTCCTTAACTTCCAGCCAGCTGAGTTCTAGTCTGGGTCATTTTTACAGAGTGTGGAGGGATGGGGAACTCCCAAACCATCTAAACAACTAAACAATTTTAACTTTCTCAGACTACTGTATGAATGATTTAACTATCTACTGGTGCTATTTGCCACCTCAATTCATATTGAGTAATGTATATATTGTACTTAAGCATCAGCAAAGCACAACAACATTAATATGCCCCAGCTCTCTTGTTTGGGAATTTGGCTAGAATACTTGTCCCACCAGCTGTATTACCTTGTGGGAGCACAAGGTAACAGTGTGGTGAGAGTGATTTTGGAAACTGCTGAGTTATCTGGTCCTGATCTCCAATCTGTTTGTGACAGCTTTGGCTAGGACATCCAGCAAGTTTTGTTTCTCCTATTCACTTTAAGGATCACAGCACCATTAATCTGTCACTGATATGTATATACAAACAAAATCAGAAAGGACAAGCAGCTCCCCAAAACAGCTTCTTGGGAAGCTGTATATCTCAATGGATCCCTTGAATAGAGAACAAAATAACTATTCTAATTAGTCATTGCCTGAAAAACAGTTCTATAAGATGTAAACAAGAGGAATGCACATCTGTGGTTGATGTTTGATGAACCAATGATGCAATCAAGCATAGAGGATTTCAATGCTTTTACATTTTTCCAGTTGAGCACTTCCCTCCAGCACGGTTTGACATAAGCTCTTAAAACCACTGGTTAATGCTGCTTTTAACTGTAACTGTTGCAATTTTTTGTTCAATCCTATATACTGACCCTTTTGCCTTTTATCGAATGCAGTGCAAGCTAGTAACAAAATGTAGCCAGAGTTCCTCTACAATGACACAATCTATGTCCTTTATTATCATTGCAATGGTAGAAATTTAAAACCATCAGTGATTACTCTTATTATATCACCCCTGTTGAATGAGGATCTCATGCTAACTTCTCTGTTTGCTGGTTGTGGACAAGCTGAGTAAATTTCCTGGATTTTTGCCTCCTCAGAAAGAAAGGAGAAGCTAAAAGTTGTGACAAGCCAAGCACGAATGCAAGACATTTCTCAGATGAAGCATAAATTGTTAAGTATCTCCATGATTTTGGTAGGTTTTCCCCTGCTGAGCACAGTGATGTAGCTTGTTATTCTTGGGCTTAACAGTATCACATGAGAAAGGTGGGCAGAAATGTAGTGTAACAGCAAAAAAGATGACAGATTTCAATAAAGAGGAGGAATGATTTACCAAAGCTGCATGTCTCACAAAAATAGCAGCACCGTATCTACAGATCTACTTGTATCTACAGAACAAGAAATAATTAGGTTTGGCTCTAGCTTGCTGGGATGAGACCCATTAAACAAAATGTGAAGTGTTCCTTGACACCCCTAGTGTGCCAACTTTTACCTTTTTGACTTGCCAACAAACGTTCATGAAATACAAATTTGACAGTTTACTCATTCTGCTGAGCAGATCAAGGATAGTCAAGGTTCCCCGGTTCATTGGTTCAGAAACCTTTAATAATAAGTGTGCAGATTTTGGCAGACTTCCTCTTAGACAAGACTGAATTTAAGGAAAAAGTGGTATTCCACTACTGCAGCCCTGGTCATTTAGGAAGAGCTCCATAGGAACTCTGTAATTTCTTGCTATGACAAATACACAGATTGTTGAAAAGCCAACTCTAGAGCACACTCTTTAAAAAACCCTGCAGTCTCTTTGCATTCTGTATCACAGTCATGTTTGACATGAAACTGGTTCATAACAGTAGTAACACAATCCTAATTGGATCTTTCTAGTATACCTCCATCCCCAATTTTTTTTAATGTAATTCCAGTGCATATGTGCAATGCTTCAAAAACTCCTACACGTGTGGAAGATGTGAAGGTGATGTGATTCATGGTAGGTTTACGGTTCCTGCCGAGGCTCTGAAAAGTAATAGGAAGAGTTAAAACTTAACCACAGTAGCCTTGCTTCATTTATTTTCTCAGACTGCCATTTTACAGCCATGATGCAATTTTTAAAGATATTTAGATTAGTTTCTTACATTTTTCTGGGAAGGTAAATGAAAAACTTCATATCCTTTCTCTTGGTAAGTGGTCTCTCTTTGAGAAAAGGTTTTTGTTTTTTTCCTTCACCACAGATGAATTTTTGCTGGGTGTCTCTTTTATCAAACTCACATCTGTATTTTTTCTTATAGATTGCACTTCTATACAGCTGTGACTACAAAAAAAACCCACAAAACCCAGGATGTTAAAAATATTCAGCTTCTTCAAATGTCTGCAGCAAGGGTATTATACTATGTAAAAAATTACCATGTCTCTTTAATATTTTTAAATTTTTACCTCTTTTAATAAAGGTTAAGCTTTTTCAGATATTTTGCTCAACTATTAGTCTCCTCATAATGTGATATTATAATATGGATTTTTTAATGCCATTTTTCAGCCACTGATGCATTTTGGTAGTCTTCAGTGACCATGCTGATAATATCATTTGCTTTATTCCCTCTGCAGATGATTCTTTTAGATGGTTGATTGTGCTGCCTCAAGAATGGTTTCTGCTGACTGATCATACTGATACGCATCAGTGTGACACAGGGATGTAAATTGTTCCATCTATCTGTCTATATAGCAGAACAGAACTAATTGCCTTCAGTTTGGAAATTCAAAATTATTTTATTGCCTATGAAAGCCAGAGAAGCCATGATATAGCTGGGAGTGAGAGGGCTGCAGTCAGCAATTTTTGTAAGTGAAATTGGAACTGAAGGTGCTCTGAAGCTTACTATTAGAGGAAAGTGTTCTGTAAATTATGTTGATTAACCAAACAAGTGAAAGTAATGCAATGTTCCTGCCAAAGGTGAAGCTCTTCAATCTGAGTGAAATGTGAAAGAGAAAAATAACATAGCACCTCATAAACATCCTGATAATATTTCCAGTCAGAACTAAGATAAATGCAGTAAAAGAAAAACAAAATGAAACAAACAAACAAAACCCAGATTTGGCATGGAAATAGAATGCTATTTTCTATTATATTGGAAGTTATGTATCTTCAACTTTGTTAGTTGTATCATAGAATCATAGAATCATTGAATGGTAAGGTTGGAAGGGACCTCAAGGATCATCTAGTTCCTACCCCCTGCCAGAGGCAGGGACACCTCCCACTAGTACAGCTCACTCAAGGCCTTGTCCAACTTGGCCTTGAACACCTCCAGGGAGGGAGCAGCCACAACCTCCCTGGGCAACCTGTTCCAGTGCCTCACCACCCTCACTGGAAAGAACTTCCTCCTAACATCCAGTCTAAATCTCCCCTCTGCCAGTTTAAACCCATTGCCTCTTGTGCTGTCATTGCAAGACCTTGTCAATAGTCCCTCCCCAGCCTTCCTGTAGGCCCCCTTCAGATACTGGAAGGCTACTCTAAGGTATCCTGGACTGCATCAAACAAAGAATAAGGGAAGTGATTCTCCCCCTTTCATAAGACCCTACCTGGAGTATTGCATTCAGCTCTGGGGCTGAAGGAAATGGAGCTGTTGGAGCAAGTCAGAGAGACATAAAAAGATCAAGTGGCTGGAGCATGTCTCTTATGAAGACAGGTTGAGAAAACTGCTGTTGTTCATCCTGGAGAATAGAAGGCTCCAGGGAGACCTAATAGCATCCTTGCAGAACCTAAAGGGGGGACTACAAAAAAAAGGGGGGACTACAAGGGCATGTAGTGATAGGACAAGGAGTAATAGCTTTAAATTGAAAGATATAAAGAAGAAATTCTTTGTTGTGGGAATGATGAGGTACTGGAACAGGTAGCCAAGAGAAGTTATGGATGTTGCACCCCTGGAAGTGTTCAGTCAGATTTGGTGGGGCTTTGGCCAGACTTGAGTAGTGAAAGATGTCCTTATCCAGGGAGGCAGGGAGGTTGGGACTAGATGATCTTTGAGGTTTCTTTCAAACCAAACCATTCTATGACTATATGAAGTTAAAAATAAATAGTGGAGTTTTCATTAATGACATAATTTTTGCCTTTTCCAAAGTAACAAGTTGTTTGGAGTTTTTTGGGTGTTTGTTTGTTTGGTTTTTTTTGTGTGTGTGGGTGGGTTTTTTTGTCATTATTGTTTTGTGGGTAATATTCAATAAGAACTTAATATATTGAGTAAATCTACTACACATATATATTTTTAAAAAGTTTAAAAATTAGGCAATAGTAAATTCCAGTAGCTGTCATCTTAGGAGCACTTTAGGGAAGGATTAAATATGTTTAGATCTGCTGACAACATCTGTGTTTACACTGCTCAAAAGTCTCTACATTCAATAAACCTATTCTAGAATATTTTTTCATGGGATTGAGAAGAAACTTCTGCATGCTGATCTATTGAATACTTTCCTGTTTTGGAAGTTCCTCATCTGCCTGTGTTGAAGGTTAATTGCCCAGACTCAATGTGACAACTTACATGTTTCCTTTTTTTCTGTGCCTGTCTGTCACTGGTTTTCCTATAGGTAGATCTGACTATATATGTGATACTGTATGTGTATATAGACACATATGCAGTGTGTGATATACACAGTTGTATGTCACAGATACAATGCTGGTGCATTAGAGCAGCATAGTGCCTACATCTTTCCTGGACTATCAGACTCCTTTCCTTTCATATCTTATATATTGTACTATAGCTCTTCTCCTTCCTTATCTTACTGAAGTATATTTTCTCTGTGCAGCATGGGAAACCACCAAGCTTTGCCATGATGAGTGAAGAGAGTTCACCACCATCATGTTGCTTCCCTGAAAATTTTCCTCTTTGCTCTTCCCTTATCAGCCTGTGGACAGTTTGTTTTGTATTGAGGAATACCTGCAAACCACACAACCTGAAATATGTTGGGGAATTTCAAATTGTTTTAGCTGCCCATGAAAAGGGTTTTCGATGGCTGAAGTAAAAGTCAGTAAGATTCCAAATGACTTAGATTCAAAGTGAGCAGCTTATAATCACTGTTCAACTGAAAAGTAGTTGATGTCACTTATGGATGTACGTGGCTAGATTTTAGTAGAGGAGCTGCAGGGGTGGTCTGTTGGAGGAAGTCAGCTTCCTGAACTGGTCAGCTGTCCAGTCAACCAGATGCAAGGGACCTACTGCAGTCAAAGCTGAGCCTAGCAGTGAATTTCTTGTGGTCTCTGTGAAAACATGTTTAAGAAAGGGCGAAAAAGCAGCAGACAGATGAAAAAGGAGGAGAGTAAAAATAAACAATTCCCTACAGCCCATGGAGAATCCAGCCAGGAGCAGGATTGAAGGCCATAAAGAGTCCATGCGAGCAGAGGAAGAAACAAAGAGAAAGCCCTATGCATACTCCATAGCTTCTCCTTCATGCTCTATGCCATCTCTGGTAGCGATAGAAGCATCTGGAGTCAAGGAATGATGTTAAACCTGGCAGAGGGGGGAAGAAAAAGTGTTCCTTCAATGTTTGTCTTTCTGTTTCTCACTGCCTGAATCTATTTTAAATGGCAGTAAATTAAGTTGCTCTTTCCCAAGTCTGTTTCACCAGTGACAGTAATTGTTAAGTGCTCTCTCTGTCTTTATCTCAAACCATGTGCATTCTCCCTCTTGTTTTTTCCTGTTGTCTCTCCCTGTACTGCTAAGGAGGGGGAGTGAGTGAGCAGCTGGGTGGGAATTTGACTGTTAGACCTACCACAGAAACATACTATTTGTTTTAAAGAT
Organism: Eubucco bourcierii; assembly: GCA_013396675.1. NCBI lineage: Eukaryota > Metazoa > Chordata > Aves > Piciformes > Ramphastidae > Eubucco > Eubucco bourcierii. Next base: position 40,279 of record VWZE01008911.1, on the reverse strand, counting down.
GGAATGAAAATGTGAAAGGTGTTCATTTCATAATCTGGCATAAAGATGGGGGGGGAAGAGGAACTGTAGGAAGTTTGAATTATTTTTATTATATTTGCTTATTTCCTTGATTAAAACCAAATCAACAACAACAATCAAAACAACAACAACAACAAAACAAAACCACCCAAAAAACAAAACAAAGAGAAGTTCAATAACAAGGACAGGAATATTTAAAGTTAGAAGCAGTTACTTTCCTAACAGTGCCTGATCAACTTGTGAAACTCATTGCTATGAATGTTAATGAGGTTCAGAATAAAGCAGGCCTATAAGAAAACTTAGGGATTTGCATAGATGATGAGAATGTCCACATTTCAACTGGTACAGATTAAGAGAAGATCAGAAGAGGATGGTTGAAAGGATATAACTGTTGATGCTCCATGTCTCTATCTGAGGCTAAGAAGGCATTTTTTTTTATCCCAGCCCCCTGCAACATTTCTTACACTTTCCTTTGAAGATGTTTGTACTGCTTTTTGTGTGTGATAGGTTAATATCTCTGTCATTGCTATGGATTGCTCTGGTTATTTCTATATTCCTAGTTGCTTAACAAATAGCTAAAAATTAATTTGCAGTAACAGAATTGACTTCCAAAAGGGCTTACCAATCTGATTATCTAATGAGGACAGTTGCACTTTAACCAACATGATTCAGTTATAAGTGTGAGACTTTGGAGAAGGAAGTCAGCAAAAGAAATCTGACAGAATTCGGCAGAAGATTTTCGCTGATGGTGACAGCTAACTGCTTCACAGAATCAGAGCAACCAATGGTTAAAAAGGCTCAAAAAAAGATTACTTTAATTAATTTGAGACCAATGAGTCCAGGAAGATATGTGTCTGGCCTCCTCCCTGAAGCCTTGTTTGTGTGTTTCACCACTCTTTCCATGTCTAATCGCAGTACATCCCATAGTCCTAATCTTGACCTGATTTCCTCATGTCCTGCCTTCAGTGAGTGAGGAGAAACTTAACCACTAACTTCTAACCACCAGCCCAGACAGCATTTACTGTAACAATTTAGCCTTCCTGTTAATTTCTACTTCGAGATTAATACTGGCTATGGATATGTTTCTATCCTAGACAATTTCTAAACTTCTTAGCCAGTGTAAAAAAAAAAAAAACAAAACTTACCACAGACCTCAAAACAGTTAATTCCCTACAGTTTCTGGGAGACAGGTAGCTCAGAAGCAGCAGAGACCTCATAAAAAATGCCTGTAATGAAAATGTTGCAGCACAAGCTGTGAAGATTACTAACATTAAGTTATCAAATTAACTACTAAACTGCTTTGATTTTTTCTCTGTGCTACAGTCTAGCTCCAGATCTGCCCTTATTGTGCACAACAGCACTAGGAAAAGGGATGCAATTTTATCCATGTTGAATGACATGGATCTCTTTTATAGCATCATAAATATGTTTTGGTGAAGATTAGTGCAACAGACATTTTTGGTTTGGTTAGGACATGCCTCTGCACAGCCAGCCTCATGCCAGGCTTTGGAAGACATAGATTATTCTCTCAGAGAGGATCCTAATGGCCTCATATCCTACTGTGTTACTTAATGGATTATCTGGTATTCTACATAGAAGAGCAGTGATTTCCTGCTATTCAGTCTACAATAAATTAGGTAGCAATTAGCTTTATAAGTAACTTGCTAGAAGAGTGATGTTAGAAAATACTATACACCTTCCTAGTTTTAACAACCCTATATTAGATGCATTTTTTCCCAGGTGACTTATTAAAGAAATAAGTCATTTTAACTTTATTTTTTTTGTCAGTGAAACTCTCTGTCCTGTTTCTCATTTCAATGAGAAAAAAAAATGCTAAATAATTTACATGTTAAAGATAAGACAATGAGACACAACAAAAAAGTGATTACCTTATTAAATACGAAGAGTGTCTTATTTTGTCTTAAGTATGCTGTATTTCTACCTGTTTAGAAATGTCCTGATCTTTGAAACATCAGCTATAGAGATAAGATTAAAATGCATTTGTCACTGAGGTAGTGACTCTTCTACTCTGGTAACTATAATGTAGATTTTTTTAGAAGAAAGCATAACATGATTTGCAATCTTGAGGATGAAATTTTGCAATATACAAGCAAACAGAAGTGCCAGGAAACCCTGAAAGTATTTGAGATATAAAGTGAAAAGTAGTTACAGATTATAAACACTAAAATTCCAGAACATGTTAACATTATAAAACATAGTTGAAAGGAGAAATAATGACCTCAGTTGAGGGGGAAAAAAGCAGGTCTTGAAGTAGTGGAGAAACTGTTTAAAGAGGAACTGCTTTGGCTTGTGTAACAAGGTGAATATATACTAATTAATTTCTTAGCATATCGGATTAGTACTTCTCTTCTGCATTATCAGTTAGATAAGGCATATACATTATGCTAGAGACAATGGTTACAATGTGCAACAGTGCTCTAAAAACAGGTAATATTTTACATGAGAAACAGTGCACAGATTAAACTACTTATCTTAATGTAACAGAGTCAATGATACAGATGAGAACAAACAAACAAAAAGATAATTCCTGACTCCAGCTCCTAGGCAGTAATTACGAGGCAAGATGAATTCCCAGCTTTATAAATCTGTGATGAAATTATGCTGCACCTTTGTAACCAAATTATTTCACCCTCCCTATTTCCCTACAGAAACTTAAAACCCAGACAACCTCCTATTTGTGAGCATGACACAACTCATCTTCTGTCATCTTTAGATATATGTTCATCCTAGTCCCATGGGAAATACAGGAAAGACTTTCAGGTGTGAAAGTAAGAAATTTCTAGTTGTCAAAAGAACTGCTATGGGGTGTTTAGGGGGTGGAAAGTGAAATACATCAAATAGATTGATAGAAAGTGATCGCAAGAAAAAATTAGTTATGTTCTCAGTATGTCATATGATGTCAGTGCAAGTTCTGCAGTGGTTTGCATGAAAATTCACGTTTCAGGTCTTGTGTGGCACAACGCAAAGAAGTGTAAAGCAGTTCTAAACAGCTCTCTCTTGTGTCCTCACTGAGTCAGTCAAGGTAGATGGACACGGAAGCAACACTAAGCACCATCTGATGTATCAGAACTAGCCTGTGTCAGGTTCTATGTTATTACCTTGTTCTAACAGGTACATGTTCTTTTTTTTTATCTACTCAAATATTACTGCTAATGAAATGCAGTGTAATCATAGAATCATCATAGAATGGTAAGGTTGGAAGGGACCTCAAGGATCATCTAGTTCCAACCCCCTGCCAGAGGCAGGGACACCTCCCACTAGTACAGCTCACTCAAGGCCTTGTCCAACTTGGCCTT
>VWZE01008911.1:20573-36797 GCA_013396675.1 Eubucco bourcierii | reverse complement strand
TAATAATAATAATAATAATAATAATAATAATAATAATAACAACAACAACAACAATGCATTCTTCCTACAACTACAGTTACAGAAACAAAATATGTAAAGACCTGTCAGGAAAGTCCCCGTGACACTATGTTTACCTGCATGTACTTTTGCTGGGATCAAGTACCACTGGTGTTCTTTTAAAGAATGGCATTCTTTTAAAGAATTTGTCATACTAATTTTACCTGGCAGCATTTCCCTTTTTTCCATGCTTACAGTTATGGGAGAACCATTCATAAATCTAATATCACCTTATGAATGACAGTTTTAATAAATTCTGCTCTTTTAAATTTTTCAATGTAATTTCTTTCAAATGTCTGATTGCTTTGAATAGATTAAAAATAAATGGCAAATGTTAACAGAACTCATTTCTCAACCATGTCAGATACTTTAATTATTTAAAGAGCTTCTTTCTGAAGAATTCCCTTCTTTAGTGCACTGTGATTTTATAGGTAGACCTCCCTGCTCTAAGATTCATGAAAGGGAGAATTCTGTATGTTTCACAAGAATTTCATCCTAGCTCAGTAAATTTAAATAGATAAATAAACAAACAAACTAATCACACTTATTCCAGATATTTTTGGTGCTATATTTTTATTTCCTTTCCTCAGCATTATAGTAATACCACAATTTTTATTGCAAATACAGGTTTTGCTTCTTTTTATGCTTTCTCTGTTTCTGATGTTTCTATGTCAAGTAGTACTACTCTGCCTCTTCTGAAGAAGTAACAGAATGTCTCTGAATATGGCTAAAAACAGAAAGCAATGTTTTTGTCTGTTCTCCTGGTCCCAGTTAAAAACAAATCCTGGATTCAGCATTCATAGTAATGAGACTAACCCACTACTACCATTCCACAAAGTCATGCACAAGCAACACTTTTCTTCCCTTGTGTTCTGCAGAAAAGGAAGAGCCTCCTGCACAATTGCTTTTCCCATGGAAAAAAAAAAAAAAAAAAAACCAAACCAAACAACAAAACCAAGAACAGATTAGATTAGATGTAATCCAGCTTCACTCATCAACAACTACTCCTGTTTCAGCCCTCCAAGGTGCATGGCATGCTGTTTCAAATGCATTAAATTTCTTCATAAATCAAAATCCCCTATTTGGCCTTTAAAGTATGCTCTGCACCTGTAAACCCAGAACAGTCTCCAAGAGCCTTCCCCTGTATAGGAGGGAAAAAAATTAAAAAATTACTTTCCAAAACTTTCCCATTTTTCTGACATAGATCATGGTATATAACAAAAAGATTTGGTTTCTTTTTCTGAAGGTTGTAATTTTAAAAGCCTTGCTTGTCTTCTACCCTGAGGAGTGAAGATAGTTAATTTTCAAGCTAAGGTCCATGTGAAAATCTTTAACAGCGTTTCATACATCACGTCAACACAAGAACTACAAGATCTATGTTCAGAAATGATGACACCAATCAAGACATTGAATTTCTGAAATCAAATACTTCTGAAGAAGCAGCTCAACAGCGATAAAGGATATGGGAAACTGTCCTGTAGCATTTTTCAAGGCAATCCTTATAATTCAGCTTGAGTATAAAATCCACTCATTGAAATGCAGCACTGTACCCTATAAATGTATCAGACTGTCAAAGGTGAGAACAAAACTTGTCACTAATGACCCCAAATGCAAGGAAAATGATGGATCTGATTGGAGTCTCTGTAACTGCTTGGTGCAAAGGCATGTAGAAAAGAATGTGATCAGTCATGAATAGGTTCAGTCTTTTGTCCATGGTACACTGGAAACTAATTTGTAGTGGTTTTGCTTTGTTTTGGTTTTTTTCCCCATCAGAAATGAACCAAAGCAATGTCTGGGTATAGGAGTACCTCTACTCGTCAGGGGTTGTGCGTTGCACTTTTGCTTTCTCTTTTACAGGATGTCAGAGAAAGGAAGGAAACAGCAAGGGAAGATAGGACTCCTATCCATATAAAGGCTACCATTCTATCAAAGTTTAAATAATTGTCATTTGATTAGACAGATTGAAAAGTGAACAGACTAACTCTTCCAAGAATAAAGAATGTCTGCTTCGTTTTTGTGACACTTCGTGTCTTGTGTCTGTTTTAGTCTGAGAGTATTCAATGAGCAGTAAATGAAAGCACAAATACAGGGTGGGTGGTGAATGGCTGGAGAGTAGCCCTGAGGAAAAGGACTTTGGGGTCTGGGTTGATGAAAAGCTCAACATGAGCCTGCAGCGTGCACATGCAGCCCAGACAGCAACTGAGTCCTGGGTTGCATCAAGAGCAGTGTGGTCAGCAGGGCAAGGGAGGGGATTCTGCCACTTTGCTCTCGTCAGACCCCACCTGGAGTACTGTGTGCAGTTCTGGAGCCCCCAGCACAGGAAGGACATGGAAGTGTTGGAGAGGGTCCAGAGGAGGGCCACGAGGATGATCAGAGGGCTGGACCAGCTCTCCTATGAGGACAGGCTGAGAGAGTTGGGGCTCTTCAACCTGGAGAAGAGAAGGCTTCGAGGGGACCTGATAGTAGCCTTCCAGTATCTGAAGGGGGCCTACAGGAAGGCTGGGGAGGGACTCTTTACAAGGTCTTGCAACGACAGGACAAGGGGCAATGGGTTTAAACTGGCAGAGGGAAGATTTAGACTGGATGTCAGGAGGAAGTTCTTTCCAGTGAGGGTGGTGAGGCACTGGCACAGGTTGCCCAGGGAGGTGGTGGCTGCTCCCTCTCTGGAGGTGTTCAAGGCCAAGTTGGATGAGGCTTTGAGTAACCTGTACTAGTGGGAGGTGTCCCTTCCTATGGCAGGGGGTTGGAACTAGATGATCTTTGAGGTCCCTTCCAACCTTACCATTCTATGATTCTATGATTCTATGAAACACTTACTGGAATGACTCCTTGGTTACCTCCTTGGAGTAAGTATCATGAGATATGGCAGATTTTACAGTATCCTTGTAAACATGATGGTGTCAAATAGCATCTCTTACTGGGGAAATCTGTTGTTACTGCAGTTTCCATTACTCCTCCGATCAATGGCCTTGGACACACCTGAGCCTATTCACCTTCATGTGGTGATTATCTTAACATTTTAAAACATATGTTTTTATCAGTACAAATTCATTTTTTTCATGGTACCAGGCATCGTGCAAACATTAATTACATTTTATCTGAAATATTTCTGAGATTTCGCCTGGATTAAATAATGGCAAAATGTAAACTGATGTTGCTTTAAAAAAAATAAAACAAAAGGACCTTGTCTGAAGATAACACCTTCAAAAATATGAATCCTGAGAATAATTAGTTTTACTTTTTGAGAGACACTTTCCCTTTGCATTGTCACAAATTCAAGAAGTCTTCCCTCAGAGTGAAAGTAAAGAGTTCAAAAGAGCCAGACAAGCTGGTAACAGCAGATGCATTCCAAAATATTATTTCCCACCTTCCCTTCAAAGACGTTCAGCATGTTTCTTTCTCTCTCCTTTAAGATCAATATCATCAATCACAACACAGAAACTTAGAAATCCAAGTGTTTGAGCTGTCTCCCAGCAAATATCCAGCATTTTTTAAAATGAATTGGCAGAAATTGCTGATTAACTCTAGGGCAGTGAAAGAGCAGAAGGTTTGTTAAGTATTAATGAATTCCATGTCCTTTTGAAATGGCAAGGCACAAAAATCTATCGTGAACGAAGGTGTAAAATATAAAATACGTACTGTCAAAAGCTTAGAAAAAATTCTGGCACCTTGTATGCATAATTCAAGATATGTATTAATAAATAACAACAACCTTCTCAACTCTGCTTTGTTAGATTTCATTATAAATATTCCATAAACAAATGAACACATCATGAAGTTAAACAATTAGTTTCCCCTAATTATTTTATTTTTAATTGGTAATCTAGTTTTCAGTACTTCAAAAATTATATGTGATTTCTGGTTTATAATTAGAATATTAGGGAGTTCTTGGCAGGAGATGGAAGGGGTGCTGAATGAGCTAAAATCAGCTGATTAGGAAATCCCAGTGAGGCTGGAAAATGAAAGCTGAGTCATATGTCTGCAAACTCTTCCACTGTATGAAGGCATAATTATTTTGCCTAACTGTAGGCAGCTAAAATTCTGTTGTCTAGGTATGAGTTAATTATCCCAAAGCCCATTCTGGAGTTAATGGAGAAAAATAAGAATTTCTAAAATTTGTCCTGCTGACCTGTTGTAGATACTTCTTTTAAGAAGAATTCTGCTGTATTCTTGTGAGTGACTATAGCGTGAGAGAAATTTCCTCAGATTAGGCAGTGGCTTTCTAAATCGATCTTGGTGCCATGTGTGCATTACAATTTACTAAAGCATCACACAGTTCTCACAGCCAAGGTCAGAATGAAAACTGAGACATTTCAGTGTGTACAATTTCCTCCCCTCTGCCAAAAATGGCACTGTTTTTTTCTTACATGTAATGTAATGTAAAGGGTTGCCCAGGGAGGTGGTGGAGTCATCGTCCCTGGAGGTGTTCAAGGTGGGTTTGGACGTGGCACTTGGTGCCATGGTCTAGTCTTGAGGTCTGTGGTAACAGGTTGGACTTGATGATCTTTGAGGTCTCTTCCAACCCTGGTGATACTGTGATAATGTAATGTCATGTAATGTAAGTAACTTACATGGAATGGAATGGAATGACATCTGATGTGTTATACCATCTACCACTGAACTTTTTTGACCCCTCTGTGTTTTAAATGTCCCAGAATCATAGAGAGGCTTAGTGAATTATTGTAAGGGAAAAAAGAAACCAAACCCAAACCCTGAAGAATTCAGATGTTTGCGGTAGTCTGCCTTCAGAAAAAACTTTTTGGGGATCTATACCACAACTAAAGGGGACAGCTGTTTCTCAAATTTCAGAACACATAATTTGGAGTTACTGCTTAAAATCTTGGTTATCATTTGAGAAAACATATTTATCAGAGAGAGTTAAATCTCTCATTTTGCTTCCATACATAATTTTCAGTAGCAGTTGCATTTACTTCTTTGGTTTTAGGTAGTAGCTACTTCTAAGGACAGATTGATTTCTTTCAGGAACTCCTAGCCAAAAAAATGAGAAAACAAGTTCTGTTTAGTTTTTCAAAGCTTGTGCTCCTCACAGGACTAAATTAATCTCTTGATATAGAGTTTATTTTGGTCAACACTTTAACACATTGTATGGCACTGCAGGTAGCAAAAGCTTTTAATGTGTTCTTTGAATTTCCCAATTTTGAGGTGGAAAAATGTTCCAGAGGTTAGAATTTTCCAAGTTGTATGTGGTGTTAGCCTCAAACCAGCACAATTTATTTTATTACTACTTATAACCAATATCAATTATTAATAAATAAAAAATAGAAGATAGATAGATAGATACATACATACATATATATATAGATAAAGAGCCTAATGGATTTTATATGCATTTCTATTCAAAAGTATGGGAATGTTCATTGATTATATTTCTGATTCAAATCTCATTGAGGATCAGTGAAATCATTTTGCTTAGAAGGAATTTGTCCAGGGCAAAATTTGTTGTTAAATAATTTTAATAGGTGATTACTTGTATAGTGAGTGGGGAAGCAAGAGCAGCTATCACAGGTGCATTTTAACCAGATTATCCCAACTCCCTAGCTCAGAAGGACGCTGACAGAGACAGAGGCTGACCTGATGTAAATTGCTGATGTAAATAGACTCGAGGTATAAAACATTCATATCTGCCATTTAACTAGGATTAATTTAAGGTTTTTTGGTTTTCAACCCATCAAACTGATAAATGCAGTTGAAAACTCTCCAGAATGTCCAGAAATATAAGAAGCTGGCTGTCACTCCAGGTTTTTATGGTGAGATAAAGAAAGCACTCAATTTTTACGTATTGTGTCTGTAGTCAGCAGCAGCAGTGCAGCAAGAATATCCAGGAGGCTTTGGAATTGCATAGCCAAAGCAGGACATTCCTCTGTTTCTACCTCGACTGGTACCAAAATCAGTACAACAGGCTCTAAGGACACTCTCAGAAGCTAGTGGAAAGTTGCCTTTGTGACCTACATGAGTAGGGTGCTACTGACAAAAGTGTTCAAGCTATGTGGACTTTATTTTCATACATAGTGCTGACTCTTTGGATTACTTTGACTCCGCCCATTTCTCCAGTTCTGGACATAAACACAATCATGACAGCACACAAACTTAATGGGAACACACAAGACAGGGACATAGAAGGAGACAAATACTTCTCTCCCTGCTCAGAATGCACATGAAATGCTACCACAAGAATGCTTCATGAACTGCTGTGACTACAAATGTTCAGGCACTGAATTGCCAACCAGTAGCGTGCACAGCTGATTTCAAGTATACAGATAGCTTCCAGGAGTCACCTGTAGATGCAATAAACTACTTTCATAGCAGCATAAGTAAATTCTAATGAAAATAATTTTGCTCTTTTTCACAATATCATGTTTTTCTTTTCACAATATTATGCTTTTGTTATATCCCTTCATCAATCTGATAAAGGATAATTTTCCTTAGGTTTTGGTTGGGTTTTTTCACGGCAACATTTAGTGCTACACTCACCTCCTAGACAGCAGAGCTGCCATGATGTTTGTCGCCTGTCGCTCTACCTTTTCCTGGTACGACAGAAACAGTGTTTCTGTCTCCTACATTAAGTTCTGAAAGCAATAACAGATCTCTGATTTAATAGAAAGGCTCTGAACTGTGTAAGCATTTTGTAAGCATAATTTAGAATGAAACCTGATTATCGGTCTACTGTTTTAGCAGTTGCTTCATGAAGTTTGTTGTAAATGATAGTCACTTTTTTTACTGGCTCTGCTTACACAGTGAAATTTAACTAATGAAATGTGACAAAATATTCTAATTTTTAAAATTTAGTAGCTAACCTGTGAAACAGAGTGACTTCTGTTCTTTAAAGTCAGTAGACATAAAAAAAGACTGGTTTCAAATAGTGAACTTTCTCCACTTCTATTTCTATGTTTCATTCCTCTACTACATTCCTCCTTTTGGAAGATGTTGTTTCTTAGTTTCAGGTCCATAAATCTAACAATTTACCAAAATGTATTTTTCCCCAAAGCAGGAAAACTTCCCAACTATTCACACTAAAACATTATTTTTAAGAAGTCACTAATTTTTATCTTTTTTGACAAAACAGTAAAAGCAAATCAGCCTGTGAAGGAGGAAGAAAACCAAGAAATATAACTTGAAGATGGTTTTCTGCAGGCCTCTGGTTGATTATCATGGGGAAAATAGGAGGATTCTTTTTTCATTCCACAAAATAGAAACTATTATTCATCATATTCTTTGAGTGAAGAACCTTGGCATCATTCCTCTGTTTTCCCTTTAATGTTATTATTTTTTGACTGAAAAAAATGAGAGAGAAAAAGAGAGCTTGCATACACACAGAGCATCCCTATGGAGTTAATCAATATTCTGGGTTTGGATATATCATTACTGCTCAGATGATTAAACTAACCACTTGAGATACCCTACACAAAGTGCTATTGATCTCATGAATAGATTAAAAAATTTAATTCTTTTACCCTGATACCTAACAATATTTTTTTGTGTTCTGTCTAGATCTCTTCAGTTAGCATTTGTTCACTGTTTATTTTCCTCAGGCGGCACAAAAATTGGGAACTACAGATATCTTTATGTCACGAAACAGTGTCTGAATGCTTATTGTATGTGTTAAACGTCAGGAAACTGGAAGCCTGTTTATCCTTATGGAACAGCTATTTTTGCATGGATCTGAAGGGATGAGCGTATAAAAAAGCTTTTGTCACTTCAAGGGTGAGATCGTGTCCTGCTTCTTTATATAATCTGTACTAAAGCATAGAATCATAGAATCATAGAATGGTAAGGTTGGAAGGGACCTCAAGGATCATCCAGTTCCAACCCCCTGCCATAGGCAGGGACACCTCTCACTAGTACAGGGTACTCAAGGTCTCGTCCAACCAGGCCTTGAACACCTCCAGGGAGGGAGCATCCACAATCTCCCTGGGCAACCTGTGCCAGTGCCTCACCACCCTCACTGCAAAGAACTTCCTCCTGACATCCAGTCTAAATCTTCCCTCTGCCAGTTTAAACCCATTGCCCTTCATCCTGTCATTGCACGACCTTGTCAATATTCCCTCCCCAGCCTTCCTGTAGGCCCCTTTCAGATACTTGAAGGCTACTATCAGGTCTCCTGGAAGCCTTCTCTTCTCCAGGTTGAAGAGCCCCAACTCTCTCAGCCTGTCCTCATAGCAGAGCTGCTCCAGCCCTGTGATCACCTTCATGGTCCTTCCTGTGCTGAGGGCTCCAGAACTGCACACAATACTCCAGGTGGGGTCTGACGAGAGCAGACTAAAAGGGCAGAATCCCCTTCCTTACCCTGCTGGCCACGTTGCTCTTGAAATCAGCTTCTCTCTAAATCAGCTTCCCCAGAAAGGGAGAGCCACGGTTACCTTTGAACATCAATTTAGTCCTGTCTTTCATGGGCTGCTCTTGAGCTTTGTTAATCCCCCAACCTGCTCAAAATGGCAGGCTACATTTTTAGTCATTTCAAAACTCTACCATAGTGTATCCTGACATCTGCCTCATCCCAAGCAATAGGTTCTGGGAGTTGTGAGTTAACCTAAAAAACAGCCTTATCTCCTGCAGGTTTTACTAAGAGGAAATCTTTCCCCAGACAAAGCACTCTGTCTAAAAGATAAATAAATAAGAATTTAAACATGTGACACAAGGAATACATGTATATGATCCTGTTGCCCACTAAAAGATACATTTCCTTAAAATGAAGTCTTGAGCCTCTCTTCTGAAAACTAGTGGCAGAAGAACAAATCCACCGGGAGACAAAACTTTCCTAATTAACAAATTAGCTTTGTCCACATGATGAGAAAATCAAGTCTATGTGAACAAGAATTATGTTTGTCTTCCATTCCTTTATAAAAAATTAACGAAACATAATTTTTAAGTGCCTGTTTGAATAGATCAACATTTAAAAGGGTTGGGAGGATAAGTAGAGAAATTTAAGGTTGACTTGAAAATTGTAAATTGTATTTCTTTCAAATGAAAGAAGATTATGAGCTCTTTTTGAAACCTCAAAGATGTTCACATACTGGGGCATCTACTAGGAAGGCTTATGAAGAAAGATGACCTTTGGATGCTTCAGAATATAAAGCTACTCATAGTTTAATTCTATTAAACGCTGTAAAAAGCATTAAGGACTCTTAACACTGGAAAAGACCTCAGAAGATTAAGAAATTGCAGGATTTCTTAATCAGACTTATTGTGAAGATCATTTCAAGCAAAATAATAAAATTATAATTTTCACCTTCTGAAATTCCAGATAATCTTATTAAATCCATGAGCAAAATTCTAGCATCTGAAGTGTATTTCCAACCCAATGTCATCAGAGGCAAGATTTCATCAACAGAAAAAAAAATGCAGAAGAAAGCTTTCTCCTTGCAGTTTTATTATTAACAACCAAGTACAGTCAGTTGTTTGTCTTTTCAGTAGGTCTGTCTAGAGTATCTATTGGCTTGAAATATAATTGACATTTTACAGATACATTTATATTACTTTATTTTTTTAATTGGCTGCAGCAGTTCACTGAAGTAATTGTGGTAGTCTTGAATTACGTAATGGAAAGTAACTGTCATAGCATAATGGTATACTCCATTCTGTAATCAGCTTTTTGATGCATTCAATAACAGAAACTAACTAATGACTTTGAATACTGGATGAGTTTTCACCTGTTCCATTTATTCATCGTGCTTATTTCTTGGTTGTTTGAGGTTTTTTAATGTAGAAGGGTTCATTTTTATACTGGCAGTTACAATGTTGCTGAAATGTGGTGTAAGAGTATGGCAAACCTGTGGATAGAGTGGAAGTTCTGAACATTGGCCAGCTGATAGTGGCTGCCAAAGCCTGATATCCTGATCCAACCCTGGGCAGTGGCATGCAGACTACCAGAGCATTGTCCTGCAAGGATTAGTCTAGAAATAACTTGAAAGAGAGAGTGAGGTCTGTCTTCCCTTTCAGGTAGCATCAATTTGTTTACGATTGATACTAGATAATTACAGCTTGATTGGTATGCATGGCCTAAGTCAGGGAAGAATTAGTCTGCCCTCATCAGGAGATGATATTCTGACCTAAGAGTCCAGTGTTGGCTGCTTTACCTAGAGAGATCATATAGATAAAATTTTGAAAATAAATATACATCCAAGTCACAGAATACTACAAATATGATTGCTTCACATTTCTGTGAGCATTCATTTATATATCTAAAAATCAACTAATTGAGTATTTATCTGCTATCACTGTTACTTTATGCAGCACATTGTGTATGAATCCTTTAAAAAGTTTGACTGTGCTATTTGTGCTCCTTTAGTTCAGAGAGTTAGTGGCTCTGTAGCTCTGCTCCCTTGGAGCTTCTGATCAAAGAGCATGCACTGAGAAGCTCTTTGTAGGGAGGATCTCCTCTGCGCTGGCAGTTGGTCCAGGGAATAGCAATGACAAACAAAACAAAACAAAACAAAACAAAACAACTCAAATATAATTGATAGATTTGTGTCAAAGATGAACTTGTGAGATTTATTTTACAGTTTGTACAAGTGTAGTGGATATTTGTCCTCCTGGAACAACATGGCCTCTCCAGAATTTGTCACACATAAATGAACATACTTGGATTTGATTTGCTCTCATGAAGCTCCTCTGCAAGGCTTTCATTATTATTTACCACACATTGTCATTCAGATTCCTGTATCTTCTTCCTACATCATTTTTTTTTTCCTGTCTAAGATCCATATGTGCAATGTGTGCATTTATTTTAGTTACAGGCAGAAAATATAACATTCAGGAACTCAAAAATACTAAATTATATCACAGAATCATAGAATGGTAAGGTTGGAAGGGACCTCAAGGATCATCTAGTTCCAACCCCAATCTGATCTGTAAGTTGTTAATGCACATCCAGACCATAGTCCTCTATACATCTTAATTCAGGATTTTACAAAACCATGTAGACACAAACCTTTTCTTTTATCTCATTGCCAGAAGTCCTGCTGGTTCGCTGTTGGAGGCCTACATATCCTCGTATCTAGTGGACCAAAGTGATCTACAACAGTATTCCCTTAACTAGCAGCCTGAGAAGTGGCACACCTGCTCTGCTGGAGAACTGCCAGCAAACAGATGCAGGGCTATGCTTTTCAGTGACACTGAACGTGGTCATAAGCAGCACACAAATTCTGTTCTCACAAGTAAACCAGGTGTTGTCTTGAAGTTTATACACTGTCATTAAGATATGTGAACTAGTATTTTGCTGGCACAAATGCCATTACTTTTATTACTATTGATCAAAGTAAGTTCCATTCTTGGTTTGTTATAATCGATGACTTAGACAGTATTTGTTGGTAGTCAGTCTGTCTCTGCAGTTCTGAGATGTGAGCGTCCAATAAATACACAAGTCCAGAAATAAGTAACTTAATTATCAGGCTGAATTCTGCAGGATTGATTTTAAACACAGCTGCCATTGCAACAGAAGTTATTTAATGGAATAATTAATCATTTTACAATCCAAAGACATAGAGAAGAAAACCCAAGCCCTGAAATTAAGTTTTCAGAGTGTTACTTAATGTAGCAAATCAGATGTGCTTAGTATAGGTACTGTGCTTCATATGACATCTGACATCTACATCCAGGGAGCCATGGATAACTCGGACTGCTTTCTCTGCTAGGCTCCCAGACCCTGTGTTGCAGGACTTCAGGTACTGGGAAGGAGGTAAGTCTGGTCCCTGTAGGCATTCAAGTGGCTGACTATACCGATGATGCAATACATGTACATCAGAGCATGGTATGCACCTGTCTGCACAGGCTGTGTGGGAGAAGAGATTGCTGCACTCCAGACACAGCACTGAATTTTTGATGGGTTGCATTTGCTGACATGAAAGAGCTGAGGAGATAACTCTGTTCAATAAATATATCCCTCATGGTGCTACTCTGAAGATGCCTGTATATACCTCATGGGCGAAGCCTCCTTCATCCTTCCCTTGCACCTTGTTTACTAGCAGCAGGTCTGTACCATTCTTGGAGAGCTAAGTGAGACACAGTCAAGCGTGTGCAGACAGGTGGGGTGCAGCACCAGGCGTATCCCCAACAGAGGATGCTGTCCTCCCCAACAGGGCAGGGCAGAACATGATCCCTGATATCATGCTCAGACTAATTCCTGCATGCAAATGGGATTGAAGTATTCATTTTAATACTTTTTCAGCTTTTTACAGTGGTGCAAACAACTCATTTCTCAGACAGAAAGACTATGATAGTGGAAAAAGACACTGCAGGCTAAATTCAGAATATAAAATGTGCACTAGATTACCCTGGTTAATTATGAAGAAAATGAAAAGAAATCTGGATTCTATATTATTTTCCTTTAACAAGTGTATAAGATGCCCTCATTTACATGTTCCTTACACCTTTGGTGATTTTGAGTGTTCAGAAGTTACTGTCTCACTGATGGAACAATGTGTTTTAAAAACACTAAACACTAACTACAGGTGGCTTTTGAACATGCATATTCACAGTTTCTAGCTTATGTAGTAAGTGATTAACAAGGCATTTAAAAAAACTTTGTTACATATTAAAAGAGATATCCACCTCAGGCCATGAAATTTCAGTCAGTGTAAAAGGCTGAAATGTGATTTAAAGCAAATTATAGCAAATAGAAAAATGAAGAGGGACATAAAGAGCTTCTTAATAGACAGAAGGAAAAATATTTTTCAAGAAAGAATAATGTAACAGCCAGAAAGGAATTAACGAATAGGACAGGTACATAAATGACTGGAAATAGCTATTAATACCACAGAATTATGCACTACTCAGTCATTAACATCACATTGCACCTGGCAGTTTAACAGCCAGATTTTAGTTCTTCAAGAAAAGAAATTAAAGGTTCAATTATAGATTGGAGCCATGCTGAGAAGGGAGAAAGATAAATACTGTTTCATGGTGGGCTGGAAAGCCATATGCCTCCAGAAGGCAGAAAAATGTGGTCTGTCACTATACCTGTAACAAATAAATGACACTAATGGACCAGCCCATTCATGTAAAAATGTGTCCTTAAGAGAAAATCATTAAACCTTATTCTGGGTGGAAAGGAAGTTGTACTTGCTCTTCTTTTGATGTCTGCTCAGGAATAATCGAGCTTTACACGAAATAATGGTAGTACTGTTTGAAGTTTCAGTGTAAATTACGTGAGATTAGGAACTGATGATTCAGGTGAGCATCCCTGGAGGTAGATCTACGTCTGATTTTAGTCTAGTGGTGTCTGAACTGGACATTAAGAAGCATTAACCTGCCTGAAATAAGTGTTTTTTAAAAAGGCAGCTCTGATGATTTTATTAGACCACATGATTCTATTATCTTCAAATATATACTCCAAGGCTGGTGACACTGAAAATGTGTGCATGATTCCAATGAGCAAGACAAAACAAAATTCTGTATCTGAGCTTCGCACTGATGCATCTAGATACGATTTTACAGAGTTATGACCTGTAAGTAAGTTGCAAACGATTCTTGGTATACCTTTAACTTCCTCTATTCTTGTGGTATTAAATGCATTTGTCTCAGACAATGATGATTCATGCTGTTCTTGTCCTTGGTATAGACAAAACATTTCCTCTTACAGGTCTTATCTCTTAGTAATTTTTCCTGAACTGTTTTTTTTTTTTCAACTTCTGTATTACTCATCCATATATCTTAAATTCCATGTTATCAAACTTGTTTTCCTCTTTACTCCACACAAATACTTGTACTAACAGCAGCTTCTCAATTCTTAACAATTGTATTTTTTTCTTTATTAAATAATTACAGATACTATACATGCAATGAAGCGTTATCTAAATAATTCAGTATACTCTTTATAATATATTTTTTTTAATAGAATGGTTTAGGTTGGAAGAAACTTCAAAGATCAATCAGTTCCAACCACCCACCATAGGCAGGGACACCTCCCGCTAGAACAAGTCTCTCACAGACTCACCCAACCTGGCCTTGAACACCTCCAGGGAGGGAGCAGCCTCAACCTCCTCTTACTCTTTTTTACTTATGTTTCCAGCTTTGCAAAATATGCCTTTCAGAAGTCTTGAGAACACACATATTGATTCACAAACAGTATTTTTATACACAATAAATGGAATTTTATTAGAATCATAGAATGGTAAGGTTGGAAAGGACCTCAAGGATCATCTAGTTCCAATCCCCTGCCATAGGAAGGGACACCTCCCACTAGTACAGGTTACTCAAAGCCTCGTCCAACTTGGCCTTGAACACCTCCAGGGAGAGAGAATTCACAACCTCCCTGGGCAACCTGTTCCACTGCCTCGCCACCCTCACTGGAAAGAACTTCCTCCTAACATCCAGTCTAAATCTCCCCTCTGCCAGTTTAAATCCATTGCCCCTAGCCCTGTCATGACAAGACCTTGTAAATAGTCCCTCCCCAGACTTCCCGTAGGCCCCCTTCAGATACTTGAAGGCTACTATCAGGTCTCCTGGAAGCCTTCTCTTCTCCAGGCTGAAGACCCCCAACTCTCTCAGTCTGTCCTCATAGGAGAGCTGCTCCAGCCCTCTGATCATCCTCGTGGCCCTCCTCTGGACCCTCTCCAACACTTCCATGGCCTATTCTGATCACTATCACAAAATAATAACTATTATAATGGCCTGTTGGTTTTATCTCTTGGAAATGCAGCTTTAATAAGCAAAATATCTCTAAGACATAAAATCTTTCTATTTGAATGCTACCATCTGTTTTGTGCATTTTATTGTGCTGGGGTTTTCTTATGCAAGTCAGGAATGTTTTAGCAGAGATGACAGGGAACTTCAGAATGTATTTTTCATATTATGCTTTGAAGAGAGTTGTTCCTGTTGTTTTTTTCCTTTTGAGTGATCCATATGAGTCACCTGTGCTGTAACCAGTCAGTCAGAAAATCAGTCCCTAAAAATTACAAGATCCAGCTTTCTGAAAAGTCAGTAACTCAGAAAACAAACTATGACATCTTTTCAGGTGAGTACACTCTCTGCATTTCCAAAGAAAGGAATGTGCAAGGCGTATTGTGAGAGAGCCTGCCAAATTATGTCTGAAATCTAAATCTAATTATTACATTCCCTGATGAATAAATTATATGGAAATCCCTGGGCTAAGTCAAAACAGTGGCTTTCCTATTTATTCCTTAAGTATAAATGTTCTACCATTGTTCTTCTTATGTTACAGCAGAAATTAAATTTCCTGATGTACAAATGCTTTCCACCATCAAACCCTCTGTAGTCTTAATCCTAGTATCACACTGATGAGCTGTTGCACATCAAGGTATTATTTCTGAATGAATGCCTTTTCCCCAGCAGAAAACAAAACATACAAGTTTTATCCTCCTAAACCTTCAGACTTTCCTATGAGTTTGTCAACTCTTCCCTACATAGGTGTCAAAGTTAATATCCTCAAAATCCCAACTAAGTAGTTGTATAAACCTGGATATATCCCCCAAAATAATATCAAAGGACTGTAAGTTTCCAATATTTGTTTTCTGGCATGCTGAAAACTACTCAGATCTTCAGAATATTGAACAGTGCATTTGCCTTACCTGATTGTAGTCCTGGAGCACGGCCACCAGATGAGCCCCTGTACAGAAGAGACTGGTATCCACACAACTTTAATCCAGAAACTCCATGTTTTGACATTCTTCTAGAATTTAAAGACCTACATTTGTCTTTTGTCTTTAAAAAAGACAAGTTTTATCTCTCACTTGCTGCATGGATGTTACTTAAAAGAGGGACAACTAAGGTATTTGACTCTGTCCCACATGACATCCTGGTCACCAAACTGGAAAAACATGGACTTGATGGATGGACCACTTGCTGGATAAGGAATTGGCTGGATGGTCGAACCCAGAGAGTGGTGATCAACGGCACAATGTCCACCTGGAGACCAGTGACAAGTGGTGTCCCTCAGGGGTCAGTGCTGGGACCAGTGCTGTTTAACATCTTTGTCAGTGACATGGACAGAGGAATGGAGTGCACCCTCAGCAAGTTTGCAGATGACACCAAGCTGTGTGGCACAGTCGACTTGCTAGAGGGCAGGGATGCCATCCAGAGGGACCTGGACAGGCTGGAGAGTTGGGCCCAGGCCAAGCTCATGAAATTCAATAAGGCCAAGTGTAAGGTCCTGCACCTGGGTAGGCGCAATCCCAAGCACAAATACAGCCT
>VWZE01008911.1:10076-20502 GCA_013396675.1 Eubucco bourcierii | reverse complement strand
GGTCCAGAGGAGGGCCACAAAGATAATCAGAGGGCTGGAGCAGCTCTCCTATGAGGACAGGCTGAGAGAGTTGGAGCTCTTCAGCCTAGAGAAGAGAAGGCTTCGAGGGGACCTGGTAGTAGCCTTCCAGTATCTGAAGGGGGCCTACAGGAAGGCTGGGGAAGGATTATTTACAAGGTCCTGCAATGACAGGACAAGGGGCAATGGGCTTAAACTGGCAGAGGGGAGATTTAGACTGAATGTTAGGAGGAAGTTCTTTACAGTGAGGGTGGTGAGGCACTGGAACAGGTTGCCCAGGGAGGTGGTGGCTGCTCCCTCTCTGGAGGTGTTCAAGGCCAGATTGGATGAGGCCTTGAGTAACCTGTACTAGTGGGAGGTGTCCCTGCCTATGGCAGGGGGTTGGAACTAGATGATCCTTGAGGTCCCTTCCAACCTTACCATTCTGTGATTCTATTTTGGGATCTCTAAATTCCAGACTGGAGTAAATTGCTTCTAATACTGCTTTCTGTTATAAAAAAGACTTGTATATTCCTGACCCAGGAGAAAAGAAAGTTGAGCCTACAACACAGTTGGCGTCACACTTAACCTGGAATATCTTTATCTACTTCCTGTTGCCAACAATGATTTGTATCTGGAGCTCCTAAATGATGGGTGTACTATGCTATGGGTTAAGAGAAAAATATTATTCTCATTTCTTCTGCTTTCTGAGAAAAAAGATTTGGACATTTTGCTGAGAGAAAAATGCAAGATAATGAAAACAGATTGGAAATAAAGTACTTCCCCCCCTTTCTTTTTAGGGAAAAACTGAATTTATAGCAGCAACCACATTCTATCTCAAATCTTACTGCAGCATTTTCTATCAGCTAGTTTATGTAGTTCTCTAGTTGTGGTGACTTGTTGTCCGTATAAGCTGCCTACAAAATTAAACCAACATGATTTTATAAGTATTCAAGCACCTCCATACAAGAAGGTGTATCAGTAGCAGTTCCAAAACAGGTACTAGCTCAGGCTAAGCGCCGTAGCCATTCCATATGGTGCTGTATTCAGGCAGACTAACCATACTGATGTCTTTAGTTTTGGAGTTTGAACAGTACTGCACTGCAAAGGAAAATCTACCCTAAGTCACCCTGTATATCATTCACAGAATGTAGGTACTGAAGAGGCCTTAAACTTGCATCAAGCAACGGTCTAAAAATTCTGCGGTGCAATTTTGCTAAATTATAGTAGATTTGTCCTGTGGGTCTTGTTTGAAACTGTCTTAAGAGGGACAGGTGGAACTGAAAAAATAATTGAGGTAGATGGGAAGCTAGAGAAGGTGAGCTGATTTTCTCAAAGAGTTCAGACATCAGACTACACTGCAGGGATTGTGACTTGCCAATTCTTAATGGGGAAGAAAAAAACTTTCTGGGAATCTGGGTAGCAAGTATTCAATGGATATATAATTTAAAATCTAAATCTTGCAATAAGATTTTAGCTACTGAGGATTTAGTCCCAGCTAACAATGATTCTTCAGAAACATGAAGAGACTACAAAGAAGGAGAAACTGTTGAAGAAGTACCTTGGAAATGTTTAGCATTCATTGTAAGATCAGTGTGAAGATAGTCCACATTGATATGCGAACTCCTCTGAAAGGAAGGATCCCATGATTATTAAGGAGGGGCTCTGAAAGAAGTTCTGCTTCTTAGAAGGTTTGTAATCTGTGAACTATCATAACTGAGTGGTAGCAATGTTCTTTTGGGCCTGCCAGAAAGACCTCCAGGTTGTGAAGTGTCTGAAGACATTGTTTTATGTCATAGTCAGAAGTATGTGGGGGCTTTAGGGGTTCCTTATCACTACACTTCCAGTAAGAATACTGTAGAAGATTGAACTAGGTTGAACTATTTCACTTGGCTCAGGCTAGGGACTTGAACTTGGGTTTCCCCTGTTCTTGGGAGCAGTCAATACACAAGGAACCATTTTTCTTAAAATCAATCCTTTCATTGAACATTTAAAATTCAAATACTGTCCTCTATCAAAAGTTTCATTGAATTGGTGTCTTGTCTTTCAGGGTACACTGCGATTTACATCTTATTGATATTTTCTGTTTAACTTCTAACTCTTTCTTTTCACAGTAATTTTTTTTTTTGCAGTACTTTTTCTGAGTATACATGGTCCAAACACCTACAATTTTCTCATGTTTTTCTTTCTGATTTTCCTCTTTTTTAAAATTCCCAATTTTTTTTTAAAACTCAGTTTTCCTACTCATTTTCTTACAGTATTTAATACTGTTTTAAATGGCCCCTGTCTTAATACTACTGCTCTGTGTGGGCCTGCTGTGCAAATTAGCACTCTAAGCAGAGGCACTTCATGTAAGTGACTAACAACAACCCCTGGTGAAACAATTGTGCTAAACTGTACCTCTTACTTTGAAGAAAAATTAGATAAAAGGGAAAGAATTCCAGATAAAAGGGAAAGAATTCCAGATAACAGAACTTACAATTCAAGTCTCATAAAAAGTATAAAGCTATATAAAGCCTCCAAGAACTGTAAAACTGCAAGAGGCTTTTCACAGTTAAAGAAGATTAAATCTTTACTAGGAAACCAGAGCTCAAAGTCATTGAAGCCCCATAGCGTTATAATTTTACTACTCATAAAACATCAGCCTCGTCGTTATTAAAGATACTCTGTACTCACTGAATTATTATCCTGGCTTATTTTACTTGGAGTAGTGCTTAAAGTCAACTCCATTTTTCTATTTAGGCCTTTATCCTCCAGGATAGACACTGAAATATTTATCATTTGGGATTATTTGTGGTTACCTGGGATCTTTTCAGCAAAATCATTTTTTGATGACGAATGACAGTGTGACACACTTCAGACTGATGCTTTTTCAAGAAGATTTCAATTTCATTTCCATCAAGACCAGGTTCTTGGAGACACTTTAGTTTTCCTGATCAAACCATAGAATTTCTTGTAGGCTAGTAAATTGGATCATTTGCCACAATTTTTTGTTGTTCAAGGTCAAATACATAACTTGGAGGTAATGGGTTAAATGTCATAAGTGGTGGCCCCGTGCTTGGTTTTGTGCATTTGTTTTTGTTTTCCTTTCCTCTTTGTTTTGTTTTGTTGTTTTTTTTTTTGTTTGGTTTTTTTGTTTTTCTTTTCTGTTTTCCTGCTGCAGAACTGGGTAATGTCCTATGGATGTGGCTCAGAAATTAGAGTGCTTTGCTAACCTAATTCTATTTTCCCATTTTATCTATTCTTCAATTTAGTTACTCTGAAATGGAAAACGCATACATTATGCTCACAGCATAACAGTCATGTATGGACTCCCAGGGAAGACAATCTGTAGTTTCTATGATAGAGGACGATGTCTTTTTGTTTTGCTTTTTTGTCCATCTTAGATGTTATGAAGTGCCCTCTTACTTTTTTCTCCTTCTCACTTGGTATCCTGAATCCTTAGCAGATGGAAGCAGTCTTTACAACATAAGACAATTTCTTAAGGTTGGCAGAGTATGGTCACTGCATACTTTAGTTTTTACAGATATAAAGACAGCTATTTCTTCTTAAGTATGAATTTGTATACATTACAGGCCCACTTATAGTGCCATGGAACTGTCAAAATGTTATCTTTGAGATTAATATACTTCTCTAATTAAAGTCTTCCAATCAGAATGAAAATGAAATCTACCTCCTCTGAAGTAAAATCCTGGTTCCACTAAAATCTGCTGAAGAAGCTTTTATGGACTTCAGGAGAGCTATGATTTCACATCTAATTAGAAAGTGATATTTTTAAACTATGTATTAGAATTTTCAGGGGGTAGAAATGTAGGACATTTCCCTGAACAGAATTACTATCCAGCTGCCAAAATAGCAAACTGAAGAAACAGTTATTTTTTTTCTTTATTATTTTATATTTTAATATTCTGTACTATAAATAGTGTTTGAAAATATGTTTTTTCCCCATTTCATTCCTAACATCAACAACAAGGAAAAAATAGCGAATACATTGTAAAAGAGGGATTCATACCAATTATGAACAGCTTGCTAGCAATATAGCAAATAGTCTCTGATTTACATGGCTTGAAGGCAGGACACAGTTTCAGTATTTCTCACAATGTTATAATGATGGATGACTGCTGGTGCAGTTTTAGTAATTGCACAGAGCTAGGGTAAAATCCATTCCTCTGACTCACTCTGGAAATAAAAGTACGAATAACTTTGGCCATTGTGAGCATTGAGGATCAAGATCAACTTAGCAGAATGGGATATGCTGCTACTCAGCTTCACCTGATTCCCTCAATATTGTTAAAATGTATATAACATATGCAGCTTTAAAATATTCATTGGATTTGGAGGATAATGGGCAAACTACTCCCACTCCATAATCTGCATAAATATGTACACATGATTTTCCTTTGAAGCAGGTACTTTACCACATAATTTATAATTGCAGATATTTTAATTTTTTTCTACCTCCCTATCATGTTCTGTAGCTTAGAAGCAGCCAACACGAGACTGTTAGAATCAGTTCATCTTTAACAGAGAAATAAAAGAGTCACAGGTACCTTTGCCTGGCATAAAATGTTCATTGACAAATGCCAAGCTTGTTTAAAAGTAATTATTATGCATTAATCATGTCAAATTGTTTCCTGAAAATTTTTTGCAAATGTCAGAAGCCATTAGTATACTGTTAATTGGCAGAGCTGTCTGTCATTATGTTGAACTCCTGGATACCTGAATGACATAGTAGGGTAGTTCAAAGAGCAGTACAGAGTAGTACAGAGCAAAATGTGACTAACAAAGCACTGGAGTCACCTTGCTGGCATTCATCTGGGGTTCTGGGACAAAGATCTTGACCTAGAAACCTTTGACTGCCACTGAAATCAGTCAAACTCCTTCCAAAAGTGGGGTGATGGTGAACAGGATAGGAACAGTTAAAAACAACGTAGAATTAAGGCTCTGTGAGTGTGACAAAAAAATGCTTTTGTGAATCTGAATTTTGGTGAGTATGAATAGAGCAGCACTTTGTAAGTACAATGAGCCCTTTTATGAAATTTTTGTTATGGTAAAGATTTGAGTAGCAATATTATTCCAAGAACAGGTACCAAGGTGTAGTGCTGTGTTTGCTTCTAGTGCAGGAAAGGGGCAGGCAGCTCAGGAGCCTGTGATTTGTGCTCCTGAGACTCATCAGAGAAATAGTCTCATGTTGCCTCTTCTAAAACCTGCTAAGGAGATTGAAATTGTTTATGTGGTCCTGTGATTAAGCTCTAAACTTGAGGCAATGTGAAAACACTGACTTTGTTAACAAAGTGATGACAGAACAGAATTTTTTTTGCAGTAAAAATATGTCATCATTTTCTTGGCATTGTTGCCACAATGAACATGGATGCTTAGATACTTGCAGCACTTTCAAATCAACTAACTCAAAGACAGTTCAAGCTGTCTACTATGATTTCTACTTATTTTCATCCTAAATTTCAGTTTCTTGAAATAAACATTGTTTCTGAATAGTTCCATTGTCTAAATGATATAGATAGTTGCTGGGCAAATTGCAGATGAAGACAGAATGAAAAGCTGTGAATATTAATAGGAAAAATGATCAGTAAAGAAATACAATGATAGAAATTCCAAGTCAGATCAGCTATGAAAAGAAGGATGGTGTAGTCAGGAAAACAAACATAATTGAACTAAATTGATCTGGAAGGACTTTTAAATTTTATTTTTTTTAATCCAAACTTTAGTTATTTACTCCTACTTTCTGTTTTCTTTTGTGGGCAATTCATGTCAGGTACTACAACTGAAAATATGAGGACTCCAGTGCCTTAGTTATAACTGCCTATATGTGCCCTATTCTCCTGGTCAGATGGTGGAGAAGCCTCTATTCTTCATGCATGCATGCAGAGATTGTGTCTAGCCCTGAAAGAAAGAAAGAAGAAGAAAAAAAAAAACCACAATGTTAAGATAGGTAGATAGATAGGTAGGTAGGTAGGTAGGTAGATAGACAGATGGATAGATAGATAGATAGATAGATAGATAGATAGATAGATAGATAGATAGATAGATAGATAGATAGATAGATAGATAGATAGATAGATAGATAGATAGATAGATAGATAGATAGATAGATAGATAGATAGATAGATAGATAGATAGATAGATAGATAGATAGATAGATAGATAGATAGATAGATAGATAGATAGATAGATAGATAGATAGATAGATAGATAGATAGATAGATAGATAGATAGATAGATGGATGGGTAGATAGATAGATGGATGGATGGATGGATAGATAGATAGATAGATAGATAGATAGATAGATAGATAGATAGATAGATAGATAGATAGATCGATAGATAGATAGATAGATCGATAGATGGATGGATGGATGGATGTTCTCTACCTTGATTTTGGTAAGGCTTTTGCCGTGATGTTGATAACATCCTCATAGGTAAGCTTAAGACTTAGATGAGTGGGCAGTGAAGCAGATTGAGAGCTAGCTGAACCACAGAGCACAGAGAGTTGTGATCAGTGGTGCAGGGCCTAGTTAGGTGCCTGTAGCTAGTGGTGTTCCCCAGGTGTCAGTACTGTGTCCTGTCTTGTGTAACATATTCATCAATGATGAGGCTGAAGGAAGAGAGCATCAGGAAGTTCGCTGATGATACAAAACTGGGAGGAGTGTCTGACACACCAGAAGGCTGCACTGCCACTCAGTGAGACCTGGACAGGCAGAGAAGTTGAGCAAAGGTTAACCTCATGAAGTTCAGAACACAAGGACAACTGTAGAGTCCTGCACCTGGGGAGAAATAACCCCATACATCAGTACAGGTTAGGTGTTGACCTGCTGAAAGGCACCTCTGCAAAGAAGGACCTGGAAGTCCTGGTGAACAACAAATTTGTGAGTCAGCAATGTGCCCACATGGCCAAGAAGGCCAATGGTATTGTGTGGTAAATTTAGAAGCATGTCACCAGCAGGTCAAGGAAAGTTCTCCTCCCCCTCTATTCTAGCTGAAAAAATAACTGTATGATGATTTCTTTAGCTGTGGATTTTCTAATATTTGATCTCTAAAAGCCCCTAGAAATTGAGGTTCCTTGTTATCTATTTAATTGAAAAGAAACTACTTTTTCTAAAGACCATATAATACACAGTAAAAATCTCTCTGAAGTAAAATCTCTCTGAAGCAAATATGAGTTTTGGATTTTTTTTTAGTTCAGTTGCAGAGATGATCAAGTCCCAGTTAAATGCAGATCAGCAAATTACAGCAAAATATGACTACATTTTTGTTTGGTTTGTTTATGCTTTTTTATGTAGATGGAAATCAGTTGTTGGATAATAATAGTTATTAATAGATTTGTGTTTAACAGCTCTGTTAAGGCACTATCAATTCTCTCCTATGTAATGTGTGGTGGCAGATTACAGTTCAGAAAAAAGAGTCAAAGAGTAGTGCATAAATAAACTATGGCAGATGTCATTTTATCACTGGATTAAAATAATATATCCTGGTTTGGGGTTCTTGGCCAATTCTGATATCTTATTCATTGACTAGGGAGTGTAAAAACAACAGTTGTCTGCTAAAATGCAGGAAGATGTAAACATCTTCAACAGAGTCCTGAATGTGGGTTTAAAAAAACTGTGGTATGTATGGGAGGAGGTAATGACTTAAAAGTGTCATAAATGACAGTGGACACAAGTGGCTGCTGTCATAAGTCTTGTAAGAGGTAGAAAGGATAGTAAAAGGTCAAAAGCCATTTTCAAACAGACTCTATTCCCTCTCTCTCACTTTTTGTGACACGCTTTCAAAACTCTACATTTCCAGTTAGCAGGAAGACAAGGTAATAATGGTTATAATTTTATCTAGTGGCTCAAAATTAAAAGATGGAAAGAGTTAGAGTACATTTTCATCTAAGAATATAAAATTAATAACAATATCTGGTGAAGACAGTTCATAAATTGTAGATTTTCTGTTTTCTCTTTTGCAGCTGCACTCAAAAACCATTGATCATCAGCTTGTTCCCTTCAGCTTAGTTATCTGTTCACATAAACAAGACATTTTCACATGTTTCTTACTAGAGATTATATGGGAATTTTAAGCACTTGCTTTAAGGAAAATGGTACATAAGGAGTCTAAAATTTAAGCATATCTTGGCTTCCTATAAATCTTACTTTCTCCAAAACAGGCAAGAGTTGGTCATATTTTACAAAAGTAACAGTTTGGATCCTAAACTCCTAAAGAGTGAGGGGGAAAAAAAAATAAAGAAGTTGTTTTGCACTGTGTTGTATAAATGGATGGAACTGACATTTTAGCACTTATTTCAAAGACTCATCTGAATCTCTGCACTCCAAGGCAGTTACAGACATAACTGCAAGGAACTGAACGGAGCTGGAAGTCATTTCAGTGATGACAATTGCTTTACAATCAAAGCAATTTTCCTTCAGTTACTTAAATGCCTGCTCCAATACTAAATTTCCATAGGACTAGAGTGAAACCTAGATTCACAGTGTGATTCTAATCTAGAACCTTTCATTTTGACTATTTCTTTTCTGTAGTAATAGCACTTCATGCTTTTCTGCCTTTGTGGTCTATCTTTCTTCCAATCCATTCATCAGAAATCTGCAGACATTTCTTCTGCAGACATTTTCTCAGATGCTGCCCCTGAATTACAGATGATCAGAAATGACTGTATTAGTGGGCTTTATGTGAATTTATTCCTGCAAAAGGGCTACAAATGAGCCATGGACAAAAAGATCTCCAACTCACTAATTCTACAGCATTCAACATTTGTGAATATGAGAAAGAAACATAGAATTCACTCTAAGGATAAGTAAAATACTTGTTTTTCTCTTTTTAAAACTTTTTAATGTATAAAGATTTTTAAAATATCTTGGAATACGATCTTAGAGGAAAGATGCTACTTTTACAGCCATGAGTTCCACACACTGTATCACTCTAAAATGACTCGCACAGCATCTGCTGTTTTGGCAGGAACTGTGAATCGGATACTTTCAGTCAAGCTTACGTGCTGATAGAAAAACCACATCTGCAGGAAGACACTCATAATTGTATTAGATTAACCACAGGGGCACTGAAAAGGGTGTTGAGCTCTAAGTTGATATTAACACAGTCTTTCTACCTGTCATATGGAGCTGGAGTAACACTCTTTATTCCTAAAAATGCAGCTTGACAATTTTTCAGGTATTTTAGCTTATTTCAGGACTGCGGTAATAGTTCTTGTGCTGGTTTGAGGCTAATTAGAATATTTTAATAGAGAAAATTACACTATAGGCTGTGAAAGGAAAAACATCATGATGTCTGCTTCACTCATACGCTTGCTGGAGAATTGTTTAGGAACACTAACCAAAACAATAGATAAGTCAGTCTCTCTCTGGCTCTTGCTGGAACAGGAGCTGCTGGGGCGATCTAGCAGCTTCTGGGCTCTGGCTCCTCTGCTGATTAATCCTCACTAACCACTTTTCTTCTAACCCTCCTGGCTGATCCTCCTAATTTACCTTGCAAGTAAGGCAAACCTTGGGGTAAGGTACAGGGGTGGGGAGAAGGTGGAAGGGTGGTTGGGAGCCCCTCCTGGGGTCTCTGATTTCTGGGAGGGAAGTTGTGTTGCTGTATTACCTTTTATTTGTATATTTCTGTAAATATTCTGTATATAGTGTAAATATCTGCTGTACATTGTGCAAAGCTGTAAATAGAGCTTCATCACTTAACTTCCAGCTGACTGAGAGTGCTAGTCTGGGTCATTTTACAAAGTGTGGGGGGCAGGGGTAACTACCAAACCTTCACAGTTCTACATGGGCATATAAGAAAGCAAAATAACAAATACCCCAAACATGTAGAACAGAAAGTATTTTTTTACTAATGAACGCAATCTCTTCTAGGTGAAGACCTCATCTAAATTAATTCACAGTGTAAGAGATTGATAGATATCCAAGAGCTTCAAAAAACATTCTCTGTTTCGTGGACTGAGAAACAAATCACAAGCAATTGTAAGATCCAGCACCTGAGTTGGCGCAGTCCCAAGAATAAATACACACTGGGTGGTGAATGGCTGGAGGGCAGCCCTGAGGAAAAGGACCTGGGGGTCTGGGTTGATGAAAAGCTCAACATGAGCATGCAGTGTGCGCATGCAGCCCAGACAGCAACCGAGTCCTGGGCTGCATCAATAGCAGTGTGGCCAGCAGGGCAAGGGAGGTGATTCTGCCCCTTTACTTTGCTCTCGTCAGACCCCACCTGGAGTACTGTGTGCAGTTCTGGAGCCCTCCCCACAAAAAAGGACATAGAAGTGTTGGAGAGGGTCCAGAGGAGGGCCACGAGGATGATCAGAGGGCTGGAGCAGCTCTGCTATGACGACAGGCTACAAGACTTAGGAATTTTCAGTCTGGCAAAGAGACTTTGAGGACACCTTATAGTAGCCTTCCAGTATCTGAAGGGG
>VWZE01008910.1:26223-43363 GCA_013396675.1 Eubucco bourcierii | reverse complement strand
CATTTTAATTTTTAATTAATTTTTTTTTTTTTTTTTTTTTTTTTTCTTTTTTCTCTCCCATCTTTGCAAATGCTGCAGAGTAAGCAAGCACTTAGATATTGTCATGGTAGGCATAAGCAGGCCAAAATAGGTTTAAACATGTCCTGGCCTGCCCAGACATGTTTTTCTATCACGGTGTCACAGTATCACCAAGGTTGGAAGAGACCACAAAGATCACCAAGTCCAACCCATCACCACAGACCTCAAGACTAGACCATGGCACTGAACTGCCTGGAAACTGCCTCTNAGCAGAAAGGAGCTTCCTGTGTCCATCTAGTGGGCAAGGAGCATATTGACTGCAAGCGGTGCGTTGTCTGCAGGAACCTTCTCTTCCAGTTCAATTAATGTTATATTATTATCCCTAGATCCTGTGTTATTATCTGCATAAAGTTTCCATGATCGTGCAAAGAACTATCATAAAAATTAATGGTCAGGGTGGTGAGAGTTCTGAATATTGAATATTAATAAACAATATTCATCTTTGAAAATCATATCCTGCATCAATTAATTACCCCTCCATGACAGATTCTGGAGCTATGTGGTCTTGAAAATTTTGCTCTGTTTCTGCAATGTTTGTAAGGCTAATTGTTCAGATCATGCAGGTTCAGTTCTGCAGTAGCAGAGGAGCTGCATTCCTGATTCAGCATAGCTCCATACTCACTGAGTGGTAGTACCCTGAAAATTTACGATAAAGAATGGCAATTTACCGTAATGGTATCTCGTAACATGTTATTAATTGCTGGTTCACCTTTATTTCTGAGAGAGTTTGCTTATCTTTTGTTCTCACCTTAAAAAGAGTAGATTTGCAGGTGAAATTAAATTACCTAACAACAACCAGCTCTTCCATGGAATACACTAATTAGCATTGTAATTGATTGCTTGAATTATCTTAAACAGTTTAGTATACTGGAGGTACACGTTCTGTACACAGTTTGGCACAGGTGTG
The DNA here is from genome assembly GCA_013396675.1 of Eubucco bourcierii. NCBI lineage: Eukaryota > Metazoa > Chordata > Aves > Piciformes > Ramphastidae > Eubucco > Eubucco bourcierii. Next base: position 42,378 of record VWZE01008910.1, on the reverse strand, counting down.
TGATCAGCATTCTTACCAGTGTGAGAACTGTCTTCAGTTCCCTGGGCATTGTATTTCCATTGTACATTGTACTCCTGCTATTGTGAGGGCATAATTTCATAATGATACTCCTCTGAAATACTCGTGGCAGCACAGAAGCCATTGATTATTAGTATCAGTGTCATGAGAATAATGGAATGAGTAGCATGGCAGTGTCTTTCTTACTCTTCCTTTGACATTAAGCATTCACAAGGTTTACTGGGAAGTTGGTTGTTATGAACCAGGAAGGATGTAAGAGCTACCCAAATGCCTTTTAATATTTCACTGTAGAGTTCAGAAAAATAATGAAAAAATCTGTATTGCGGCAGAAGCTAAAGGAAGCATCAAAAGTTGTCCTTCAAAAAACTTATTCCTTGGTCTTCTGTTTCAGTTAACTGAAGTGTCTTTAATGTGTTATGTTTATTATTCAATGCCTCCAAAGTCCAACATGACATATATAGTAACAGAGAGGTACCTACATTAGAGGTAGAGGTATCTTTAGAGCTATCTACATTAATCATAGAATCATAGAATGGTAAGGTTGGAAGGGACCTCAAGGGTCATCCAGTTCCAACCCCCTGCCATAGGCAGGGACACCTCCCACTAGTACAGCTCACTCAAGGCCTCGTCCAACCTGGCCTTGAACACCTCCAGGGAGGGAGCAGCCACAACCTCCCTGGGCAACCTGTGCCAGTGCCTCACTACCCTCACTGTAAAGAAATTCCTCCTAACTTCCATCCTAACATATTCCTAAGGTCTTGCAGAGATAAGACTTTTCTTGTCTGTCCATTGGATATGTAAGTGATCCATAAATATAGATTCATGCTTTTTCTTAGTCCATACAAAAACAAAATACCAAGGTCTGTGTGCTAGGCACTACAGAGAAAAACCTTCCTGGACATTTCCCCAAGAAAATGATAATTACTTCCAAACTGTAACAGCTCAGACCGAGTGTCCATTAGGTTTGAAATGGCTCATTTGGTAGAGTTTTCTACATCTTTATGTCCTAAGGAATTTGAAGGGTTGACAGATTTATAAAGCGCCGGGATGCAACTGATGCCACAATTTCGTTCAACTCATAGCAAGCCTGTGCTTGGATATGGCAGCAAGTCAAAGGGATAGAAGAATCTGGTAATGTTTATTATTTGTATTACAGGAGTGCCTAGAGGCTCTGATTGGGAATGACATGCTTTATGCTAGAAGCTGTATGTATACACATGAAGCTAATCTCTGCTTGAGAAAGCAGACAGTATGAAGTGATAACGAAAATAAATAGTAAGATGGGTAAAAGGAAGTTTAAAGGGTTAGGAACTGGGAAACCTCACATACATGGGCCTGTATGGGGCCTCTGTACCTTACTGTGTTTTTTTCCTAAAATAGTAATCATAACAAAGCAATATGCTGTGGGAAAAAAATAAAATAAAAATTATTGTTTCTGAACCAATTGGAAAAAGTAATTGTGGAAGACAGAGAACTTGATTTTTGGAAGCAAATGTCCAATAAGAAGTAAAGACTACTTTCACAATGTCACTCTTGTAGAGTTGGATAGTAAAGAATCATAGAATCATAGAATGGTAAGGTTGGAAGAGACCTCAAGGATCATCCAGTTGCAAACCCCTACCATAGGCAGGGACACCTCCCGCTAGTACAGCTCACTCAAGACCTCGTCCAATCTGGCCTTGAACACCTCCAGGGACAGAGCATCCATAACCTCCCTGGGCAACCTGTGCCGGTGTCTCACCACCCTCACTGCAAACAACTTCCTCCTGACATCCAGTCTAAATCTCTCCTCTAACAGTTTAAACCCATTGCCCCTTGTCTTGTCATTACAAGACCTTGTCAATAGTCCCTCCCCAGCCTTCCTGTAGGCCCCCTTCACATGCTGGAAGGCTACTATCAGGTCGCCTCGAAGCCTTCTCTTCTCCAGGCTGCAGAGCCCCAACTCTCTCAGCCTGTCCTCATAGCAGAGCTGCTCCAGCCCTCTGAGCATCTTCATGGCCCTCCTCTGGACCCGCTCCAACACTTCCATGTCCTAGAATCATAGAAACTTTGATGTAGTTGCTTACGAGTAATAAGCCTATTTAATTTTAAATCAGTCTTCAATGGATGAGTTGAAAAATATGGAGCATGATGGGATTAGGAAAACTGGATTTGAAAATGAAATTCCACACACTGTGAGAGAGAATTGATAGGCAGGGAAAGAACTGGAAAATAGCAATGACCACAAGACCAATAATATAAAGTTAATTAAATGTGTGGTTACTGAAAATGAAATGTGTTCAGTTTGAATTTTCTGAGTTTATGCATATCCATTTAAAAAGAAGTTAGCAGTTCTGTCTATCCAGTAATAACAATATCTACAGATTGGGAGGTAACAGAAGTTCTTCCCAAAATCAAATGTAAAGTGAGATTGGATAGCAGAGTGACAGGATACAGAAACTGCCTCCTGAGACTTAAGGAGAAATAAACTATTCATTTGCAGACAAGAGGTAATCTAATGCAGAATGAAATTCTATGTGATTTTGGTATAATCAGTCAAAACCTTTAATTTCAAAGCATTCCATGAGGATGTAACCCTGGATGTATGCATGTCATCTATCTACTACTTAGCTATTTATACAGTATAAATAAAATTCAAAAATATCACCCTACTTGATAAAAATAACTGTTGGGAATACCTGTCAAGGAGACAAATGTTTCTATTGAAAAGGCCAAAAATATTTCTTCACAACACTCTCTACTGGGAGGAATAATGAGGTGTAAAGCACGGTCTGGAACAGAAAATCATAGAAACATTATTCTCATTGCAGGGATGCCCATGGATTTCTAAAGAGAAATACAATTTTGGAAACCTGTGAAGAATGACAGAAAAAAATAATGTAACTCTTTTGCATTCTGCAGCATAGAATTAAACAGATGATTCTTGACATAGTTATGCCAGTAGATGTAGGAAGCTACCTTTACTTTATAAAACAGACCTTTGTGGCGTAACAGAAGTGGTTTGTCCTGTATCTGAGAGAGAGATTGAGGCTCTCAATACTTAAAGGTTGCACTTTCTTTATTGTCAGGATAGATATTTGGTTGCATTTGTGAGTCACTGCCTGATTTTTTGAAAATAAGACCTTTTCAAAAGGCAGTTATAGTCCAAAATCAACTAGCTGGTGTTACTGGAATGAAGGGATGACTCAAAGTGAAAATCTGTGATTTTTAACTAAGGTATGCTGATTTACGGATTTCACAACATGCTGGCACAGGGATTTTATCTTTACCTGCTACCCTGAGTCAGAATTTCAGTTATCATGTATTCACTACTTAAAGTAATCTGAGTTAAGAACTATGGTGAAATAATAATCAGCCTTGAACATGTTTGGGTTTTCCCTCATTTTAAAAGCAAAGCAATAACGTATGTATTTATATGCTTATATGTATTTAAACATGTATTTATTTAGATATGTATTTATAGCTTTAATCAAAGGATGCTACAGATATTTCACAAAGCCAACTGCAGTACTAAGATGGTCCTGCTCTGGCAGAGGGATTGGACTTGATGATCTCTTTGTGTCCCTTTCCAACCCCTAACATCCTGTGATCCTGTGATCTCACAGAGATCCCTTTCATTGTCTCTTCTTCACTCCCTAAGAGTAGAAAACCAATCACATGGTAGAAGTGAATGTCAGTGAGAGTTTGATAGATGTACTCTCTGTGTCCTTCAAAGTGTATCATCAGCTCCCAAACTACTCCAGAATGAGTACAATCTATAAACTCATTGCTGCAGCCTTTGATGTTAGGTGTAGTTTTGAGGAGTAAAAATTCAACGAGTTCATCCAAAATCTTCTGTTGTCATAGCAATGCATTGGGAAATGTGTCTTGCTGTGAAGAATTACCCACCTGCTCTTAAACTGGATTGTGGAGGTGTATCATTGTGAAGTACTTGCTTACTTAAGGGATCATGAAACACCCTTCGTATTGTAGGATGGAGTTTGGAAGTTTGTGCATTGGTGGAAATCAATGCACAGTAAGATAACATACTGCAAATTTATTCAGTGCTATGCACTGTCTCCCCAAACCACACTAATTCTTTGTATGCTATCCTGGTCCTAACTCATGAGCTTCAGATGACTTTCTCCCACTAGCCTCACCTGTGACCGATTGAATCTCTTTTTACGGAAGACAATCATTACACTCTCTTGTTCTTTGGCATGCAAATGTCATAGATGATGGTATAGAAGAGTCAATAGCTTTAGCAAGTTGCTTGCACTTCAGGCTAATTTAGTGCTTAGTGTGATCCAAGAACTGGCTTCTGGTTTTAAGTGCTTTCTATGAGCTCTGTTTGTTGCCCCAAACTTCCTGTTACTGTGAGAGAGTGGCATTCTCATCTTCCCATGGCTTGGTTCTTCAGTGCAGAGATGGGTCTTCTTTCTTTCTTTGGCTAGATTATGTTAATATTTTTTTTTAAAAACATGGCCCTTACTGTGACCATTTACACCCTGCAGTCACTTTGATTTGTTTTAATGACCTAAGACTTCAGAATATAGAATCATAGAATGGTAAGGTTGGAAGGGACCTCAAGGATCATCTAGTTCCAACCCTCTGCCATAGGTAGGGACACCTCCCAATATCACATTGGAGTGCTTTGGAAAAGGTTGAAAATTCACAGTACCCTGATTTATGTATCCTTTTTTCAACTGTGCATACAGATAACTCTTTGTGTATCTGATACACAGTGCAACATCTTTGCTTGGTATGGCTTTTTTTAAACTTATTTTCCCCTGGCATTTGAGTAAGTGCCTGGTCCTTTTGTATTGCAAAGGGCAAGGCATCATACTCTGTGATGGTCCCTTGGATAAGGGAAAATGAAATTACTCAACAGAAGTGTACATAGAAATGCACTATGCTAGGGCTCAGAGAAATTAAAACATGATGATATATTTTAGGTTCATATGCACAACATAACAGAACATTATACAAACCACATAATAGAGAGTGAGTAAATTATAACCTTCAACTCCAGCCACAGTATTCTTCATCTCCAGTTAAATGAATATCCACTTGAACACTCTTCAGATTATCAATTGCACTGAATGAAAATGACTGGCATTTAGAGGTGCCTAGAAACCAGCAGCAGTACTGTCTTAAGTTCTACTTGCAGACATTATACATAATTAATACCATTTATATCTATAACATTTGCCTTTTAGAAGGGTATTACATTGATTTACTGACTATGTAACACAGTCCTGGACATCAGAAATAGGAATGACCCATCAGGTCATTGGAGTCCACTATTCTGCTGGTACAGGTTTTATAAAAGAATCACTTCACACATCGCTGAACTTCAGCAACTTCGGTTTCATTAGGCGATTAATCTGCCATACACTTGCCCATCACATCACTTCTATAAAAGGAAAAATTAAAGTATGGAAAAATAAGTATGACCTTGGAAATTACCTCTAACTTTGACAGTTTGATAGCCAGGTAACCTGCTGAGGGAAGACACACTGTTTTATGACTAAATGAATTCACTGTTCCTTAGAAAGCAGAGTCTTCTGTCAAGCCTTAAACTTCTCTTTTTTTAGAAAACTTGTCTAATGTTGCTAACAGATGAAATCAGAACACAGGTTATTGTCTATCTAATTTGAACTTGTACTTTACTAATACTAAGAAGGCCAATGGTATCCTGGCCTGCATCAGCAATAGTGTGGCCAGTAGGAGCAGGGAGCTCATTCTCCCCCTGGACTCTACACTGCTTAGGCTACACCTTGAGTCCTGTGTCCAGTTCTGGGCCCCTCCATTTAAGAAGGACATTGAGGTGCTTGAGCGTGTCCGGAGAAGGGCAACGAGGCTGGGGAGAGGCCTCGAGCACAGCCCTATGGAGAGAGGCTGAGGGAGCTGGGATTGGTTAGCCTGGAGAAGAGGAGGCTCAGGGGAGACCTTCTTGCTGTCTACAACTACCTGAAGGGTGCTTGTAGCCAGCAGGAGGTTGCTTTCTTCTCTCAGGCAAGCAGCACCAGAACAAGAGGACACAGTCTCAAGCTGTGCCAGGGGAAGTTTAGGCTGGAGGTGAGGAGAAAGTCGTTGCCTGAGAGAGTCATTGACTGCTGGAATGGGCTGCTCGGGGAGGTGGTGGAGTCAGCGTCCCTGGAGGTGTTCAAGGTGGGTTTGGACGTGGCACTTGGTGCTATGGTCTAGTCTTGAGGTCTGTGGTAATGGATTGGACTTGATGATCTTTGAGGTCTCTTCCAACCTTGTTGATACTGTGATAATACAATTGGAATCCTGATAGGGAATTAAGAATGCATTTCATTAAAACATTATTGCTTCAAAATTCTGAGATAAGGCATTCTCTAATATTCAGTAATGGAAAACATAATCCGTATGTCATAGTTAATTGGTATATTTTCTTCACATTAGAACCAAGAATGAATTTTTTGCTATTTCTGCTTTTGTTTTTTTTTAACTGATAAATGCCAAGGACTTTAGGAAAGCAATTCATGACACAAGAAGGTTTCCCTGGGGAAGAAATTGTGTGGATTATCTGTGGATTTCTTGTGTGTCAAGGGTGACATAACTTCACTTTAATTTTTTTCCTTTTATGTTTAACAATGGTATTGATTTTGTTAAATCATACACAAATACTATCTAGAATGTTTCTCTAAAGTGCCTTTTAAGATTAGTGCTTTAATCTGACTCGGTCAGACTTGATATAATGGAATTTATTATGAAACAATAGTCTTTCATGGACATGTGGAAGAACTGCAAAGGGTATTACTGAACACAGGAGAGTTTTTTAAGTGCTGTGTGAGCAGCAAATAGTGACATCTCAAGATTCCCCAACAGGGATCCAAATTGCATCTTTGCTGTACTTACTGTGTTGCTGGGGGTGGCAGTGCAAGGCACATCACTTAAGTTACAAATTACATCCATCTGCGGTCAAAATAGAATGAGTGGTTTGTGTCTGGTGAGCATTAAAAAGACTCAACAACTAACCAGCAAACAAACAAAAAAAACCAACACCAAAACTAAACAAAGACACACGCACTAAAAGAAAAAAAAAAAAAGAAAAAAAAAGGAGAAAAAAAGAGATGACAATCTCATTTTAATGCAACAAAATCCATCTGAATAGGCACACATGGGCAGGCTATGGACTACTGATTCTGCTTTATAAATTAGAACTATCTAGTTAAAACAGCCAGCCAGCAATGTTCTCGTAGAACAGACAAGCGGCAGAGAATCAGAGACTGAAGCCTCCTGAGTAATGTTCAGGATAACATTTTCTGTGAAGTGGTCCTGAAGCAGGAACTTAAAATAATTTCTTGAAGGGAGAGGACTGGAAGAGTGGATGTGAGCTTAAGTCTTTTAAAGGTAATTATATAAGAAAAGGAAATCAATGGTAGGATTTCTATGAATGATATCTATTTCCTAATGTTAACAGGGTTTGCTGCTTAACAGGACCTGTGGGCTGGAAGGTACAATCTCTCATAAAGACAAGGTAACCCTGATGCATCTGATTCTGTGGTGTTCAGCACATGGAAGTTACAGGGAAGTGATCCTCCTCCTCTACTCCACACTGGTGAGACCACACCTGGAGTACTGTGTCCAGTTCTGGAGCTCCTACTACAAGAGGGATATGGATGGGCTGGAAGGTGTCCAGAGATGATCTCCTATGAGGAGAGACTGAGGCAGTTGGGGTTGTTCAGTCTGGAGAGCAGAAGGTTCCCAGGTGACCTTATTGTGGCCTTTCAGTATCTGAAGGGGGCTACAAGAAAGCTGGGGAGGGACTTTTTAAGAAGTCAGGTAGTGATAGGACTAGAGGGAATGGAACAAAGCTAGAAATGGGTAGATTTTGACTGGATGTTAGGAAGTATTTCTTCACTATGAGGGCGATGAGACCCTGGAAGGGGTTTCCCAGGGAGGTGGTGAAAGCCCCATCCCTGGAAGTGTTTAAGGCCAGGCTGGATGAGGCTCTGGACAGCCTGATCTGATGTGAGGTGCCCCTGCCCTTGGCAGAGGGGTTGAAACTAGATGGTCCTTGTGGTCCCTTCCAACCCTGACTGATTTTATGATTCTAGAGTTGCAGCTTTTACATGCTTGTCTCCTCACAGCACTTGCAGCAAGCAGCTATTCTCCTGTTGCAGCTCTATAAACAGGTTTCTCTGAAGGTTTTTCAGAGGCACACATTTCTTATCAAAATTTGCACTACACCTATCTACAGAATTTTAAAAATGGAGGTGTGGAGCAGCTTTGCACATTTGTCTCCCTCAAGTGCCAATCCCCATCTAGGGGATCCATCCCCAAGTAGTGTAGTGCCTTTCTAATGCTTCTGGCTCTACTTACTGTAGAGAAAAAATCCCCAACAACAAAAAATTACAAATCCTTGATCTGGGTGCCTGCCTCTCCTGTGCCTTCTTATATTTACCTCCAGCAATGGATTCCTAAATGTTTCCTTGGTAATATTCCTGTCTGATTGATGCATGTGTTCGTCTAGAGATCAAGTCTTTTATCCTCCAATACTGTGAAAGGTGTCTGATAGGAGATTTTCTTTTCCAGAGATCATAACAGTCTCACACAACTACTTTTTTGCTGCCACAATGAGAATAATGAACTGTCAGTTAACAAATATGAGTTAGATTAATGAATTTGTATTGTCAGGAACAGTTTCAAGCAGTGTGGAAAACACGAGAGAATGTGTTTTGAAATCAGATACGAATGTAAACAGGTTCCATAAGTCCATAATCTCGACTTTATAGGAATAATCTAATTCAGTATCTTGTGCTGTTGATGAAAACACTGATCTGATAACATGTTAAACAGAGTTGCTAGTAGTAGGAGCGGGTATATGAAGGATTACCAGAATCAGAGAGCTGGTCACCACAAGAGACATTGCAACTGTAGAACATCTCGGTGGTTTTAACGTTTTCTGGTTGCATTGTTCATCTTAGACTCCTAGTTTTAAGGTTTGGCAGTGCTTTGTTACTCTTCATTGTCCATTGCTATCACGTTTCAGAGAGAGCTTGTGTTGTTGAGCTACACATTGCTTTTAAAGATCACATCACCTCTAGCTTAAATGGATTGCATTTCTCTATGCTTCTGACAACATTTTCTTTTGCACTGGGAAGCGTAAGGTGACACAGTTGATCTAAACACAATGTAAACCTTTGATTTCATAAAACTTGACCATTATTAGAAAAAAAATACTGACATGATACCTCATGGAATTGTGGTCAAAAGGGGAAATTGCAAAAACAACCCACCACAAACCAATTCTGTGTAGTTTGGGCCTTTGACTGCTGATGGCAGACCATTGTATAGCATGCTGTTTGCCTTGACCTCATTCCACTCCTGTTCTTCCATTAAAGGCTGAAAACTTACTTGTGTTCAGGTATAGCATAATGCTACATTTAGTAAGTAGGCTCTGGATATAAATGGGAGATTGGGGTAGCTATGCATGAAATAAGAGGTTTCATGATACGAGAGCTTGCGTCAGGCTAATTGATGGGTGACAGAACAACAGCACAAAAACTCGCATGGGCTACACATCAATGAAAGGAATTGGTTATTATCTAAGAAATGCTCTAGCTCCAAAAATAGCACTCACACAACTGCAGTTTTATAAGGACAGCTGGAGAATCTCTCCTAACATACAACCAGCTAAAATACAACTAGTCAGAGAAATCTGAATTTTAAAAAAATTGGAGTTTGCCCTTTTTGATATGTTCATAGAATCATAGAATCATAGATTGGTAAGGTTGGAAGGGACCTCAAGGATCATCTAGTTCCAACCCCCTGCCATAGGCAGGGACACCTCCCACTAGTACAGCTCACTCAAGGCCTCATCCAACCTGGTCTTGAACACCTCCAGGGAGGGAGCAGCCACAACCTCCCTGGCCAATCTGTGCCAGTGTTTCACCACCCTCACTGTAAAGAACTTCCTCCTAATATCCAGTCTAAATCTCCCCTCTGCCAGTTTAAACCCATTGCCCCTTGGTTTATATGTTGACTTTCATGTTTCCAGTCTCTAACTTGTACATTATCCCCTAGCTGAATGGACTTTGTGATGAGTTAAATACAAAAATAAGATCAATGACCTGTCCCTTAGAATATGGCTTTCATCATGCTTTTAGGTGGAAGTGTTATTTTTGCACCTGAACAAAGCACACGATTTCATCATAACTGAAGAACAATCTTGTTTGATTTTGGTTTGAATTTGGTTTGAATTCTGTTAGTGTTTCCCATTGAAGCTTCAAACAGTGATCATTTTAAATAGGTCATAGTAAATAGATCTATTTACTTAACAAACTTTGGATTTAAAAATTAAAGATTGGTTGGAGCTCTCAACCTTTCTTCAGGTTATTTTATGTCCTTTCTCTTATGTCAAGCCTGTACAAAATCCTACCAAGCTCAGTTTGAGGTCAGGCTCATGAATTGTGTTGATGAATTTTTATTCTGCTGCTGTTGTAACTTCTGCAATACTACATGATTCTACATGATACTACATGAACTGGCAATACTACCATGATTCCTGGGAGCTGGAATTTACAAAAGAAGAGAGATAATAATGTGGGATTTTTTTTCCCCAGAAGTGTTGATTACAGATATCTTCAGTCACATCTACCTGAATTTTCACAGGGAGAACTGATCCATCCTAATATAAATGCTTTTCATAACAACTGAGTCTCAGCAACCACATAACTTAAATAGCTTTGCTTTCTAACTTTACCTGAGTATTCAACTTAGACACTCATACACTATCACCAGCTCTTCCTGCTACATACAGTTGATGGCAGGGCAGAGATTTAGAGGTAGCACAGTGATATAGCTTTTTATTATTTACACTACCATAACCTGTGAAGCTAGCTAGCACTGGTCTCACCAGCGTGGAGTAGAATCATAGAATCATAGAATGGTAAGGTTGGAAGGGACCTCAAGGATCAGCTAGTTCCAACCCCCTGCCATAGGCAGGGACACCTCCCACTAGTACAGCTCACTCAAGGCCTCATCCAATCTGGCCTTGAACACATCCAGGGAGGGAGCATCCACAACCTCCCTGGGCAACCTGTTCCAGTGCCTCACCACCCTTACTGTAAAGAACTTCCTCCTAACATCTAGTCTAAATCTCCCCTCTGCCAGTATAAGCCCATTGCCCCTTGTCCTGTCATTGCAGGACCTTGTAAATAATCCTTCCCCAGCCTTCCTGTAGGCCCCCTTCAGATACTGGAAGGCTACTATCAGGTCCCCTCGAAGCCTTCTCTTCTCCAGGCTGAAGAGCCCCAACTCCCTCAGCCTGTCCTCATAGGAGAGCTGCTCCAGCCCTCTGATCATCTTTGTGGCCCTCCTCTGGACCCGCTCCAACACTTCCATGTCCTTCCTGTGCTGAGGGTTCCAGAACTGCACACAGTACTCCAGGTGGGATCTGACGAGAGCAGAGTAAAGGGGCAGAATCCCCTCCCTTGCTCTGCTGGCCAAGCTTCTCTTGATGCAGCCTAGGACTCGGTTGGCTGTCTGGGCTGCATGTGCACACTGCAGACTCATGTTGAGCTTTTCATCAACCCAGACTCCAAGGTCCTTTTCCTCAGGGCTGCTCTCCAGCCATGTAGAGTAGAGGAGGAGGATCTTCCTTGGGAAGCATATTTGGTGATTTCACTACATGCCTCATTCCTTCTTTATCTGTAATGACTCAATAATCCAAGAGGATGCTAGTAGCTATTCTACCACTTTGAGTATTGTCTCTTAGCCCAAATTCTGGATTATTTAAAGTATTTGTGTTTACTTCTGTAAAAGAGGAAGACCTGATTTTATGGTTCTAGCTAATCCTATTCTGTCTTCCAAATTTTCATGCTTTTCCTTTCTTCCTTAAACTTCACAGGGTATTAGTTAAGATATTATGCTAAACTCCTCTGACTTTCGTTACAGATGCGGCAAAACAACTGCAGTGCTGCTTTCTGGAGGCAAGTGCATTTCATTAGTGACAGAATGACCCAAATAGATCCAGTAGCTGTCACACAGGAGGCTAAACAAGTTTCTTTCACAAGAAACTCTGCCTGCAGAGAATCATAGAATCATAGAATGGTAAGGTTAGAAGGGACTTCAAAGATCAACCCTGTGCCATAGGCAGGGACACCTCCCACTAGGACAGTTCACTCAGGGCCTCGTCCTACCTGGCCTTGAACACCTCCAGGGAGGGAGCAGCCACAACCTCCCTGGGCAACCTGTGCCAGCATCTTCATGTAAGACTTACAACCTCTTTAATCTAGTTTAAAATTTACACATTCTCTACTGTATGTGTTCTTCAGATTTATAATAACTTAAAGAAATTGTGAGATCTTTGATCAATCAGTAAAACCTTTTGCAACTTTACGTTGTATTTTACAAACTCAACATTGAGAACATTCTCCTTCTACTTCTGCTGTTTAGACAGTGGTGAAAATCAGTTCCTGTCAATTTACACTTATGAGCAATTGAATCTCCTTTGTCATCCAAAACCATTCTTCTAAATAATGTTACCTTGAGGGATATTGCAAATGTGTTGTCTCTTTTTACAGTCAGCCTGTTGCTCAAGTATACACTTAGTAGATGCTTGTGTGGGCCTTACTGGTAAGCATCCAAGTGCAGAAGATATCAATGAGTTATTTTCTTCAAACACCTACACAGGTTATAGACTGATCACACAGTGGAAAGGCAAGGTCAACAAAGCTAAAGAGGAGGTCTGCAGCATATCAAGAAATCAATCAAAATCTACAAGTGTCAGTTTTTATCCTTAAAATACTAAGTTGTTTTGCTTTAAATGACTGTGTTTTCTTTGTTGTAATGTACAATTACATTGTCTAGAGACTTAAAAGATTCTTCAAAGAGCACCTGCATGATGACTGGAGAGTAGTAAGTCAACTCTTATTAGAGTACTAATTTATAACTCAAAACATCTTTTTGCAACACAAAAGATGTCAGAACTGGCTTTTAAGTTAAGCAATTACTGAATACCTACTTTATTTCAATGGATTACCAATACAGGATATTGAATATATGTGCCTTCTGGTGACTGGAGGTGATATTGTGTAAGCAGAATTACAGTCTCACAGTATCACCAAGGTTGGAAGAGACCTCAAAGATCACCAAGTCCAACCTGTCACCACAGACCTCAAGAACAGACCATGGCACCAAGTGCCACGTCCAAACACGTCTTGAACACCTCCAGGGACGCTGACTCCACCACCTCCCTGGGCAGCCCATTCCAGCAGTCAATGACTCTCTCAGGGAAGAACTTTCTCCTCACCTCCAGCCTAAACTTCCCCTGCCACAGCTTGAGACTGTGTCCTCTTGTTCTGGTACTGGTTGCCTGAGAGAAGAAAGCAACCTCCTGCTGGCTACAAGCACCCTTCAGGTAGCTGTAGACAGCAAGAAGGTCTCCCCTGAGCCTCCTCTTCTCCAGGCTAACCAACCCCAGCTCCCTCAGCCTCTCTTCATAGGCCTTGTGCTCGAGGCCTCTCCCCAGCCTCGTTGCCCTTCTCTGGACACACTCAATTGAATTATCACATCTCATTTGAACTAGAATATGATTTGTAAAGGACATGGAGTCAACATATATGTGGACATGTAGATGGTGGCGAAAAATCCTTGGTACAACAGCTACTAAACAATAAACTTAAGAGAGACTGACAAATTGTTTCAGTAAACTGCTGAGGAGCATCCTGGGATCAGAAACCCTACAGAGAAATACTGCTTCCCATCTAACACACTGGAATTTGATACTGTATGACACAAAAAGCAGCCTCTAAGGAATACTGCATTCTAAATATACTCTTGACACCAATGCACAACTACTTCAATCTGTAAATTTAGTTACTTTTTTTTTTTCTTTTTTTTTTTTTTTCCTGTCCTAGAGGACATCATTGTGCTTGAATGGGAATTGAAGTCACTTCTGATGTTTCAATTTGTGTATGCAGTTGATATCTTTTACACTACTACAATCTAGTAAGAGACTTTTATCCTGATTATTGTTTGTAGTAGCTTCATATTTGCATTCTGTACTGCAGTTGATATCTTTTACACTACTACAATCTAGTAAGATACTTTTATCCTGGTTGTTCTTTGTACTAGCTTCATATTTGCATTCTGTACTTTCACTTGGACCAATCAACACCAATAAGAAAAAAATCTTGTAGCTGAATTCTTTTTCTTCTTTTGACCTATTAAGATTCATGTTTCATGCTGTGCACAAACATTAAAAAGAAAAACTTCTCGGATATGTGCAGTGATGGAGGAATACTCACTCTGTGGTGTTCTGCTTGGGTTATACAGAAGAGCAAAGCTAAGAATGCAGTAGCATAATTTTTTATTTTTTTTTTTGGCAGGAAGTCTGTTTTAAACTGTGTCAAATGCTATTCCAATACAAAATGCCTCAATGCTAATTAAAGAAAGGTTGATTGCTGGCATCTTGCTGAGCAAAGGGAAAACCAGACAGGTTTGCAAAGAGCAAAGGAGCTATTTAGGGAGTTTCATGCTTAGGAAGATAATGCTGGCACTTTGGTAATGCAGAGCCAGTGCCTCAGCAAAAGCTGGAGGAATAGAAGAGATCAGGCCAGGAGGGGGTAGCAAGAATTGTCAAAGGGCCTAACCAGTTTGCTGCAGCTCAGAGCAGCAGTCACTGAGTTGGCTGAAGCATCTGCACTGTACAGATGTGTAGGCAGGAGAAGACTTTTATATAACATTTTTAAACTTCCATTCTGTCTTCTCCAGTAATCATCTGTTTTCTGTTTAAAAAGTTAATTATTCAGGTTTATGTTTGAACAAAAACTGTCGGTGGTTTGTTTTTAATGCAAAAGCCTTTTGGCCTCTGGGGTTTTCCTCTGCTTAAACTTACAGGAGAAGGTCTAGGTACATTCACTGCAAAGCTCTGTCTGCATCAAAGCCTTATCAAAGAGATTTTACAGATCTCATGAGTGAGACAGTAGCAATGAACTCTCTTGGGTATATTACCACAGAGGTTTTATCTTTGTTTCTGCTCTAAATATGCCAATGATTAAGATTAATGATCTGTCAGAAGACCTGTATTAAGAACACATCTATTAAGTTTCTTAAAATCTCTGATGTTGCAGTTTGATTAGCAGAATCTTGAACAAAACCTCTGTGGAGAGGTTGAAACTTTCCCTGCTCTGCCCTCCCAGAATACCTTTCCATTGTGTTTTATTCAATATGATGTCTGCTACTATTACTTCATTTAAACTCTTTTCACCAAATTCTTTTTGTCTCACCAGTCCTGACAAAACCAAGGTGAAGCTCAAACTTTTTTTTTTTTTTTCCACATTCTATTTAACTCAATTTTCTCTTATTCATCTTTTTGTCTTATTCAGTTTCTGAGAGATGCACATTCCAGTGAGGCAGTCTTTGTATAATATTTAGTATAGCCAACAGTGATGCATGAGCTGCTGCTTCTTAGAGACTGTTTCTTTTGAACAAAGTGTGCTCATTTCATGTAGCATTTTCTGACAGTGAAATGAAGTGACAAATTTTTATCTCCCTTTTTGTCTGCCCCCTCTAGTGTGCCCATAGCCTTCCTTTATTTTGTGCTCTGTGAGTTCAAGTGTGTGCATGCTATGCATCACTGTCAGGCAATGCAGAAAAGAATGCAGTTCCCTGAAAGTACAGAAGGCAAACGTTCCTACAGGGAAATCTGAATAGTCTGGAAAAATCAGGACAATCATTTAGTCATTTCTTTAGATTAATAGAAGATAAATTCTCAGTTTATATATATAAGCTGGACTGCCTGGACAGATGGGCAGAGTCCAAGGGGATGGAGCTCAACAAATCCAAGTACCTGGTGCTGCAATTTGGCCACAACAACCCCATGCGGAGCTACAGGCTGGGGTGGGAGTGGCTGGAGAGCAACCAAACAGTAAGGAATCTGGGGGTGCTGATTGACACCCACCTAAACATCAGGAACAGTATGGCCAGCAGGAGCAGGGAGGTCATTCTCCCCCTGGACTCTGCACTGCTTAGGCCACACCTTGAGTACTGTGTCCAGTTCTGGGACCCTCTATTTAAGAAGGACATTGAGGTGCTTGAGCGTGTCCAGAGAAGGCCAATGAGGCTGGGGAGAGGCTTCGAGCACAGCCCTATGGAGAGAGGCTGAGGGAGCTGGGATTG
>VWZE01008910.1:6995-26204 GCA_013396675.1 Eubucco bourcierii | reverse complement strand
GGAGGTGGTGGAGTCAGCGTCCCTGGAGGTGTTCAAGGCAGGTTTGGACGTGGCACTTGGTGCCATGGTCTGGTCTTGAGGGCTGTGGTAATGGATTGGACTTGATGATCTTTGAGGTCTCTTCCAACCTTGGTGATACTGTGAGACTGTGATATACAAAGATCCGCAGTAAAGGGCTATAACTCACACACTGGACTTCTAGATGACTTGGTAAAATCGAGCTTTTCTTTGCAGTTTTGCTGATGGTATTTAAAGAAAACGAGAGCTGAGGCATTCCTTGGTGCGTATTGCCCCCTACAGAGAAAGGGGAAAATGACAGGAAACCGAATACAGAAGTAGACAAGACGCGATTGCTGCAGACTGTCACACGCACAAGCTTTGAAATCGGTAAAAACTGAGAGGCTGAGCAATCATGTTGCCTATGTTTAGCGAGGGGGTAGTTTAACTGTTTATTTTTCAATTGGGCTGTGGCCATACAAGAAGCGAAAATCGAAAACAAAAGAAAAAGCACAGCAATACATCAGGCTACTGATTTTCAGTCTAGCAATGGCCACGACACCTTGAGTTGCTGTCATTTTTCTTCAAGCTTTTTCCTCTGCTGCAAACAGAAAGTATTAAATCATCTTTTCAGAGTCTCATGAAATCTGTGCAAACCAATATCCATCAACACCTTATTCTAACAAATAGAAGAGTTTAGAATAAATAACTATAACTTACTTGACAGGGGAAAAAAAATATCATGCAGAGAGAAACTTATTTATCAGTGAGGCACCTTTAAAAATTAATCTATGAGAGTAAATTAAGCATGAGAATGTGGGCACTCACAGATGCTCACAACAACAGAAAAGGACTTTTTTAACCTGCAGTTACAAAAGGAGCTAGCAAAACTGCAGAAGCAAATGATCTCATATTGGAATAAGCATAGATCATATCAGTGATTTTACATTATTTGTTCAGCATGAAAAAATGTACATAGGAGGAAACTTTGGCAAGAAAAGATTAATTTTAACTTGCTTTTCTAAATGGATAATGTGGTAAAAGTACTTCCACAGGATGATCCTCCTAGGTTGCATCAAGAGAAGCATGGCCAGCAGGGCAAGGGAGGAGATTCTGCCACTTTACTCTGCTCTCCTCAGACCCCACCTGGAGTACTGTGTGCAGTTCTGGAACCCTCAGCACAGGAAGGGCATGGAACTGTTGGAACGGGTCCAGAGGAGGGCCACAAAGATGATCAGAGGACTGGAGCAGCTCTCCTATGAGGACAGACTGAGAGAGTTGGGGCTCTGCAGCCTGGAGAAGAGAAGGCTTAGAGTAGCCTTCCAGTATCTGAAGGGGAACTACAGGAAGGCTAGGGAGGGGCTATTGACAAGGTCTTGTAATGACAGGACAAGAGGCAATGGGTTTAAACTGGCAGAGGGGAGATTTAGACTGGATGTTAGGAGGAAGTTGTTTGCAGTGAGGGTGGTGAGACACTGGCACAGGTTGCCCAGGCAGGTTGTGGCTGCTCCCTTCCTGGAGGTGTTCAAGGCCAGGTTGGATGAGGCCTTGAGTGAGCTATCCTAGTGGGAGGTGTCCCTGCCTATGTCAGGGGTTTGGAACTAGTTGATCCTTGAGGTCCCTCCTAACCTTACCATTCTATGATTCATTTATAATAACCAATTATTATAATACCAAATCAATTAGTGTGACTGCCTAGGATTTCTTCACTTTTGTAACAAACATCATTTTGTCAAAGCATTAGATTTTTGCAGAAATGCTTTTTTTTTCTTTTTTTTTTTTTTTTTAAACATTGTTTTTGCTGAGGATGTTTGTTAGGTTCAAAGTTTAAGGATTTCTCAAGGAGGAGGACCTTACTGTGCCCATGAATCTTGCTGTTCTGGCACCTGCATAAAAACACCAGGTACCAAAATTAAGATCCCCACTCTGATCTGAGTAGATCCAACTATTTGTTTGAGAAATGTGTTATGAAGTCAGTAGAAAATGGGTTCGTCAAGTGTTTCCATATCCAACATAAACTTATTCATCAGAGCTTCACCACAGAAATTACATTTTCTACACAGAGAGAACCTGGAAATCAGATGCACCCACAGGAATATACCAGGCAGCTCTACTTACAGTTTCCAAAAGCTTTTATGAAGTATTTGAAGAAGGACATCTGCTGTGCAAAAGAAATGTTGTTCAGTTTTGGGCAATATTAATATCCAGACAGCATTTCAGAAGCATTGGTCCAGCTTCTTAAAACGCTTCAAAGTCAATTACACTCTTCTTTAGGGGTATTCTTTCAATGTTTCAATTTCTTGGTGGAACATATGGTTAGCAAAATAATGCAATTAAATCTGTTACCTTCAAAGAGGGCTTTTTCCCAAGCTGCTGCAATTTCTTTCTCTCATAATGTGAGGTTTCTAACAGCATAATAGAAGTGCATTTAACTATATGTACATATACATCATAAACACATGTAAATGGTACACATGTGTGTGTATAATATTTACATACATTATATTAGTCTATATTGGATATGCATATATAGACCTGTATAAAATCTCACAGCTCAAAATGCTGGAAGGCCAAATTTATGGCACATTTTTAGTGGATTTCTTATCATGTAGCATCACTGCATTTAACTTCTCTATATAGGAATGGATTTTATTTGATATTCAGGTTATTGACATTTAAAAATGTGATGCTGGATGATGTTCAGTGTTTGTCTAATATCCTTAGCTAATATCCTGAAACCATTAGCATTTTCTATTTTCTCTTAGGAGATAAGAGTATTTTTCTTCACAAAGAACTTGGTATGGTTTTATATGCTAGCTTCACAAGTTATGGTAGTGTAAATAATAAAAAAATATATCACTGTGCAGTGATATATTTTTTTATATATATATCATATATATATATATATATATATATATATATATATCACTGTGCAGTGATCTATAAGGGCAGACTCTAAATCTCTCTCCTACCATCAACTGCATGCAACAGAAAGAGCTGGTGATAGTGTATGAGTGTAGAAGTTGAATACTCAGGTAAAGTTAGAAAACAAAGCTATTTAAATTGTGTGGTGGTTGAGACAGGATGGATTGAATAGCACACATAAGCATACTTATCTCCATGGAATATACTTTGAGTTTCCAATGCTCAGATGCAGCCTTTTGAGTTGTTTGTATGGATTGATGAGCTCTTCATAGAAAATCATACAAGCATAAAATCATAGAAGTAGACTAGAGTCATAGAGTAGGAGCACTACAACACCTTGCAACTAGACTATTATCTTTAATTATCCCAAATAATTTACTCTCCCTAGCACTGGCTATGACTGTGCTACAGGTTTTGGTATGAATTATGTTTCTGCGTGATTAATAGAAATATTACTCTGGGAACACATTAAACTACTTTGGACTTTATTAATGGAGCTTTCCGTTTCTAAGCACTCACTATATGCAGTGCTCTGTGAANAAAAAAAAAGCATCTTGTTTTCTATGAGCTAGGAGTTTGATGAAACAACATCAAAGAATTGTCTGTTTCTTTCTTA
This sequence comes from Eubucco bourcierii, assembly GCA_013396675.1. Classification (NCBI taxonomy): domain Eukaryota; kingdom Metazoa; phylum Chordata; class Aves; order Piciformes; family Ramphastidae; genus Eubucco; species Eubucco bourcierii. Next base: position 22,666 of record VWZE01008910.1, on the reverse strand, counting down.
TTCCTATATTAATAGATTATGTCATTCATTTTTTGAGACCTTCAGCTCAGTGAAGTGATTTTCACATCCTTATCCCAACATCACTTCCAAGCAGAGACTGCCCTGTAAGACACATTAGTTAAGGGGAGTGATCAGGTTCTCTTAAAAACCCTTGACAGTTTGAAGGATGAGGACACAGAAAACAGTATGAAATATCTTCAAATATTACGTGTCTATGCTGCTGTATAAGGGCTAATCAAATAGGAAAATTCAGAGTGTCCCAGATGAGAATATAAAGGGAGAAGAGTTAATAGCTGCTTTTGAAATCCCACACTTCAAGCAACCTGCAATCATAAGAATTCCACTTGCCAGCACTAGAACTCTACTTACGCAGTCTCCTGTTCATAGAAATTATACACACAACAGCTTTAAATATCTATTTTACATGCCCCATACAAATCTTTCTTGGCCTATGTCCTCTTGTGTTTTCACTACAGAACATGTTCATTTTATCAAGGGCAAACTGCTTTCTCAATACTCACCTGAAGTCATCTTCTTCTGTCTCCACTATTGCGCTACGTGAAACACATTCCAATCGGTTTTATTATAGTGAATGCTACTGTAACAGTAGCCTATTTAAAACAATTTTAGCTAAACATATATTACTGCTTCCACAAGCAGAGCCTGAAGATTTCAGAGATGCTTTCCTCTCTTTTCAGTGCCAGACAGAACAGAAAGTGAAATGCTGTGCTTTGAAAGTAAGCCTCTTCCATCTGGTCAGCTACACTTAAACCTATCTGAGTCTACCGGGAATAGCCTAAAATTGTTTCTATTTTTCATCTGTAGTTAAAACACTAAGAGGTATAATGAGAACAGGAGCTTTTATAAAATTACTGACTGTCAAAATGATGAATTTATTCTCTTTATTAAAATGCTGCTCTGTTTAGAGTTTGATCTAATTTTGTGGTGTTTGGTTATTATTCAACTTTTAAAGTAGCTATATGATTTTTTTTTTATTATTATACAGAAACACTCTTCCTGCTGCTACACACTTCAGGGTCTTACAGACTTTTTATTACAATACTTTTTTTCAAGAGTTTGTGACTTCATGACTTGTAACTACTGAAAAAAAAAATTCTTCAGCTGAAAAATGGATCACTAAGTGTCAGCTTGGGGGGAAGTCAAGAATAACTTACTTAGGTTAACATAAAAAAAATAGTATGAATTTTGATGACATTTTCTTCATTTTTTTTCCCTTTTAATATGTTATTCATACACATGAAACAGAATGCCTTCCAGAATTATTCTTTGTGTCTAGATAGGCTCTCATTCTTTAAACTCTAGGCAAGCATGAAACATTTGATACTGGTTACATTTGTGTGTATGATCCAGAACTATTAAATCAGTTTGTAGTCAAACCTGGCATGACTTCTTAATGGCACATTCTTTGTTTCAGGTGTGTTTGAATGTGCATGTGTGGCTATATACATCAGTGATGACATAACAACTTATTTTCATAAACTGGAGATCTGCTTATGATGTAGCAAAACACAGCACACAGGGTTCATAATCTCACAGCTCAAAAAATTAATAAACCCAAGAAAACTAATCAGACTGCTGTTAGCAGAAGTTCCACAAACTCCTTTCTCCTCTTCTCCATCCCCTCCTTTTTCCCTCTTCTCCGCTGGCTCTGTTGGCCCCAGGAACAGTCACAATAGGACTGTTAGGGACTCTCATAGCTGTAGGCAAGGGTTAATATTTCACTGTGGAAAGAAATTATTTCACAGTTGTTACAGTGTTAGCCAGCTAGAAACAGTTTTAATGCCTTTTCCTGCAGAGGTTCGCTTCATAATCTCTCCTGGCTTTAACTGCCCATCTCTGTATCAGTATCTACTCAGAGGTGCAGTCTGGCTAAATATTTAATAAATATTTTTTTCCAGTGGAGCTCTGATAATGCAGTGATACATACCCAGGTAAGTACTGGAAAGAGGCCTTGGGATTTTGTTGATCTACAGCAGTTTATTTTCATAGGACAGGGTATAACTTGTTTCAGTTTCCCAGGCCCAGTGGATTAAAAGTTCAATGAAGATTAATGGAATGTCTTGATGAGCTCTGTGTTTTTTCACTTCCAGGCTGAAGAAGCTATGTCTTCTAATGGAATATAGTATTATGATATAATATATATATATGATATGTATATGACTGATATTAATTTTGATACCCAGCCAAAGATTGATATATATATGATATATAATCAATATTAATCTATATTAATTTTGATATCCAGCCAAAGATTGTTAATAACTATGAAAATCGATTATTAACATTAAATCTCACCAGAAAACTTATTTAGAAGGTTTGAAATGCATGGTTTGGATATTTATACACACAGGGAACAGACAAAACTGAAACACTTTAAGAGGTCAGTAGCAAATGGAAACATTTTACTGGAAGATAAGGTTCTTGCAGTCGCTACACCGCTTGCAGCTCATTATCCTGCTTAGCCACTAGATGGATGTAGGAAATTCCTTTCTGCTTATGGCAGAAGGCAATTAGTGATTGCAAGAGGCTTTAAGTATTTATTCACAAAATATTATCCAACAGTACCCAAAGCACATGGAGGGGTTGCTGTCGGTGGTCTCAAAGCTGTTAGAGGCTTTGGAGTTTTCCCAGGCTCTTTTCTCAAGGAGCTGGGAGTCTCTCACCTGGTTCCTCTTGACTCTCCATTCAGCAGAAGCCTTGAAGAGGAGCAGACATGTGCATGTGCATTCTTGGCACAATGTCATGCTGGTTGTGCAGGCCAATCACCTGCAGGCATTTAGAACCTGTGCCTTGTAAACTTGAAACAGTGGAGTTTCCAGGCAGTTCAGGATGCAAGGAGGCAGCAGTAGGACACATGAATACAGTGGCAGAGAGCACCTTGTGTCACCTGCTCATCCCTCTTATCCATACAGCCCGAGACTAATGGGCCTTTGGACATAGATTAACCAACTAGAATGGAAGTTAGCCAAGCTTGACCATATTAGATGAAGCCATTGACTTGCTTTACCCAAATTTGGGCAGAGCACAGTCTTCCACAAGGCAGCTGTGTGTACCATGATTACTGCAGGATGCAAAACAAGTCTGGGCAATCCAGAGTCCTCAGACTCAGTGGCTCCAGGTTCTTTGTCCTCTTTCCCATGGCTGCTTCTCCCCAAAAGAGAAGGAGGGGGAGCAGGGGAACATGTCTGGGTAGGCCAGGACATGTATAAGCCTATTTGGCCTGCTTATGCCTACCACAACATACAGTTGTTGCTTCTTTGAACTGTGAAAACTCTTTACATTTATTTTTACTGAGGTCCATGTGAGTAGTATAGAGTATTCTGGATTTAAATGTGTCTTCCCTCATATCATATTCACATGGATTTAATGGGCTTTAAAAAATGTTATGTCAGCTTACACGTGTGTCTAAACCAACCTTTTTGAAACCACATAGGCAACAATCTGCATATGTAGGCTACAAACTTCCATCAACGGATACATGAAGGTCAACAATATATAGTCTAAGGAATAATCATTAATGCTGGTCAATGTAATGACTTTAGGAAGAAGTTTCGTCACTGTTCATTGTACTTACAGCAAATTTACTTATAGCTTTTGAAACCTGAAGTAGAAATTTAATTTAGGCAAGGAAAATAGGTCCATGAATTTACATATCCGAACAAATATTCCTTTTCAAAATACTCAATCCTCGTTATGGTCCAAATTCTACTCCTTCGTGCACATCTCCATTTTGCAGGTTGATTGAGCTCTTTTGTTTTAACTCTTAAATGTCCTTACTTAAAATTGTCTCTGCTCTTAAAGCATACAAAGTGAGAGACATATATCCATTACAGGGACATGTGTTAAGTGTACCTCTTTGTCATGTAATTGATAGGTGTTTCAAATCACACCAGGGTCCAAAGGCTTGTTTTAGGAAAAGCAAAGGAATATTTCAAGGGTAAGATTCCACAACTTAGTGCAGGATTGGAGAATGTTGTGAAGCAGACAGAATTACTGAATTATATGATAAGCAAAAAGTTAATGATGTGAGACAATTACTTAAAATCTAGGAAGTAGTTATTTTTCCTAATATTTTTTCAATCAAAGCTATTGTAATTGCTGCTGGGTAGAGAATGGTTCCTATTAAACAGTGCTACTAATGTTTCCTGATTATTAATCACTTAGTGTCATTGTTAGATAATCTAAAGGTCCTTTTCAGAATATGTAGTCCTGGAGAATCTGCTTTGGCCTTTTCAAACTCATAATCTACTTTGGCCTCAGAACAAGAGGACACAGCCTCAAACTGTGCCAGGGCAGGTTTAGGCTGGACATTAGGAAGAAATTCTTCAGGGAAAGAGTGATTGCCCATTGGAATGGGCTGCCTGCAGAGGTGGTAGAGTCCCCATCCCTGGAGGTGTTCAAAAGGAGGTTGGATGAGGCACTTAGTGCCATGGTTTAGTTAATTAGAAGGGTTAGGTGATAGGTTGGACTTGATAATCCTAGAGGTATTTTCTAACCTGGTTATAAAAAAAATAAAACCAAACTACTAATACTATTTAGCTTCTGGAGAGTTATCTGGTCCCCTGCTGAGGTAGATTCTCTGTCAGTAGCATCTTTTTTGGTTTGTTCTTTTACTAGTGTTTGTGAGTTAAATGTGCCTTTGTGTCTGAAACTAGTATCTTAGGGTGATTAGAGAATTTGCATGGTACAAAAGACAGAAAGTACTGAAGAAAAGATAATAGCTTTTCCTTAAAGGTCCTTACCTCTTGATTGTAAATTGGCATACATTTACACAGGTATTTACATATATACGTAGATATATTTTTACAGATGTAGCTTTAGTGCTTGTCTCTATGTGTGTGACTAAACAGCTCTGCATCTACAAGGTGCATTTTAGACTGGATGTCAGGAGGAAGTTCTTTCCAGTGAGGGTGGTGAGGCACTGGAACAGGCTGCCCAGAGAGGTTGTGGATGCTCCCTCCCTGGAGGTGTTCAAGACCAGGTTGGACGAGGCCTTGAGTAACCTGTACTAGTGGGAGGTGTCCCTGCCTATGGCAGGGGGTTGGAACTAGATGATCCTTGAGGTCCCTTCCAACCTTACCATTCTATGATTCTAAGGTGACTTAAAAATCAATATTAATAGGGGAAAGCACTGCTTTTTCTTTCTTGCTTTATTTTGGTAAGACACTGGAGCAAGTACTGAAACAAAAGGTATCACCACCTTCTACAGAGACATGGAAGAACAACTGATCTTATGAAGTTGCACACAAAGGCACCTAAGGTTTCACCTAAGGCACCTGATTAAATGACACTTCAGAAAATGTCTGCAAGGAGTATATTCCTTCAGGTTTCAAATGAAGAGGGAGAAGAGAAGGGAAAAGGCCATAACCACAACTGCTTGTTCCGAAGTCTGAAGTATTTGTACTGGGAAGGGGAAGAAGTAAAGACACACAAAACTGTACCATTCTTAGGTTCTCTAAACAGTTTTTTGTTGCTTTTTGTTTTCACTGAGCACTTACTGTTGATGAAATTTCAATATCTAAGTCAAACCTAATTTCTGTCAAAACCAGATAATATAAGTGACTCAGAAAAGAGCCAGAAGACAAGAGTTATGTCAAAATAAAACCTTAATTGCAGGAAATTGATGATTGGAAATTGAATAAAAATGTTGGGTTGTTTTTTTTTTTTTTTTCTGTTCATCTTATTTTCCTTCAAATGATCACTACAAATGTTCCTGGCTAAAATTATAAATGAATTGTTCTCAGGAACATTTACTGTTCTAATTCATCCAACTTATTTTGTGAGGAAAACTATGCCTGTAACTTGCTAGGAAACAAAAGCCTCATTTCCATTATTAAATGAAATTAACTAAATCTATTTGAATTGGAAAGGATTTACCATGCTTATTGTGCAATGGCCACAATTTGGCATATTAAAAACTTACAGGAACAAAAGTGATCAAGTTAACCTTTACTTTGCAAATGTCAAAAGGTTAAGGTTAGGGGTGAGGGCCTTAGGGCTAGGGTTGGGGTTTATGGTTAGGATTAGGGTTAAGGTTAGGGGTGAGGGCCTTAGGGCTAGGGTTGAGGTTTATGGTTACTATTAGGCTTAAAGTTAGGGGTGAGGGCTTTAGGGTTAGGGTTGAGGTTTATGGTTAGGATTAGGGTTAAGGTTAGAGGTGAGGGCCTTAGGGCTAGGGTTGGGGTTTATGGTTAGGATTAGGGTTAAGGTTAGGGGTGAGGACCTTAGGGCTAGGGTTGAGGTTTATGTTTAGGATTAGGGTTAAAGTTAGGGGTGAGGGCCTTAGGGTTAGGGTTGGGGTTTATGGTTAGGATTAGGGTTAAGGTTAGGGGTGAGGACCTTAGGGCTAGGGTTGAGGTTTATGTTTAGGATTAGGGTTAAGGTTAGGGGTGAGGGCCTTAGGGCTAGTGTTGAGGATTATTCTTAGGATTAGGATTAGGGTTAAGGTTATGGTTAGGGGTTAGGCTGAAGGTTAGGGTCAAGGTTAAGGGCTAATGATTAGGACCTTAGGGTTAGAGTTTAGGGCTAGGATTAGGTTTAGGGTTATATCATGGCTAGATGTAGGATTACAGTCAGGTTCAGTTTTAGGTTAGCATTAGGGTAAGTGTAAGAGTCAGGGTAAGGGTTATGGTTAGGTTTTGAACTACGCTGTTGATTTAATGAAACCACAGAGCCTACATGCTTTCCAAGGGACTTACAAGTCACTGCTAGAGGAGGCTCTAGACAAATTTTCTACCAGCAACATGGCAAAATTCTGCCATGGCAAGACTCAAATCCTCCAAGGTTTTAACGTGATAGTGTCAGTTCTGCCCATGCAAGCTTATTACCTGTGAGCTTGTGGAATGGTTGTGATAGAACCTCTACCAGTAGGCAGCACACTTGAATGTCATCTACCTTCCCCACACCTTTACAGTTCCACTTTATTCCTTCCTCTCTCTTCCAGGACAAGCCCTGGCAGATGTGAGGGTCTGCTATTTTCCATCACACAGGCTTCACTGAGCTGATTTGTGTGAAGGTGCAACTCTTTCTTCCCTGTAGGTTCATCTCTCATGAGTTTCCTATATCTGTTTCAAAACCAGAATGAGAAGGGTTATTCTCTTATCTGCCTTTTTCATTTGGGATCCTTTGGGTTTGGGGCTTTTTTTTTCCTTTGGGCTTCTTTGTTGGTTATTTTTTTTTTTACCCTTTGGCTCCAGCAGAGGATGCTGTTACTTTGTGGAATAAATCTCTCTGTGAGATAGGAAAACACTCAAAATGTTCACTTTTATATCCTCCATACAAGCCAGGATCTGTCAGGTCTGAGTAATAAACAACATCCCCTGGTTTTTTAGAACAAGGTTGTTTGGTTGGTTGGTTTTGTTTGTTTTCCTGAGTGACTTTTCATCAGAAAGCAAAGATCCACGTAAGATGAAAAAAAACTTTTATGACATTTTATAACCTTTATCAAAAGTTCACTGGTGAGAAGCACTGGTAAAAAAAAAAAAAACAAACCAAAACAAAAAACCAAAAAACAACACAACAACCAAAACCAAAACAAACCACCCCCAAAACAACCAAAACAAGACAAATATCAAACCCAGCAGGGCCCATGGTTTCCCCAGGCAGCTGGGAGCATGGGGTTATGGCGTGCAGGAAGTGCAGGTCTGGCTTCAGACTTTGCCTCTAGTACAGAGGAAAGATTGAAACTGAAGTCTTCCTGCATGCTGGATGTCTGACCATACTGTCAGACTGCTCAGGATACTTTTCAGTGCCTCACAGGATTTTTTCTAAGAGCTTTAACTGGTCTTAGTTTTAGCTTGACTATTTTTGTGAGGTTGCAAAATTGGTTTGCTGCATGTGTTGTATCTCATCAGGAAGTGACTAAAAAGGCTGAAAAACTCTGACAACAGTGAGTTGCTGAGAAATACAGGCTCACATATCTCTGTACATGTTGTCTGCAGAAAGAAACATGGGACAAGGGACCTCTTGGATAAAGAAATTAGCAAAGGAGTTAAATGTAGAAGTAATAGTTGCAGGCAAGGAATAAAATTGCAGTCTTAAAACCTGCTGATGTGGTGTCACTTATTTCACACACCAGACTAAGCCTTTCCTTTTACTGGCAGAAGCAAACACCTTCAGTGGAACTCCAACCTTCTACTAAATCACTTTTCAGCTGGTAGATTTCCTCAGCCTGGTTTCTTATTTAGAACAGAATCATAGAATCACAGAATCAGTCAGGGTTGGAAGGGACCACAAGGATCATCTAGCTCAGATCACCCTGCCAGGGGCAGGGACACCCTACCCTAGATCAGGTTGTCCAGAGCCTCATCTAGCCTGGTCTTAAACACCTAAAAGGTTGGGGCCTCAACCACCAAGCTGGGCAACCCATTCCAGGCTCTCACTACCCTCACAGTGAAGAACTTCCTCCTCGCATCCAGTCTGAATCTCCCCACCTCCAGCTTTTCTCCATTCCCCCCAGTCCTGTCACTACCTGATAGCCTAAAAAGTCCCTCCCCAGCTTTTTTGTAGGTCCCCTTCAGATACTAGAAGGCCACCACAAGGTCACCTGGAAGCCTCCTCTTCTCCAGACTGAACAGCCCCAACCGCCTCAGTCTGTTCTCATAGCAGAGCTGCTGCAGCCCTCTGAGCATCCTCATGGCTACAGCATCTCCACATCCCTTTTGTAGTAGGGTCTCAACAGAGTGGAGTAGAGGAGAGAATCACCTCCCTGGCCCTGCTGACCACACTTCTCCTGATGCAGCCCAGGTTCTGGTTGGCTTTCTGGGCTGCAAGTGCACACTGCTGGTTCATGTTGAGCTTCTCATCCACCAGCACCCCCCTAGCATGCATAGCTGCATGCATGCTTGAACTGACTCTCCAAAAGCAGCTACGTACAGCTAATATTGGTGTTGCAGGACCCCCATTCTGCAACGAAGCAGCCGCAGAAAACTCTGGAGATCTGTTACTGTCAAAATCATGTGCCTGTCAAATGTGGTGCTTCAGGGACTTGTGATGGCTGATTGAAATTGTAGTTCTAATGAGATCAGTGGACTCGTTAAGAATTTCAGTAGTTCTAGTGAGATCAGTGGACTCATTAAGAATTTCAGTAGTTCTAGTGAGATCAGTGGACTCGTTAAGAATTTCAGTAGTTCTAGTGAGATCAGTGGACTCATTAAGAATTTCAGTACAGTCAAGGATGCAAAGGATTTGCCTTGAAGATGTTTCAACCTCTCTTGGAAAAAACTTGTCTGCAAAGAACTGTTCCTGTGCCCTGTCTCAAAGACATTACAGGTGGTAAGCATCTATACCAAAGCACAACCAGCAATCAACATAGAATTTAAGAGCAATAAAAATCACATGGGAACAAAGTAGAGAGTAGCACAAGTAGGAATTGCTTGCTAAGTTGCATTGCTACCTCTTGGTGTCTTTCAAACATATACCTTTTGGGCTTGGTTTCTGTAACATGCCATTGGGTCAGCTTAGTGACTTCTGCCCCGGATAAGCATTCTTTGTGCACTGTGAACAGAGCTGTGTGCTGAAGAGAAGTGTACCTCAGTAAAAGGCACAGAAAACTAAAAGGATATGTGCTAGCAGGAAACACAATAGGGGAAATTGAACTTGTCACTTTTCAGAACCAATTGCAAAATCAAGAAAAAAACAAAAAAAAAAAACCCTTATTTTCTTTGTTGAGACTCCACTGGTTAGTAAGTTACTATTGTTGCCTGGTGAATTGTATTATTGATGACAAGTGTGGAAAAAAACAAAAAAAGGATATAATTACTAGTGTATGTTGACAGCAAATTTCATATTTGATTTCAAAAAGGCAATAGTAATGGTGACAATAATGTTAAGTGCCCCTTTATTCTTACAAGCAAAATTGGAAATAGATGGAAGCTAAAACACATATCTGTATGTGAAGAGTCTACATCTAGTTTTGGTGAAATTACACTGCATGACCTGTTCCTCTGGTGGTGGATAAAGTTACCAAGGTGCTTCAGGTTGCTGTTAGGAAGCAGGTAGCACAGATTTCTTCCTCTCTGTGCCAACAGAAGCTTTGGGCACAGAAATCTGTACTGGGTTAAGAACTGGATGGAGGGCTGGGCCCGGAGAGTGGTGGTGAATGGTGCCACATCCAGTTGGCAGTTGTCACTAGTGGTGTGCCCCAGGGATCAGTGCTGGGTCCAGTCCTGTTTAATATCTTCATTGATGATCTGGATGAAGGGACTGAGTCCAGCATCAGTAAGTTTGCATATGATAACAATTTGGGAGCATGTGTGGATCTGTTAGAGGGTAGGAGGGCTCTGCAGAGGGACCTGGACAGGTTGGATGCCATGGGTTTTAACAAGGGCAAGTGCCAGGTTCTGCACTTTGGCCACAACAACCCCAAGCAGTGCTACAGGCTGGAGACAGACTGGTTGGAGAGCAGCCAAGCAGAGAGGGACCTGGGGGTATTGGTTGACAGGCAACTAAACATGAGCCAGCAGTGTGCCCAGGTGGCCAAGAAGGCCAATGGCATCCAGGCCTGCATCAGGAATAGTGTGGCCAGCAGGACAAAGGGAAGCCATTCTGACCCCATACTCAGCACTGGTCAGGCCACACCTTGAGTCCTGTGTCCAGTTCTGGTCCCCTCAATTCGAGAGAGATGTTGAGGTACTGGAACATGTCCAGAGAAGGGCAGCAAGGCTGGTGAGGGGCCTGGAGCACAGCCCTGTGAGGAGAGGCTGAGGGAGCTGGGGGTGTGCAGTCTCAGTAGACAGCAATGAGGAGGCTCAGGGCAGACCTCATTGCTGTCTACAACTACCTGAAAGGAGGTTGTAGCCAGGTGGAATTGGTATCTTCTTCCAGGCAACCAACAACAGAATGAGGGGACACAGTCTCAAGTTGTGCCAGGGGAGGTCTAGGCTGGAAGTTCTTGCCAGAGAGAGTGATTGGAGTTGGAATGGGCTGCCCAGGGAGGTGGTGGAGTTGCCATCCCTGGAGGTGTTTAAAAGGAGGCTGCATGAGACACTTAGTGTCATGGTTTAGTTAATTAGAAGGTGTTGGGTGATAGGTTGGATTCAATGATCTTGAAGTTCTTTTCCAACATGATTAATTCTGTGATTCTGTGATCTTTATTTCCTGTTGACAGATATATTCAGTTAGTCTGAACAGTAGATCCATCAACAAACTAACAATCACATTTAGATAGAGAAGTTCATCATCACAGAATCATAGAATGGCTGAGCTTGGAAAGGGCCTTAGAAATCATCTACTCCAACATCTCTGCCATGGGCAGGGATGCCTCTCAACGAGACTCAGCTGCTCAAGGCAACATCTAACCTGGCTTTGAGAACCCTCAGAGAAAAGGCATCCACAAATCTCACTAGGCAACGTATCCCAGAATCTCAGCATGTAATTTGCAAATTCCTTTCGTGTCTGAAATAACTAAAATATCTTATTTGAGAGCAAAACTGTTTTAGAGAGTATGTTCTAGTTTAGCTTTGAGAAATATTCTGGAAGCCTGTTTTTCTCCTAGGAAATACTGATTTTGAAATGTGATAGCCTGGACATTTTTTTTCAGAGGAAAAAAAAAAATAAACAGATTCCATTTCCACGTGAAATGCTTTTTTAAAGTTATATTCTATAACATTCTATGTGCTAAAAAAATGTTCATTAAAATTCCACCAGAACTGAAGCATTTTGGGAAGGAGATATAAAAACGTTGGTTTGTTTTCTTGGGAAATGTCTAAACCTTCTGTTAATTTTTGTTCTTAGTAGGAGTCATTTTAAATCACAAATAATTATTTAGTATCTTCAAGACCATTTATACACTACTGTGTAGGTGAGGTGGGTTCTGGTGGGGGGGACACAATTCGATTCAGTTTTATTGGTTTATATAATAATAATAATATTCCAAAGTCTAACTACTTTTTTTGTTTGTTTTTTGGTTGGTTGGTTGGGTTGGGTTGGGTTTTTTAGTTTTCTGTGGTTTTTGTTCTGGTTTGGTGTGGTTTTGGTTCGTTGTTTGGTTTGGTTGGGTTTGTTTTGGGTTGGTTTTTTTTTTCTTTCTTTTTTCTTTCTTTGTTTTCTTTTTCTTTTCTTTTTTTTTTTTTCTTCCCAAAACATCACAGAAGCAGCAACTTGAACCTCCCCCCCACTTTTTTTCTTTCTGCTTCAGGATTCTGGATTATTCTACTGAGTCTGGAAGGTATTAGATGAGCTCTCTAGCTAACATTGCACATTGACTACCATTTCTGATATTCAAGGGGGTGTGTGTATATATATCCCTCATTTTCCAACAACTACTGGTAGCTGGGTGATCTCATTTCAATGCATGATTATGAAAACACAAAAGTAGCACATTTCTTAGCTGGATAGACATGTTGCTATTTATGGTTTTTTAGTCATGTATATTTATGAGCTTCTAAAATTGTATGTCCAATTTCAGAAATTCTTTAGTGCCCAAATCTCATGAATTACCAAGTTAATGTTTTAATACACATGGTCGTTAACTGCACGTAAGGAAAACTGCAAATAATGGAACGATGAGTTTCCTGCAGGAACTGAAAATTTGCCTGTATATTTATTTCTTGTGGAAAACTCTGACTTCATGAGCTTATGATTCCCAGACAGAACATTTAGAATCATAGAATCATAGAGGTTGGAAGGGACCTCAAGGATCATCTAATTCCAACCCCCTGCCATAGGCAGGGACACCTCTCACTAGGACAGAGCACTCAAGGCCTCCTCCAACCTGGCCTTGAACACCTCCAGGGAGGGAGCAGCCACAACCTCCTTGAGCAACCTGTGCCAGTGTCTCACCACCCTCACTGCAAACAACTTCCTCCTAACATCCAGTCTAAATCTCCCCTCTGCCAGTTCAAACCCATTGCCCCTTGTCCTGGCATTGCAAGACCTTGTCAATAGTCCCACCCCAGCCTTCCTGTAGTTCCCCTTCAGATACTGGAAGGTTACTACAAGGTCTCCTCAAATCCTTCTCTTCTCCAGGTTGAAGAGCCCCAACTCTCTCAGCCTGTCCTCATAGGAGAGCTGCTGCAGCCTTCTGAGCATCTTCATGGCCTCCTCTCGACCCGCTCCAGCACTTCCATGTCCTTCATGTGCTGAGGGCTACAGAACTGCACAGAATATTCCAGATGGGGTCTGAGGAGAGCAGAGTAAAGGGGCNCCTCCAGGGTCGCTGACTCCACCACCTCCCTGGGCAGCCCATTCCAGCAGTCAATGACTCTCTCAGTCAAGAACTTTCTCCTCACCTCTAGCCTAAACTTCCCCTGGCACAGCTTGAGACTGTGTCCTCTTGTTCTGGTGGTGCTTGCCTCACTCACACTGCAGGCTCATGTTGAGCTTTTCATCAACCCAGACCCCATTTGTACCTTTGACAAATAAAACATATCTGACACTTTTAAACCCCATTTACTTGATAGTTTGAGAATTTCATCTTCATCAAGAGAAAAAAAAAAAAAAAACACACAGCTATTCTTTTGCAGCGTAAAATGTAATTGACCTGTCACTTAAATATAAAAATCTCTTTGCTACCATTTCCACATTTTTCTTTTGTGCATTTACAGGCTGATTGCTGTGCTTTACTTTCCTGCGTCTTCACCCAGGCTCAAGTCTGCAATGCTCTCGTTTAATTAGAAATAGATAAATACTTCCCACTGTGCCACTGTTTCTCTGTTGAACATTTCTGGACTAATTTATCATATACTTAAAATCTTGGTTGTTGTGCTGCTCTCTGTTTTGCTCTATTGCTGTTTCCTTTGGGATTTAAAGTAGAATTTTAAGCAAGGCATTCTTCAGTATTAGTGGTAAATATAGCGGTACAGAGATCACTACCTGTGAGGTTCCAACCCCACAATCACTAGACTATCAGCCAAAATATTCCAGAGGACATTAATAATTCTAACATTCTCAAAGTTTTTGGGTAAGGAGAGAGTTCTGCTGGATACAGATTTGGATAAACCACTAAGGTCAAGTCTTGCTCTGAGTTCAATAGCAAAAGTCTGCCTTTTTCCCTGCTTACACTGAACTGTTAAGATTATGGTTTTGATTTTACAGATGGTATAGAATGTACCAAAGTTTCAGATGATTTGATTTAAAAGACTTTCAGGTAAGAGCAATCTACAAAGGACTTCCTTAGACTGGTTGTGATATGGAAGGCAATACAGGTAAACACAATTTACCCAACATTAAACTGAGCAACAGAGAGCAATAGACTTTGTGTCTACTGTTGTACTGCTACACTGGCACATAAACTGTGATCCTCTAAATCAATAGCAGTGCAATGATAGCAGTACAATGGTTGGAATAAAACTGCTTGTAGGAAACACACTGTAGAAAAATCTGCCCTTCTAAATAATCCCTCCCCAGCCTTCCTGTAGGCCCCCTTCAGATACTGGAAGGCTACTCTAAGGTCTGCTGGAAGCCTTCTCTTCTCCAGGCTGAAGAGCCCCAACTCTCTCAGCCTGTCCTCATAGCAGAGCTGCTGCAGCCCTCTGAGCATCTTTGTGGCCCTCCATCCGTTTCTCTGGGATGTGTAAAAGGCAGCAGGCTGCATGAGTTGGTTTCAAAACTAATAATGGAAACATCTGGACCTGCTCCAACAGTTCCATCTCCTTCCTGTGCTGGGGGCTCCAGAACTGCACACAGCACTCCATTTCTGCCAGGTATATCAAGAAATAAGCATGCCCCACTTCCAGTTCCTAGGTGGCTTCTGTCTGTACTAACTACTGGTGAATCCTGTGCTAATCCAATTTTCCTGCACACCAGAATCCCTAAAATAAGTATTTATAAAAGAATTACCAAGGACAATCACTTAAAGATGGTGATATCTCTTTGACAGTATATTTTTCTCCAGTAATATTACATTTTTAATATATATGTATTTAATACATATGTAAATACGTATTTTTCTCCCATCCAGTAGCAATGATCTGATAATACTGTTGCTTCCCATCTTTGGTATGTCTGTACTAAGGCATTTTCCATTGAAATTCTATGCCCATAGAGGAGGCAGTGCTATGTTTGGAATTCCATTTTACTTTACTTGTTTTAAGGGGCTTAGAAAATTCAAATCTGAGATAGTGATGGGAGCTTCCACTTTCACTTATATGAAGGTGTATTGCTTTTTTCTGACATTTCTGATTTTTCTTGTGGACAAAATACAACAGAGTTTAAATAATTTGGACTGAAGTGTCTCTTTGTCAAATGGAAAACACACACCCTTATATTTCGTGTTGCATCTGGATGTGGCAGCCCTCATTCTTGCTAGCCCCAGCTGTAAGTTGCAGGTCTGGGTTACAGTTTAATGTTTGCAATTTATTCAGTTATAAAAGAAACAGTTGGTGTAGAATGGTGCTGCAGACACTAGAGTATCCACTGCACATAAACAGCTCTGCATGACTTGTAAAATCCAGCTCAAAATAAATATGGATGCTGTAATACAGGGCTAGAACAGAATCATGGTAAATATATAAAAGGGGGAAATGAAGCCTCTTCTTCTGTTCTTAGTGCAATGTGAAGTTTGAGGCATAGGCAATATTTTTAATTTGTCCAACTAGCTGCTATCCAAATCCACCTTCTGTGGCTTAAAGAAAGATTTGTGCCTCTAGAAGTGTCTCAGAGTTCTGTTTTTCTGCAGCTACATCTTTTGCTCCAAGAATGAGAAGAGAAGG
>VWZE01008908.1:92256-111760 GCA_013396675.1 Eubucco bourcierii | reverse complement strand
GAGAGGGCCTGGGTGAATGTCCCTTGCTGCCCCTGACAGGGACCTGTATCCATCCCTCTCTCTTTCCAGGAACACTTCCCCCAGCAGGGGGGGTCTGTAGAGCTTGCTCCCACAGATCTAGCTCCCTTTCGCTTTCCGTTATTGACCTGAGCCTGCATACTTCATCCTTCAGCTCTGCCACCAGACTGAGGAGAAACTTCACCTGTTCACACTTCACACAGCTGTTCTCCCTTTCCCCCTCCATGGCTAGTTCCAGGCTCCAGCACTCCCTGCAGCCAGCAGCTTGGACTCCTGTGTGCTGATGCACCAGTTCTGTCTGGGTACACACGCTTTTTCTTGCCTTCGTCGGAGTGACAGCCATGGTGCTGAATTTTTTTTTTTTAAATTTTTTTTTTCCCCCCTTCCTCCCTGGGCGCGCGCTGCGGTGAGAACGCTGAGAGCTTCCTCTGCAAATGGCGCCGTGCTGCTGGCTCGCTCGAGTTTGTATCTCGCGCGTAACCACGGCGCGCCCCCTAGCTACGGCAGACCCTTCGCGCAGGCGCGTGAGGGAGCCGACTGCTGCCCTTCCTTCCCTCTCTCCAGGTGCCTCCGCACCGGGAAGCTCCCTGCTCGGCTAAAAGCTGTAGTGTTCGGTGCCGGAGCTGGTCGCGGTGCCGGAGCTGGCCCCGGTGCCGCTACCTCTCCAAATGGCACTGTGCTGCCATATGGTAGAGCATGTGTATTTGTATGACTAGGAAACAGATACAGGAAAAGGAAACTATAATCCAGCTGCCAAGTGGCTGCCGAGTGGTATGGTTTCAGAGGTTGAGGTGAGGCAGGCTTAGGTGGGGCCTAGAATGATTGCTTCTTGCCAAGTGAATGTTTGCCAGAAAGTTTTAAACTGTTTATCTTTGAGTTAGGTCTCTGTACTGAAGATATGAAAACAGTTTTCTGAAGTGTTTTGCACTTGGGAGCTGATTTCTTGCTGCCAATTCTGCAAAACTGTGTTCTGAGACTTGGTGCTGAGTTGGTGGGTCTGTAGCAGCCTATCCAAGTGCTCTAATGCTGTCTTCTCATGTATTCTCAGGACCAGAGCCAGTGCTGCTCTTTGCCAATCGAATTGATATCCGACAAGTGTTGCCTCATCGCTCAGAGTATACGCTGCTCCTGAACAATCTGGAAAATGCCATTGCCCTTGACTTCCACCACAGCAAAGAGCTGGTGTTTTGGTCTGATGTCACTCTTGATCGCATCATGAGGGCCAATCTGAATGGCAGTAACGTGGAAGAGGTGGTTTCCACAGGACTGGAGAGCCCAGGTGCGTCACCACAGAACAATGCAAAAGTATGGGGACTGACCATGGTGTGAGAATAGGGGTGCATGAGTGGAGATAAGTTGGGGTACCCAGAATTCAAAATGGAGCACATTTTCCTGAGCAAGGGGATTGGTTGGATGGCATGGATGTCAGATCAGTGTCACCCTGGAGTTAATCTTGATTCGTGGGGGAAAAGACTGGACTGAATTCAGCCTCTTCTGAGACTGAGAGGGAGATGGAACTTTTTGCAGAACAGACCCTGTTTCTGATTTCATTCTGTACTTAATTCTCCCCTGGAGACAGGTGGGCTTGCGATTGACTGGATCCATAACAAATTATACTGGACAGACTCTGGAACATCTCGAATTGAAGTAGCAAACTTGAATGGCACTCACAGGAAGGTGCTTTTGTGGCAGAACCTGGAGAAGCCTCGAGCAATTGCCCTACATCCTATGGAGGGGTGAGTGAAAACATGATCCCAGTGAGCCCTCCATGCAAGTGCTTCCAGGTGGACTTTGAAAACCCCATCTTTAGTTACAAAGGCTACCTCTGGCTTCAAACCTTCATTTGGTGCTGACATACTAGGGAATCTGGCAATGCTGGGGGCTTCTAGAGTCTTGGTCCTGTTCTGGGGCCTTCACATTTCACCAACCTGGAAGCACTGAGTGTTGCTGTCATGTCTCCCCCTCCTGTGACCCAGTCTCACACTGGTTTGCCCTGATGGGGAATGATGTTGGGTGCAGTATGTGGGATGTGAGTTTTCCAGCCATGCTTCTCCCTGCCTTTTCCAGCACTATCTACTGGACTGACTGGGGCAACACTCCCCGCATTGAGTATTCCAACATGGATGGCTCCAATCGGCGCATCATCGCAGACACACATCTCTTCTGGCCCAATGGGCTGACCATTGACTATGCAGGACATCGAATGTACTGGGTGGATGCCAAACATCATGTCATTGAGAGGGCTGATCTCGATGGGCAGAACAGGAAGGCTGTTATTAGCCAAGGTGAGTAACAGGGCTGTGCATGGGGAGTGCTGTCTGCTGTAGACAGGGTAACACATTGCCAGTCTTTTGGTTTAGAGCCACTGGCTTTTGCTTCTGTGCTTGTCTCCTGGTCTTCCCCTGTGGGGTGAATTCCGCCATCACTGAGGTATGGGCTTTGCTACACAAGAGAGAGGAATTGTCTGTTATATTAGTATAAGGTGGATGAGCAGATTTGCTGTGTCAAGGCCAGAGGGGCAGTGAAAAGAGCTTTCTCTTCTCTCCCTGCTAGCCTAAGTCTTGCTGGACCTGATTATATCCCTGTGTTGGATGTCTATTACAGGCCTGCCACACCCATTTGCTATCACTGTGTTTGAGGACAGTTTATACTGGACAGACTGGCACACTAAGAGCATCAACAGTGCCAACAAATTCACAGGCAAGAACCAGGAGATCATCCGCAACAAACTCCACTTCCCTATGGACATCCACACGCTGCATCCTCAGCGTCAGCCAGCAGGTAACTGCAGAGAGGGTAGATACTCATTTGAGCGACGACCTGCTGCTACCTAACACCCTGTAAAGCAGGGTAATGTCAGGCCTGAACCCGGTGTATGGACACATCGACCATTATCCAGAGCTGTTGGAAAACGTGCTTCATCTGACAGCTGAGCAGAGGTCCCTCAGCACCTTATAACGTGGTGTTAAGTGTTACCACAGCTCCCTCTGCTGGCACCTGGGAGTGGAGGCTTTTCAGTAAGAAGTGCCTCGCTCATACAAGGGCTCCCTTGGAGAAAACATCATAAATGGGCACTAATGATGACTGACTTCTCCCTTATTCCTCACCATTTGCCATAATCTGCTCTAGGAATGGGTTAAGTTAAAGGCTGTATTTTAAAATGGAGCCCTACAAATGGAGTTTGTGCTTCAGTTTGTTTCCTTTATTCTCAATTAACTTCTGGGTAGGCAAATTATCTTAACCATGTGGCTCTTGACACATTGTCTGGTGTTTTTTGACTTTGTCTTACTCTTTGCTTTATGCGTGGTTGTTTTTGTCTTTGGCTACTTGAGCAGGGAGAAATCGTTGTGGGGCCAACAATGGGGGCTGTACTCACCTCTGCCTGCCCAGCAGCAAGGATTATACCTGTGCCTGCCCCACAGGCTTCCGCAAGACCAGCAGCCATGCCTGTGCCCAGAGTAAGTGAGGTGGGACTATAGCCTGCATGCTCATGTGTTCAGTGGGTGGCAAGGGGTTGACAGTGGGAGGAAGCAGGAGCAGTTGCTTCTAGGGAGATATAGTTGCATAGGCTGAGTTAGTAGTATTGAAGGCCCTACTAGAAGGTGTTTCACCTTTTTGATGCATTCTCTGGTTCTGCATTCTCACTGACATCGCTAGGCTTGATGGGTGAGGATACAAAGAAGCTCCATCCTTGGGTCTCTTTTTCAGGATGGTTATGGGTACCGTGCTGCAGTCACAGCTGATTGTTTCCCTAAAACTCCCATAGGAGCTGTGTCAATAATAAACAAAAATTCAGTCCTCTTGATTGCCACATTTTGTCTTGGTTTTCAACCATGTGGGAGAATTAGGCTAGCTGTCTTCTAGACTCTCAAGGGCTATTCTCACTATTTGATATGGAGGGAGATCTATGCCATTGTCTGGCAAATACGGTTGGTTTTGTTCCCTCAGCCTAGATTATCCCCCAAGTGACAGCTTTCTACTACTCTGTTCCCCCCTGCCCACTCCAAGACCACCCAGTGATATTTTGTTGCTAGTAAAATCCTGGGCTGTGACCTGCCAGTGGTTAAGGTTGGATATAGCAGGGAATTGTCTGTGTCTATCACTGTGTTGCTGAACTTAGAGAAATTAAAAGAAGACCTTTCGACCTTTGATCAGGTCTTGACAAGTTCCTGCTTTTTGCTCGAAGGATGGACATCCGTCGGATCAGCTTTGACACAGATGACCTGTCAGATGATGTCATCCCCCTTGCTGACGTTCGCAGTGCAGTGGCTCTAGACTGGGACTCGAAGGATGACTATGTCTACTGGACAGACGTTAGCACCGACTCAATTAGCCGAGCAAAATGGGATGGATCAAGTCAGGAGGTACAGTATTAACTGCACGTGGAGGCCATCTAGCCAGCAGGCTCCATGCGCATCAGATTTGAAGCCACTGGGATATAGGGACTTTCCAAGAAGCTGCAACTTGTGCTGGATTTTTGTTCATTAACTTGTCTAGTTCTGACTGGGTAGAGCCCTGAGATCACTGAATGCTTCCATAGACAAGTTTGGTGTACGTTCCTGCTTGTATGGGAAACCTTGAACTGGGACACAAAGGATGGTGATTTGTAAGCTGTGGGAAATGCCTTTGTTGTAGCCCTAAAATCTGAAGGGAAGAAAGGCTACATCCTCTTGAACCACATTTGGAACAAGAGCCATACTCCTTGGGAATGCTTTTTCCACATGCCGTTAGGTTAATATTGCCATAAATGAGATGACAGAGTTCATAGTTTGGAATTGTAGTTTGAACAGACATAAAAAGTAGATGTTTCTTCGAATATAAGATTTAAACTTCTAGGTCTTTAATGCTCTCTTGTATAGCATTGCTGTTCAGGCTTCTGCCTTTGGAAGTTAACACTGTTTGTGAATGAGTAGTGCACCAGGCAAGTGCTTTCTCTATGGCCTAATCTCATTAAGAATGTTTGTTTTGTTTTGTTTTGTTTTGTTTTCATTTAGGTTGTTGTGGACACTAGCTTGGAAAGTCCAGCTGGACTGGCAATTGACTGGGTCACCAACAAACTGTACTGGACTGATGCCGGTACTGGGATCCTCTGCTTTACTTAGACTTCTATCTTCCTTAATAGCCATAAAAGCTGTAAAACAACTGGGTAGTTTGGTCTCTCTCATTCTAAATTTTCGGTTTCTGTCTAGCAAAAACTGAAGTTTCATCTTGTGTGCTTCTAACATGTGGGAGTGGAGATGGATTCCATAGTTTAATTCTCTTTGCAGTATTGCCACTACTAAATCTGAAAGGCTTGTAGTAGAAATCAAGCACTCACTGCAGAACTTGTGATTGTGTGTTTATTTATCTAACAGTATCCTGGAGTGCAGCAGGTAGTATTTGGGAGGTGTTTCCTACTGGAAAGTCATAGTTCATAAGGAAGATAATTCTTTTTCAGGTGTTCTCTTGTGCATCCATGCAACCTTGGGGACTTAGAAAAGAGTTGGTTTATGTTCATACAGGAGTGCCCTCACTGGTGACAACCACAGAGGTGACTTGAGAAATCTAATGGAAGGTGACACTTTGTAGCTGTTATTTCTTACCAAATTTCTAGCTATGAACAGAGATAACTATTGAGGAGTGCATTGTTGTGTGGATATTTTTTGCCTTAGCTCTTGTAATTTCACAGGTCTTTGGTTTCTCTCTCATTCTCTCCCTTTTCTTTTATAGGAACAGATCGAATAGAGGTCTCCAACACAGATGGGACCATGAGAACTGTTCTAATCTGGGAGAACTTAGACAGGCCTAGAGATATTGTGGTGGACCCTGTTGGAGGGTGAGAGGTTCTCTTCTTTTTTTTTGGTTTGTTTTTTTTTTTTTTCTGGGGTGACATGGCAATTCTTACTTGTCTAAAGGTGTTCAGGTTCTTTGGTTTTGTACAGTTGTCCTTTCTCATGCCATTGTTCTACATCCTGCCAAAGGCTGAAATTAGAGACCTGATTTTGAGTGCTAATAAAACAAGATAAACAGGGATAATTGCTTATTGTGCCATAGGGCTTGTGGGAGCTTGCTGGTGATTTTTTATCCTGAGGACAAAATAACTGAAGATGTGGTACAAAAAATATTGAGAATGAGGCCATCTAGATCTTTTCTGTTTCTTTATTTTGGATTTATGCTGGATTTGTGTTCAAGCTCTCTACTGAACCAGAGTTCAGTCAGAAGTATTTCCTGAGGAAAATAACTGCTGATCTCAAGCAAGCTGTAATATCAGTGACCTCTTGGCTTCAAAGCACTGTGTCAGAGTATTGAGGGATCAGCTGTGCTATGGAGAGCAAACCTGAGCAGAGTAACTGAAACAAATGGTTTCACCAACAAATTTTGCTTTTAAATTTTAAGATTATGGAGCTAGGAATAGGGTGAATAGGAAAAAGAAGTGTTGAAGGTCTTCAAAAGAATGTGCTATATGTCCTTTGAGTGGATTCCTGGAAGACTGATGCAGTAAGAGTAGATAGAGCCAATGGTAGAGACTGGTAAATAATTGGGTTAAGTTTTAGACCTTAAACTATTATCTTGAACTTTTGCCACAGTGTTGGAATTAGGTCAGCCCATGGACAGTAGAAAGTGTATGAATTGGAGTGGTCTTACAAGAACCCAAGACTGGACATGAATACAATGTTGGTCTAGTGCCGTTTTCTGTTAGGGCCAGAAGGTACCAAGCACAGTTTCTCTGTGACACTGCCTGGCCTTGGTGTCAGTGAAGAAATGCAGGTACTCACTTCTTTCTTGGCTTGTGTTCAGGTTCATGTACTGGACTGACTGGGGAGCCAGCCCAAAAATTGAGCGTGCTGGTATGGATGCCTCAAACCGCCTGGTGATCATTTCCTCCAACCTGACATGGCCTAATGGTTTGGCTGTTGACTATGAGTCGCAACGCTTGTACTGGGCAGATGCAGGCATGAAGACCATTGAATATGCCGGTCTGGATGGGAGCAACAGGAAGGTAAGGAAACCAGCTTTAAGAGAAAGTCCAGAAGCTTGAGGTGTGGCTGTGTTTATATGGCAGGAATTTGGTTTCACATCATTAACTTAATCTGGTCATAATACCAGTCTAAAATGGGGAAAGATGGGACAAGAAGAAGATTCTTATGTTGTTCTAAAATAGTAGCAGGTTTGGGCTATTTTGCCACAGATAAGAGCTCGAGCAGGCTACAGCCTAGTAGAAACCATTGTAGGATCTGTGGCCACAAAGCTTTCCCTAAGGCTTGCCTGTTCTAATGTAAATAGTGATCTGTCCTAGAGCACAGGGTGCTGATGGCCCCTGCTTCTCCAGTTGAAAGTGAAATCTCCAGATCAAGACATGCTGAACTGCATTCATTGGGAGAGGAGAGCTCCCGTTCAGTTGCAAACTGTGTGTGAGGGAATCTCCTTTTGAGGGCTAGTGTCACCACGTCACTGTCCTTTTACTGTGACTGTGCGTTATGATGTTGAGAGGGGGTAAGGGAAACCTGTTCCTCTTAGTGATGACAGTAATTTTTTTTGTGGGGGTTGGGGGTTAATCTGACTAGGTGCTGATTGGAAGCAATCTCCCTCACCCCTTTGGACTTACACTTTATGGTGAGAGAATCTACTGGACAGACTGGCAGGCCAAAAGCATCCAGAGCGCAGACAGAAAGACTGGGCAGGCCCGGGAAACGCTGCAGGACAATCTGGAGAATCTAATGGATATTCATGTTTTCCACCGGCACAGGCCACCAGGTACACAGCTCACCCCAAGCCATGCTGAGCTTACAGAGGCTCGAGTGTGTGGCTCTCCTGCAAGGGTGAGTTCCCACTTCTCATATTCCCTCTTCTCTGGGTGGAATATGGGAGGATGAGAATGACTCTCAGCTTGGTATTTAAGGCATTCTAGAATGCACTTCTGTAGCTGTTGCACTCCTTTTTTGTGTCTGTGCTACTAGCTTATGAACTTCCTACCCTCTTTCACATAGTACATACAACCTGTGAAGTTAACAATGGAGGCTGCAGTCACCTATGCCTTTTGGCACCTCTTCCAAAAGGTTACAGCTGTACCTGCCCTACTGGAATCAACCTGCAGTCTGATGGCAAGACGTGCTCTCCTGGTGAGTGCTCTCTGTATGATCCTCATTGTAGTTTTGTATCACGGCTACGTTTTTCTCCTGCCGTGTTAGAAAACAAAATTCACTTTCATGTACTTGTCTACTTTATCCCTTGAGAACCTCATTTAATGCCTGTACCTTTGATTTGAGTGGAAATTACTGTGAACTGGAGTGGATTGATGCAGAAGAATTTTTTTCTTGGAATTGTCTTGGGCAGTTAAACCAGAGGTCACATTTTTTCCCATACATTTACCCTAATTTTGAGGTAAATTATTTTTTTAACAACTGCATACTATGTTCTTTAATAGGCGTCTACAAACGCCTCCCATGTATCCTCTTTTTGAGGATTCTGGAAGGGACCCTAATGGCTTCAGGCCATGGTACACCTAGTTTTTCTCCTTAGCAGGAAAAAGCCTGACTTCTAATTTTCTGCTGATACACATGGGAAACAAAGTAACTCTTTTATGAGTGGACTCCTTTTCAGCTTGGATTTAAGGAAGTAGCACTCAGTAAAGCTTTTGTACCCAGGCTTCCCAGAAACTGAAATCTGTATGAGACTTTCCTTTTTCCACTGAAGTGGATGCTGTTTACAGAATGTTCAATAAATGCCTGCAGTTGACTGAGCTTGTTCCTTGCTGATACCTGTGACATTCACCTCTCTGCAGGAATGACCAGCTTTCTGATCTTTGCTAGAAGGACTGACATACGAATGGTCTCTCTGGATATTCCCTACTTTGCAGATGTTGTTGTCTCAGTCAACGTCACCATGAAGAACACAATTGCAATTGGAGTGGATCCTTATGAAGGTCTGAACTTAGTGTATCTAACCAAAAGGCAACAAGTGACATCATATCTAAATGTCCGAGTGAAGATCCAGACACAGGTCTTACTGTAGATTGTCAGTGAGGGTAGTGTTTTTACTTCTAGTATACCCTGCAAGTATTCCTTTCCAATGAGGAAAGAAAAGCCCTTAGAGGAAAATGGAGAACTCCAACTATGTGGAAAAAACTACCTGCTGTACTGAGTGAGGTTCCTGTGCATTTTGGATTTACTTTATTCCTGATGAAGCCTTTTACAACAGTATCCGAGAAACTTTGGCTGTCAGTATGATGCTGTGCTGGATGTAAACTTGCTGTTGCACATTAAGATAGATGATCTGATTTCTGTCCTCTGGGATATTTTGAGAAACCGGGTGTGCGACTCTATACTACTAGCTAATAATGTGTTATGTGTTCTCTGGCCCTGTGTAAAGGTCAGAGGAGTGCCAGTGCTCCTACATATTTTTGGGGAACAAGATCATTTGTACTATTTTATCACTCTAGCTTAATAGTCTTGTGCTGCTGTTGTTCTTGTTCAGTCAGATCTGTTTTGAATGGTGTAGATGGTAGTCTGAAGTCTGTCTTTTAAGGATTTTGGTGTTTGCTTGTTGGGTTATCGCAGAACGGTAGGGATTGGAAGTGTCCTGAAGATCTAGTCCAATACTAGAGCAAGATCACCTAGGTTAGATCACACAAGAACACATCCAGGTGGAGTTCAAATGCCTT
The DNA here is from genome assembly GCA_013396675.1 of Eubucco bourcierii. Lineage (NCBI taxonomy): Eukaryota > Metazoa > Chordata > Aves > Piciformes > Ramphastidae > Eubucco > Eubucco bourcierii. Next base: position 102,102 of record VWZE01008908.1, on the reverse strand, counting down.
GAGAGACAGACTCCACAGCCTCTCAAGACGGCCTGCTCCAGTGCTCTACCACTTGAACAGAGTTCTGGTCTCTGGTTTGGTTTGGTTTAGTTGTGAGCTTTTTTTTAAGTTTCTCTTTCTTTTCCTGTCCAGGAAAGGTTTACTGGTCAGACAGCACATTGCGGAAAATCAGCCGGGCTGCCCTCGATGGCTCACAGTTTGAGGACATCATCACTACAGGTAAGAGAGATTTTGGCCTGGGAGCCTCCCGCCTCCATGCAGCATGAAAAGGTAAATTCTCTGATACCCTGGTAGAATAATCTTCACATTTTCACTGGAAGGACAAGCAAAAGCTAAAGCAGGTGACTGACAAGACTCCCAATAAGCTGGGAAGATAAGCTCTGACCCAATACACCTTTTTGTTTTCTCAGGTCTGTTGACTACAGATGGGCTGGCCGTGGATGCTATTGGCAGGAAGATATATTGGACAGATACAGGGACAAACCGGATTGAAGTGGGCAATCTTGATGGCTCCATGAGGAAAGTCTTGGTCTGGCAGAACTTGGACAGCCCTCGGGCAATAGCTTTATACCATGAGATGGGGTTAGTGTTGACAACTCTCTAGGCTATCTAGGGGCTAGAACAGGATTTCTGATCTCTTTTCTAATAATGCTTGCTGGCTTTTCCCCAGGTATATGTACTGGACGGACTGGGGTGAGAATGCTAAGCTGGAACGCTCAGGGATGGATGGCTCTGGACGTGTGGTGTTAATCAGCAACAACCTGGGCTGGCCTAATGGACTGGCAGTGGACAAAGCTGGGTCTCAGCTGCTCTGGGCTGATGCACACACTGAGGTCTGATTCTGTTCTTCAGCACTGTTTGTCATTGGGTCTTTGGCAGCCAGTGAGCTGTTTTGAAGCTCTGAGAAGAGCAAGGGGAACATAAGCTTTTCTGAGAGTATGAGATAAGGGGAGAGTGGACTTGAGGAACGTCACTTGCTTAGGCCCTGTTTCCCAGTTGATACAGTAATTGCTGTCAGGCGGGTCAATGTTTTGAGTATTGGGCTGATGCTTGCTTCTTTCTTTAGCGGATTGAGGCTGCAGATCTCAATGGTGCTAACCGCCACACCCTGCTGTCTCCAGTTCAACATCCCTATGGCCTCACTTTGCTGGACTCTTACATCTATTGGACTGACTGGCAAACTCGCAGCATTCACAGGGCTGACAAGGACACTGGTGCCAATGTCATCTTGGTGAGGGCAAACCTGCCTGGCCTCATGGATATTCAAGCTGTTGATAGGGCACGGCCCCTGGGTGAGTTTGTAAGCTACTCCCAAATCAATGGATGTCTGTGGTGACTAGGAGAGTCCTTTAGAACTGTCACTGAAAAGAGCCCTTCAATGTAAAGCGTGAGTGGTAGAATAACTTCTCAAAAATCAGCTGTTCTTTTCTTCTTCCCTTTTGTTTTTTTTGTGCTTCCCACTGCTGACCAGCCCCATAGGTCCAGTGTCTATTTACTACTGCATGTCTTTTGGACCTCATCATCCCATTTCCTTCACTGAATTGCAAGGACAGCCTCATTCTCATACACAGCAGTGCTACTTTCTTAAGAGGACTGAATGAATCATCACTCTGTCAAGCTTCACCAAAGTCAACTGGTGTTGGATAGTTTCCCTTTTTTAACTCCAGAAGGCACTAATTCCTCCTAAGTTACTTGCAGAAACCTTATTTCAAGTTACAGTAATTTTTTTCCAGACATTTCAGCCTTCATCTTCCCATTTACCACTTTGCGGTACAAAATCTCTGCTTCTTTAGTTCCTCTTAATACCATGTTCTCTAAGTATTCTATGCCAAAGTCATATGTCCTTTGTTACTCTTTGGGGATCCTATATGACCCTATCTTGCTTGCTTGCTCTTCAGTGGAGTTGATTGTGCCATGCATTCGTTTTGGTGGAATTTTTCCAAAGGGTGTGCTTCTACAGAAAACTCTGTGCTGCTTCTCCTGTGGCTGCTAAAAGCAGAACATACTCTTGACAGTGTAAATTTACAATATAACTTAAAGCTGATCAAAAATTCTAGCTGTCATATCCCTGTTGTCTTCTTTACACTCCCTGCACTCATCTTCTGGACTTGCCGATCCTGGTAAATGTCTGCTCAATTTTTTTTCTTTTTTTAAATTTTTTTTTGTAAAAAGGATATGACCCTGATATGTCAGGCACTCTCAGCAGCCTTCTCTGATTCTTTTGTTTATTTGCCACTATGTGCAGCTAAGTTGAAACAGAAGCTTCTTTGTCAGCCTGGCCTCTGGTGCATTGTCACGCTGCTTCCCCACAGGGTTGGATGTTTCTGTCGGCATTGCCGTTTGCAGTTAATAAATTTAAAAGTAAAGTTAAATGGCAGTTGTGTGAATCTAGCAGCATTTAGTTGTTTATCCTTCCATGGGAAAACCATGATTAGCAAGGAAAGCAAGTCGAAATTTTGCTCCTAGTGCTCTTCCTTCTTCTGTCCTTTCTTCTCCTTCTTGCCCAGCCATGCCCATACTCACCAGAAATCTTGGAGAGGAGTGGAACAATCTGTGCTGTGGATTCCTTGCATGGCTAGTATGTTAGGGATGAGCTCAGCTGCTAGCAAGTTGTGCATATGTATAGCTTTTGAAATAAAACTTTGGTCTGTGGGACCACACCGATCCTTTAACAGTGTTTTCCCTGTTTCTAAAGGCTTCAATAAATGTGGAGTTCATAATGGTGGCTGCTCCCACCTTTGCTTGCCTCACCCCACTGGCTTCTCCTGTGCCTGCCCTACTGGCATCCAGCTGAAGAGAGATGAGCAGACTTGTGAATCTTCTCCAGAGACCTACCTGCTTTTCTCTAGCCGTGCTTCTATCCGTCGTATCTCACTGGACACCAGTGACCACACAGACGTGCACATACCTGTCCCTGAGCTGAACAATGTAATTTCTCTGGACTATGATAGTGTGGATGGCAAGATATATTACACAGATGTGTTTCTTGATGTCATCAGGTAAATGCCCGTAATCTGCTTGACAGGTGCTCAGGTCACCCAGTTACATGTACTGGTTGTGTCAGAGTGAACCATGGAGCATGCCAGTAAGCTGGGGAGACTGAGGTGTTGGCAGTGTGCTTCTTATGCCTTGTCTTTGGTACACAACATCATGTGTATCACTTTCCTCACTCCCACTTTTCTTTTTGTCATTCTTTTCTATCCAGACGATCTGATCTGAATGGCAGCAACATGGAAACTGTTATTGCTCAGGGTCTGAAGACCACAGATGGCTTGGCAGTGGACTGGGTTGCCAGGAACCTCTACTGGACAGACACAGGACGAAATACCATAGAAGTAGCTAGGCTGGATGGAAGCTGCAGGAAAGTGCTGATCAGTAACAGCCTGGATGAGCCCCGAGCCATTGCTGTCTTTCCCAAGAAGGGGTAGGTGCTGGGGTTTCGGTTGGGCAGGGAAAAGGGTTGTGCAGAGGCAGATGGGGAGAGGAGGTTATGGGAGGAAGAGATGTGCTGTTTGAATCTGCAGGTACCACCACGGGGCTGACTCCAAGTGGCAGATGCTGTTGGGCAGACAGTTTATTTGAAGGTCGTGCAGATAGCAGGGAGAAGTAACCTACAGACCACATGATTTTTTTTTCTTTGAACATGAAGAATCTGGCAGTTTAATTCGTAACTTAAACTTTAATTAGGCTAAATGAAATGGTCTTTTCTCCCTACACTTGCCTTTTATCTCTTCAGGTACCTCTTCTGGACAGACTGGGGTCACATTGCTAAAATTGAACGAGCAAACTTGGATGGCTCTGAACGTAAAATCCTGATTAACACTGATCTAGGATGGCCTAATGGATTGACTTTGGATTATGACACCAGGAGGTCAGTGAAAGCCTTTATTGCACCTGACGAGAGTTAAGAGATGATTTTTTGGTTGTTTTTTTTAACCACTTTAGCTTAGTCCAGTGCTGTGGTTTTGGGTTGTTTGTGGATTTTTTTTATTTTTTTTTGTCTGATCCATCTTAATTAATGTATGACTAGAAAGTAAAGAGAGATAGTATGGATGGGTGCTCACCTCTTTCCCTGTTTTTCCAGGATTTACTGGGTGGATGCACATCTTGATCGCATAGAGAGTTGTGATCTCAATGGCAAACTACGGCAAATGTTGGTCAACCAGGTGTCACATCCCTTTGCTTTGACACAGGTAAAATTTTCCTGCTGCCACTGTTCTCCCTGGTGTGTTGATGACTTTGGACAGTGGAACTTGGGGATAGGGAAGTGGTAGTCTGGGGAAACCAAGATGGGGGGGCGGGGAGGGGGAATATTTTTGACTTTTCTGTGGCACTAACAAAGGAAGCTTGTCTGAAACCTATAGGACATAGACTGTAATCTTTTCTATCACAAGAAAAGGGTTTGAAAAGGCTATTTTTTTTTTTGAGCCTTGTGCCACTGAGATGTGTTTTTTATAGGTGTCTTATGTCTACGTGGCTAAATGTGCTAATGGCAATGATTTTTTTTGCTGTTCCTCTTGAGCAGCAGGACAGGTGGATATACTGGACTGACTGGCAAACCAAATCAATCCAGAGAGTGGATAAATACTCTGGGCGGAACAAAGAGACAGTGCTAGCCAATGTCGAGGGACTGATGGATATCATTGTGGTTTCCCCTCAGAGGCAGACAGGTAAATATGAAGACTTTGATTTGGGCTGATTGTAGAAAAAAGAACTCTGGAACCATTGTGTTACTGTAGATATCAAGTGAGGCCGACCTCCTTTCGTAAACTGTTAACACCTCTCCCATGGCACATTCCTTGTCTGCTTGTGACTTTTCAGTCAAGTACATCTGTTGTTCTGTTACAGCTTTGATTAGCAAGTGGTAAAACAAAATAATATGAGCTTTTTGTGTTTTAATCTGTGCGGCTGTCTTGACTGAGTTTCTTTGTAAAGATTTCCGTCACCTTCCTTTCAAGACTACCTTAACCCTACCAGTGTCTGGCTATTGTCGTTACTTTATCTGCAGTCAGGTTTAATTAGCTATGCCAAAGCACAGCAACTTGCTGGATTTCTAGGAAACGTTTCTGGCTGAGCAGGAAAAGTTTTTGCTCCGAGTTCCTACCTTGTTATCTGCAGTGTATTTAGAAAACTGTTTGTGCCTTCCAGGTACTAATGCTTGTGGGGTGAACAATGGAGGCTGCACTCACCTCTGCTTTGCCAGAGCTTCTGACTTTGTCTGCGCATGTCCAGATGAACCAGATGGGCGGCCCTGTTCTACTAGTGAGTTTACTGAGTGTCACTTGGGTAGTAGCTTCCATAATGAGCCACTGCCACTACTTACACAGTGGCAGTGGCAACCAAAGCATCTGAAGCTCTTCATTGTGTAAAAACTTACGCAGTCATATGCTGGAAGTAAGGCAGTTGTGAACAATAAAACCTTCTTCTGTTCATTCTGTTAATAGATGGGGTTTAAGATGAGAAAATTGCTCAGATAGGTTACTTCAGAATCTTTCTATAGCTTATACTAGACTTGTTCATATGTCCACCAAAGCTGATTATTTTTCTCTGGTGTTGTAGTTCCTGGTGATATGTTCCTTGGTCCTGAACCCACCAGTCTAAGTGAGAAAAGTCAAACGTTGCCTGGCAGAGTAGATATCTCAACAACCAAACCTCTCACATCTCTGGAAGCAGTGGAAGGAAAGTAAGTGTTCTTGTTGTCTTGAAACTGGGGTGTGAAAGTCACAGCTTGTGCAAGGTGCAATCTGCAAGCCCCCTCTGTTTTTTGTCATCCAAATGTTCCTTTTTCTAGCCAAAAGAGGCTATTCCAGCTCTAAACTTCATGTTAATAATGGGTAAAAGCCATTTTGACAGAATGCAGAACACTGTTAAGCTGGCAAGGAAGAGATACAGGAATTTTTTTGTCAGTTCTGTTGAAGTGCATGTCTAGGCTGACTGTGCTGGAGTGTTAAAGTTCTCCTGAAACTGTCACTCATTTGATTGTTTGAGCGTTTTTTAACTCTGAATTTTGAGTATTTATTTCTGAGAGGAGGAGAAGGGAGTCTGTTGCCTTAATTCACTGACATATCTCAGACCTGACCCAGATATCTGATGAAGTACCATCCCTCAGGGATCAGTGTGGGGTCCAGTCCTGTTCAGTGTATTCATCAATAACCTGAGTGAAGGTACCCTCAACAAGTTTGCTGATGACACAAAACTGGGAGAGGTGGCTGACACCAGAAGGCTGTGTTGCCATCCAGTGTGACCTGGACAAGCTGGACAGTTGGGCAGAGAGTAGCTTTATGAAAATCAACGTAGGGTCCTGCACCTAGGGAGGAATAACCCTGTGCTTCAGTACAAGTTGGGGGCTGACCTGATGGAAAGCAGCTCTGTGTGAAAAGACCTGGGAGTCCTGGTGGATAGCATCAGGTTTAGCCCTGGCTACAGAGAGATAGCTTGTTTGGGACAGAAGAAAATCTTTGCAGCTCCAACATTCAGGTTTGCAATGTAAATAGTTAAGAGACTTCTGATTCCCTACAGGTCAGGAAAAAAATATTCTGATACATGTGTGTGTATATATATGTATATGGTTATTTGTAGGGCAAAACTCCATTTTTGTTAACTGTGATGTGCTGGACAGAAAGATCTTTGTGCTGATTCTGGGATGTTCTGGTTTTTGCTTCAGCACCAATGCTGATATTTATGAGGGGTGGCTAGATGGAGGGGTGGCTGTGTACACCTGTGTACCTGAGAACTAGATGTAGAGTGATTTGGGTATAAAGATATTGCAGACTTATAATTGATACATAAATCTACACCCCACCCCCCTATATATATGTATATGGATGTCTCTCCTCTGGGTACAGAAGGATACTGAAGAAGGGAAAGGAAAACTCCTGTTGTTGAACTGGAAATGGAAGAGATATCAGTGCTAGCCTGTCCTATCCTGTTTTGTGATTCCTTTGATGCTGTTGGTACCACTTTCAGTAACTAGCTGTTCTTCTGTCATTCAGCTGCTCTGACAAAGATGCCAGGCGAGGCTTGTGTACCCATGCCAATGAGGCAGTGTTGGCAACTGTGGGTGAGTTCATTTTCTTTAGCTATTCTCCAACAGGGTTGTTCCTCTAGATGCACCCAGGGCATTCCTGTCCATAGTGTTTGAAACTCAAATTTCCAGAAGTCAGACTTCAGTTACTCACATGCCTTCTGAGCAGAACAAAGTGCAGCTAAGGACAAACTTCAGTCATACACATTCATTAGCCTATGGACTTCTCTAAGTAACACTTTGGTCTAAAGAGTAGTTCTGCTCCTTTCATCTCATACCTCATCCATTAGGCACTTTCCATTAATGATCCTCTAATTAATTCACTGTCTGTATTGTGTTTAGTTGAGGGTGGTTGACTGGGGCGATTTGTTTCCTAATGCAGGAGTGCCTTATCAGCAAAGGAGTCCTAGGCAGGCATTACACTGAGGTCAGTATTACCCAGAGAAAGTTGAGGAGAGTGCATAAATTACCCTTGCTATTCATTTTCAGGAGGACTGCATGCCAGCTACATTATTGGAGGTCTTCTCAGCATCTTGTTTATTTTGCTGATTATTGCTGCTCTAATTATATATAGGTAAGTGATTTCTCCCTCTCTCCCCCTCTCCTGGCCAATAATGAAATCTAGGGTCATAGGAGAAAAAAGTTCCTGAAAGAATTTCATCTTTCTTTATTGTCATTTACAATCCCTTTGAGGATTTTATTTGTAAGGTTTGAGTCTTGTGTATTTTAAGTGTTGGGCATGCAAGTCTGTTATTTGCTTGAAGCCTTACTGCTAAATTTTCTGCAGAGAACTTATACTTTATGGACAGGGATGTGAGAATTCATATAATAATACGTGTGGCTTTCTGCAAGATAGCTTCACCAGCTACTTGATGGTGCTTTTCTCTGCTGGTAGCTAGTGAAAGTACTGGTTGCCGAAGAGCTAGATGAAGCCAGCTTTCTCTCATTGATGGTCAGCAAAAATTGCTGGAGCTTTCTGCTTGCTGAGCACTCATGAACTTTGGATCCTAGCAGTAGGAGCCTATATCGTTTCTTATAGTTCTCTCTCTCCCTCTAGGCATAATAAGTCCAAGTTCACGGACCACGCTTTGGGGAATCTAACCTATAGTAATCCCTCATATCGGACATCTACCCAGGAGGTGAAGATTGAAGCGATTCCCAAACCAACCATGTACAACCAATTGTGCTATAAGAAAGAGGTAAGAGGTGCTACTAAGAATGCTGGAGCCCAGCTCAAGCTGTTGTTGAGTATTATAAACCTTAGTACATAAAAATGTTGCAACTTGTTAGGATTTACTTCTAGGACATGAGAACAACTTCAGTGACTTGAACTCCTATGAAGGTCAACCAGCAGCACTTCTTCGCCAGTGACCTGTAGTGAATGAGAGCTGTCTTCAGCTGTTTCTTTCACACTCCCCCAGTGTCTTATAATTCAGTTGCGTTGGGCACTGACCCTTGAAGCACAAGCTTCAAGTGGGATTATTTTCCCTGAACACAGTCCTGGCTAGTGACTGTTGCATGAGGTTGTTTTGGACAGTCTCCAGGGGAACCAGGCCACTGGAAGGGGGTTGGTAGCAGGAATGTGATTCTGCCTGCGCACTGCCTGGAAAGGGTGGGGTAGGGAGCGAACTGGAGCTCTTATTAAATGAAACAGTTCAAAGTCCATGCAGAGGTCCACCCTGTGTCCCACAGGATGGAGTAGGTTAAATATGATATCTTGCAGCATTTAGTTTTTCCTCTGTTTTCTCCTCAGAAGCTTTCTTATCACTCAGATAGCTTCTCATCTTCCCTCTTCTGATTTCCGTCCACATCCTCACATCAGGTATCACTATTCTGTATGTTTGATGCTGCATCCCTCACTCAATCTCTGTTGTGTAGCTCCAGCACTGTCCACTACTAACTGTTCTTTCTTATTTTTCTCCCTGCTTTTGTGTCTTTAAACCAGCTCTACTGTCTGTCAAGAAAGCACAGGAAATTTTCTTTGGCAGATCTTTTGTCCTTGTCTTTGATTACTTGTACTCAGTACCTGATATTTGAAAAAAAGTTTCTGTAGAATTTTTTTTTTTTATGATAATCTTGTAGGTCATTTAGCTTTTCTGGCAGGGTTCACAGGAAGATTTATGCAGAGGTGAGTTGTTCGGTCAGTTGTTTTTTTCCTCGGCTTTGTTTTTCAGAAGTATTATCCAACAGATAGATGTTTCAAAGATACTATCCCAAACTTCCCTGACATTTCAGCCTTATAGAATCATAGAATGGTAAGGTTGGAAGTGACCTCAAGGATCATCTAGTACACACCTCACCTCACAATAGTACATGTTACTCAAGGCCTCCTCCAACCTGGCCTTGAACACCTCCAGGGAAGGAGCAGCCACAACCTCCCTGGGCAACTGTTCCAGTGTCTCACCACCTTCACTGTAAAGAACTTCCTCCTAACATCCAGTTTAAATCTCCCCTCTGCCAGTTCAAACCCATTGCCCCTTGTCCTGTCATTGCAGAACCTTGTAAATAGTCCCTCCCCAGCCTTCCTGTAGGCCCCTTTCAGATACTGGAAGGCTACTATCAGGTCTCCTCGAAGCCTTCTCTTCTCCAGGCTGAAGAGCCCCAACTCTCTCAGCCTGTCCTCATAGCAGAGCTGCTCCAGCCCTCTGATCATCTTTGTGGCTTTCTTCTGGACCCGCTCCAACACTTCCATGTCCTTCCTGTGCTGAGGGCTCCAGAACTGCACACAGTACTCCAGGTGGGGTCTGACGAGAGCAGAGTAAAGGGGCAGAATCCCCTCCCTTGCCCTGCTGGCCCGCTCCTCTTGATGCAGCCCAGGACTC